>CM076674.1:6617664-7210829 GCA_038501925.1 Xenopus petersii | reverse complement strand
TTGTGCCCTAATTACATTTTTTATAAAGCTTTTTTTATAAATGTTCTATAGACAGATCTGGCCATTTGTTTGTGCTTTATAGACAGCCGTATGATTTCCAGAGCTGCTTTCTGTCAGACACAATAATTACCAACATCAGCCCAGCGGGGCTCCCTGTCTGTGTGAGACTCATGGCTCAGCCCCGTGTTCCTCTCAAACTCACTGCAGTCTCACGTCTCCCTGTCATGTCAAGTCATGGGAATCTGAGGCAGATATTGGCTCTGTAGGGCCCCTCACTGAGAAGAGAAGCCACACAACTGCCTTCATTGAACACCCAGACATGTGCCACGTGCTGTCCTCCATCAGCGAAGCCCTTTATATTATACACATGGGTTACTGCCTGCTCTGCTATAGATACGTACCTAATGTATAGAGACAAAAGGAAAGTGTTGGAAGGGTTACTGTCTGCTCTCTCTCATTTCCCTACAGAAGTAGGGATTGGTAGCACTAGATAGGTACCTAATATATAGAGATTTTTTATTTAAAAGATCATTTTACAATAAGCAATTCAATTCAATCAATTCATAAACAATTCAAAAATCATACAATAAAACAAAAATAACCAAAAATCCCACAAACCCACCCATACACCCTCCAGCCCGCAGAGTCCATCCCTCTGTCCATTGGCAACTTTTCCATCAAACACCAAATCAAAGGCCAGTTTGAAAAGTCTTCAATTGTCCATATGGCCTTCCTTCCCCCACCACCAACCCAAATGAGCATTCCAGAAAAGTCTTTCCTGGACCAAACTTCTCACCCAACAAAAACATAATACTTTCATATTCATATTCTGAATCCAGGCTACAGAATGCTGCACCTCCAGCCTATAGAAAAAGAGAGGAGCAGTATCCGTGCCCAGGGAGCCATATACATACAATAGGTACATACCTTGAGATGAGGGCATGTTCATGAAGATGAAAGGTTCACCCCTCGCCATAGGTTCTGATTTGATGTTAACCTCTTTATCTCAATTCCCTTCAGAAAACTCAACTGAGCCAGAGCTGCCTTCACTATATTATCTGGGGTACCACCCAACTGGCCAAAAGATCTCCTGCACCTATGCTGCCAGATCTGGTACCGCGTGCATGCAATTATGATGTAAATTGTCTCACGGTCCAGTGGGTGGTGTACAGCGGGAACCCCATAGGCTGAGTCTGCATAGTTCAGACTGTTCAGGAGTGGGATATTAAGAGCTGCTGCCATCTGACTATAGACATCTCTAGTCACTGGGCAACTGACAAGAAAGTGCTCTTGGGTCTCCACCTCCCCACACCCCCAGGGACAATCTTTGCTGCCAATGGTAAGTCAAGTTGCCTCGGACATAGAGTTTCCCTTGGAGTGAAAGCCAACAGTTGTCAAAAAACTTAGGGGGGAGTCTCTTGCCATTAAGAAAGTGAAGGCTTTTCTGAAGGATGTTCCCTACACAGTCTCTCAGAACAAGAGGAGCAGCAAAATAGTCCCTGATCACCCTGTGATACAACTGCCTTCGGGAAGATGTGGCCAGCTCACCCACCCTGACATCCCACCTCTTCAGAATCCTCAGAGCGAGAACTAGGTATGATGGGAGGGATCCCTGTACTATCCGAAATCTCTTCATTCTACCGCCTTGAAACCATGTCCCTACAAAAGGCGATACCCAGTTCCTGATACAGACTTCCCACAGGGAATCATTTCCTTGGGCCAAGCCCCCAAAGTTAAACTTCAGGAAAAGTGACCCAAAGAAAGCCACTGGGCACAACATGCCCAAACCACCCTCCTTCCGCTGCAGGTACGTTATCCCCCTTTTGACTGGGTTCAGCCTGTGTCCCCAGAGCAACTGGAAAAACAGACTGTGGACCCTGGTGTAGAGAGATTCTGGCAATGGATACACGTACGCTACAAACAAAAACAGAGGGACCAGATAGGCCTTGATGAGCTTCACCCTTTCCCTGTAGGCCAGCCTCCATCCCTTCCATCGCTGGACCTTTGCTGTTCCGACATCCAGTTTTGTATCCCAATTTAGCCTGCAATTGTCTTCCCTCCCAAACTTTATCACCAGGATCTTTATGTGGGATGGGGCAGTTGAAAATTCGGGGAGCTGGAAGTCAGGCTCACCATTCAACGTCCAAAAAGCCTCCGACTTGTCACGGTTAATCATTGACCCAGAGGCCTCAGAGTAACATTCGATGGTTTCGTTAAGCAGCCTCCTGTCCTTTGGACTGGATACCACAACTGTCACATCGTCCGCGTAGGCGAGGGATGTCAATGTCTGGCATCTGGGGACCGATATACCCCTCAAGCCACAGCTCTCCAGACCGCGCAGGAATGGGTCTATGGCAAATACATACAAGAGTGGGCTTAAGGGGCAACCCTGTCGCACTCCAGACTCCACATTGAAATCATCTCCCCTCCAACCATTGACAAGTGGGAAGCTTACGGCCCCTTCATACAAAACTGCCAGCCATTGGATAAATTTGCCCGGGATGCCGTACTTTGACAAAGTAGACCACAGGTACTGATGATTCACCCGGTCAAAAGCCTTGGCCTGGTCCAAAGAGACAATGTAGCAGCCCTTGCTCTGAGCTTTGCATACTTCTAAGGTCTCCCTGATAGTAAGAAGAGCCCCAAAGATGCTCCGCCCTTTCACCGTGCCGAATTGAAAGCCTGACAATAACGTGCCTGAGAACTGAATAAGTCTGTCAAAAAGTACCCTTGCGAGAATCTTCCTATCGTTATTGAGAAGGGCAATAGGCCTCCAGTTCTCAATATGCTCTGGGTCCTTACCCTTTGAAAGCAGGATCAAAGAAGAAACCCTCATGGAGGGGGGCAAGATGCCCTCCGCCAGGCTGTCTCTAAAGACCTCCACGAGGACCGGGGCCAACTCCTCTTTGAAAATCTTATAAAACTCGGCTGTTAAGCCGTCTGGGCCTGGAGCTTTCTTTTTATGAAGGCTGTCAATAGCTGCTCTTACCTCGGCCTCCGTTATTTCTGCTTCCAAAGGGGAAAAGTCCAAATTAGATGTATCAGGCCCTGGGGTCGCCTCCAAGTAGTCAGTCAGCCAGTCCCCATCCAAAGCCTTGTTCCGGAAAAGGTCAGCATAGTAAGACCTCACAACACCCAGGATGCCCTCCCTAGTAGTTTGCAACTTACACTGGGTGTCCTTGAGGCCTGTTACTAACTTCCTGGCCACAGATTCTCGGTAATTCTGAAAAGGGTCCGGCGAGTGAAAACTCCCGTAATCCCTCTCCAGAACCAAAGATCTGTACCGGCTGTACTGATGCCGCCTGATCTCGGCCTTCAGCTGGTTCAACTTTGGCCCATCCACCCCGTCCGAAATACAGGCCTCCAACTTCTTTCGTAGGGACAGGTATCTTTTGTATTTCTCTCCCTTCCTACGTACAGATAGCTTTCTGAAGAGATTTTGGAACGTCTCCTTGGCATCCTCCCACCACAATGACACAGAGTCATAAAAGTCAACCCTATCAATCTCGCTCTGAAGACGCATCCTGAAGGAACGCTGAGCTGACTGCCCTACCAGGGAATCTGCATTAAGCCTCCAAAGGCCTCTACCTCTGGCTGGGATAGAAGAAGCCCCCCATAAGAAAGAAACTGTAAAGTGGTCAGAGTATTCAACAGCCTGCTCACGTACATCGGTAAAGGTCTCCCCTCCCCTAACAAAGGCCATGTCTAGACGACTAGATCGCCCTGCATTGTGGTAAGTATGCCGCCCGATACGGCCACCCTTGGTAGCAACATCAACCAGGCCTGCCTGCTGGATAATATTATTAAGGAAATATCCTTCTGCCCTGTTGACTCTAGCACTTGTCCTATCTTGTGGCCTTAAAACCTGGTTAAAATCGCCAGCAAGAACCACTGGGAGAGAGGTGTGTAGGTACTGCCTCATGTCAGACAGCAGTGTATTCCTTTCCTGTGCATTGTGGGGCCCATAGATATTAATGAGGCGCATCCTCCTACCCCCAGCTGTGACATCAAGGAGCAGACACCTGCCTACCTGGATCTCAATAAGACGGTGAATGACAACATTTAATGCAGCTCTGAACAGCACCCCAACACCACCGCATGGCTCAGCCGCTATTGACCAGACAGAAGGCCCATGACACCATTCAGAAGTCGCCTTCCGAATGTCAGCCCTGGTGGTCAATCGAGTCTCCTGAAGGAAAAAAATGTCTCCATCTGATGATGAGAGACTAGAGAAGGCCAGAAATCTAGCCCTGGGCGAGCGGATGCTACAGACATTAGAGGTGTAAATCCTAACTGGTACCGTAGCCATGTTGGTTTTTTAATTTGGCTTTTTTTCCTTCTCTTTCATCTTCACATACCCCCTCTCCAAACCTCTTGATCTGGACCCCTGCTGGTATAGGGTCCTCATCCCCAAGAGGGACCATCTCGTCCTCTGTGGTTGGATCCATCTCAGGCTGAGAGATAACCATATCTGGCGATGCCAGGACATGTTGAACCTCTTCTAAAGAGGCCATAGTGGGTCCAACCACTTCTGACAAGGCTTCACTACACACCACATCATCTGATATGGTCCCACCACCCATAGGTGTTGACTGACTAATGGGAGATGAATGCTGCACTGACTGTTGTAGAGAAAGTTCTTTATCTATTCTCTGAAACTCGGTCTCCATTTTAGACCCCCAAGAATCATCATCATCATCCAAATCATCGCTTTCGCTTTGTAGCTGGGCATATCGATTGGATGTTTGTGGGCTGAAAGACATGATTCCAGGGGACTTCTTTCCTTTACCTGAGGTCTTAACAAACTGCCAACCCCCTTCCTCAGGGCTTTGGGTGTCTCTCTGCTCACTGTCTGATTTACCCTTTTTCTTCTTCTTCTTTTTTTTGGGTGAATGTTCCTGCAAGGTGGGTGCAGGGCTCAGGCTGGATTCCTGAGATTGCTGGGGTGTTACTGCCCTTGATGTAGCTGGTTGCTGTTTGGGATCAGGGGCTTTTGGGGGAATTACAGCCTTTGACGGGCCTTTTTTAGCCAATGATGGGCCTGCCTGTGGTCTCTGAACATCATGTTCCTGATCATTAGAGCTCCCTTCCTGACTTTGTGCCTTCTTGCCCTTACTGCTCTGATCTTTCCCGGGGTCTCTCTGCTGGGCCTGAATGGCCTTTGCAGCCTCCTGTCTGTGGTTTATCTCCACCCTTTCCTGCTGCTCTTTCTCCTGAACTGCATCAATCAGTAGCTGATCTTCCTCCTGCTCCAACACATCTTCCCTCTGGGTGTTGTTATTGTGCCAGGCTTTAGGGCACAGGCGGTGGGCATGACCTATATTACCACAGAGGTTGCACATAATGATTTTACACACCTTTTTTGTGTGGCCTATCTTCCCACAGTAAGTGCACCTCTCCACCAGACAGGAGCTAGCAAGATGATTCAGGGAACCACATTTGAAGCACTTTCTCGATTGGCCAAAATAGAAACAAACGCACTTCTCTTTGCCAATGAAAAAGGTTGTGGGCAGATGTTGGGGGATGTTATCAACTATCTTGAGTTTTACCTCTGTTTTCCACCCCCCTGTCCACACATCATCTTCATATATACGGGCCAGTGGGGAGAGGACAGTGCACTGGCGCTGCAGCCACAACGCCACATCATTAACTGGCACCCCTTCATTTTTGACAATGATAGTGACAGTTTTTGTCTCAGGTCTGGAGACTGGAATGGCATCAACATTTTTCCATTCTGGCTGATTTCTAAGGGTGTCAAAAAGGCGCCAAAATGCATCCAGTCCCTGTGGTATTTTAAAGCTGACATCCCATTCTGTAGGGGACTGGACAATACAGGCCTCCATTTCACGGGCCTTAAACTTGGCAGACCTTTCCAGCAGTGTCTTAATAATGTAGGTTCTACTAGGAGCCTCCTCTTTCTTCCCTTCCCACACCAGTTTAACTCAGTTTTGCCTACGGAAAGCCTGACCCCCAAAAGAAGGACCTGCACCTGCAGGGAAAAACCGCCTGCGCTCCCAGAAATTGCCTGATGTGCCGGCATCTGCCCCAGAAGTTGAGGCCTGTTCACCAGGTTGCTGAGCCCTACCATTCTGTCCCTGCTGTCTTTGTCTCTCTGCCTGGGCCCTACCATCTCTCCCTCCATCACTTACAGATGGCTTTGGGTTTTTATTGCCATCATTACCCGCCACCAGCACCGCTTGTGTACCCACCACCACTGACTCTCCGTGAGCACTCGCTCCCACAAGCACAGCATCAGCCGCACCATCATTCATACCAACAGCATCTCCATGCACCACCCCAGACATGCCACTCGCAGCTGAATGGTTGGACGATACTTCCATTGGGGCAACTGGATCTTCCTGCGACACCTGGGCTTGGGCTTGAGGTGACTTGGTTGGTTGGGCAGCAGGTGACAAAGGAGGGAAATCTTCCTGAATCATGTTAAATTCTTCCCTTTGCGGTTTCTTCTTTTCTTGTTCTGTCACCTCCTGCACATCAAATGCCAGTTCCTGCCAGTGGATCCCGTCCTTCTTCTTGCTCTTTGTTGGTGCTTTCTTGGCTGGAGCTTGTGGCTTCTTGAAATCCCCCTCTGTATCAGAAGAGGCAGAGTAGCTGGTGGTGCTGAGCTTGCGGCTGCGGTATGGCACCTCCTCCCTGAGAGATTTCTGCAGCTTCTCAAACCGCTCCCTGTTTTCAAAAGTCTCTCTCCAAGGCCCTGCTTTGCTCAACAGTTTCTCTATGGAGACCTCGGTTTCAAAGAGTTCCCCTTTTAAGTGTAATGAGGTCCAGTTCCAGTCTGTCTTTATTTCTCTTATAAGCAGCTCCGATCAGCTTCTGCTGCGCAACAATTTCTGCCTCTTTTTTTCCTTTCTGCTTATAGGCCTCAGACAGCTGCTGCAGGATAGGAGCAATATCCTTATGACTGGGTAGCTGGGGGTTTATATCAGTGGGTGCACCCATTCTCCTTTGTTAAGTTGGTTCATATGTTGCACTTAAATCACTGGAGTCCTGGGATTTCTGCTCCCCCTCTGAATCCTCATTGTCTGTATCAGGCATCACATTCCCAGCAGCAACAGCTGAACTTCCCTGATTCCCTCTAGTGGCTGCAGTCAGTTGGGCAGGTGAAGGGTTAAGCTGAGAGTTGGGTTCAGGTGTCTCGTTACCTGCAGGATCCTCAGCATTGGATTCCCCTGCCTGTGAAACCTCAGCAGCAGCAGCCCCAGATCTGACAGTTTGGGACAAAATAGCAGCTTCTCCCTTTCCAGCTGGACTTTTCCCTGCAGCACAGTCTTCAAGGGGTGTTTCTGGCACCACATATTCATCACCCCCAGTCTGACTTATTTGGCTGCCAGAAGAGATGTTTACAGGGTTACTGTCTGCTCTCTCTCATTTCCCTACAGAAATAGGGATTGGTAACACTAGATAGGGACCTAATATATAGAGACAAGAGGAAAGTGTTGGAAGGGTTAATGTCTGCTCTCTCTCATTTCCCTACAGAAATAGGGATTGGTAACACTAGATAGGTACCTAATATATAGAGACAAGAGGAAAGTGTTGGAAGGGTTACTGTCTGCTCTCTCTCATTTCCCTACAGAAATAGGGATTGGTAACACTAGATAGGTACCTAATATATAGAGACAAGAGGAAAGTGTTGGAAGGGTTACTGTCTGCTCTCTCTCATTTCCCTACAGAAATAGGGATTGGTAACACTAGATAGGTACCTAATATATAGAGACAAGAGGAAAGTGTTGGAAGGGTTACTGTCTGCTCTCATTTCCCTACAGAAATAGGGATTGGTAACACTAGATAGTTAACGAATATATAGATATACTAGATACACTAGATAGGTAACCAAAATATAGAGAAGGGATGCACAAATCCAGGATTCGGTTCTGGATTCGGCCAGGATTCAGCCTTTTTCAGCTGGATTCGGATTCGACCGAATCCTTCTGTCCGGCCGAACCAAATCCGAATCCTAATTTGCATATGCAAATGAGGGGCGGGGAGGGAAATCACGTGACTTTTTGTCACAAAACAATTAAGTAAAACATGGTTTCCCCTTCCCACCCCTAATTAGCATATGCAAATTCGGATTCAGTTTGGTATTCGGCCGAATCTTTCACAAAGGATTCGGGGGTTCGGCCGAATCCAAAACAGGGGATTCGGTGCATCCCTAATATAGAGATACTAGATAGGTAACTAATATCATCATCATTTATTTATATAGCACAGTCAAGATACGCAGTGCTTATAATATATAGAGATACTAGATACACTAGATAGTTAACTAATATATAGATATACTAGATATACTAGATAGTTAACTAATATATAGATACACTAGATAGTTAACTAATATATAGATACACTAGATAGGTAACTAATATATAGATACACTAGATAGGTAACTAATAGATATACTAGATACACTAGATAGTTAACTAATATATAGATATACTAGATACACTAGATAGGTAACTAATAGATATACTAGATACACTAGATAGGTAACTAATATATAGATATACTAGATACACTAGATAGGTAACTAATATATACAGTAGATATACTAGATACACTAGATAGGTAACTAATATATAGATACACTAGATAGGTAACTAATAGATATACTAGATACACTAGATAGTTAACTAATATATAGATATACTAGATACACTAGATAGGTAACTAATAGATATACCAGATACACTAGATAGTTAACTAATATATAGATATACTAGATACATTAGATAGGTAACTAATAGATATACTAGATACACTAGATAGGTAACTAATATATAGATATACTAGATAGGTAACTAATATATACAGTAGATATACTAGATATACTAGATAGGTAACTAATATATACAGTAGATATACTAGATACACTAGATAGGTAACTAAGGAATGAAGAAGTAAGTGTCCTGTCCCTCTGATGAAATACCTGTCAGTAGCTGTTCTGCCCTACAGGGATTATTGGGTAAAGTTGTAGCCAAATGACATGTTACCTCCTGTGCTGAATATGATATTTTTGACCCAAATGGCTCACCCTTCCACCCTAAAGAATCTTCTCAGATTCCCTCATTACATTCTTACATGGAATTTCTGCCCGGCCATTGTTCTCTCCTGTTACTTCTCAATATGACTAAGGAATAGGTTGGATTTCAGCAAACTCTGGTACTAGATCAGTCGGAGGGAGATGTGATGTTGTGCAGAGGAATGGGTGGAATCTTGCCCTGAATACAAAGCATTGTGCAAGGTCATAGCTCAGTCATCAGCTCAAACATCCCACAGGGCTCTTACATTACACTGGCACACCCGCTGCACCCATAACATTGTGCCATCTGATTCCATATATATATATATATATATGTCATTTTGATTATTCTCTGTAACCAGGGTAAATATCAAAGACATGCACAGTTTCTCGCTTAAAAACATTTATTGGCGCATATAAACCACAAAGAATAACATATCAATATTCAATTCACACACACCACAAAGCAGTGTCTCCCCCCCAGTCTGCCTACCTGTTGTTAGCCACACCCTCCTGACGCGTTTCGCGCTATTGGGCGCTTCATCAGAGGAGGTGTGGCTAGTGCTGGTCATGTCCCTTAAATACCTGCTAGATTGCTTAATGCAGGTTCTAGGGTTAGATACTTGCACATTTGTATATTCATTGCCTGCAGAATTAATTTGCTACTAATTCAGGGGTGGCATATGTGTTACATACAAATCAAAAGATCTATTCAACTTCCACTGTGTACCCAATTAACCCCAATTTTCTACTAATATTATATTTCATTACAATCCGCATTATAACATTATTTCAATCCAAATCACCTAAAAGTTCACTGATACTAGAGACATGACTATGTGGTTGTAGTGACTAAATGAATAAAGTGCAATTGTGCAAAAAATTCATAATAAATTAGTAAAGTATAAACAAAACGATATATTGTCGGATTACAATAAAACTTTTTTATATAAAAATTCATTCACTTTAATCCCATACTGATGTAAGAAACGGTTTTAATTCAAAATGACTATTCATTCCCTCAGGTATAATTGTCCCTAACTTAAAAATCCAGTTCGATTCTAATCTTAGTAATTTGGTAATTAAATTGCCCCCACTATTTTCATTTATTTTATCTATACCGAACATCCTTACTTTCTGGGGTATGCCATCATGGGCCATTATAAAATGTTTCAGAATGGGATTATCAACATCTTTATTGTCAATACCTCTTAGATGTTCCCCCAGTCTGACCCGTAGCTGTCTGATTGTGCGGCCAATGTATAAAGCACCACATTCACACTGCACTGCATATACTACATATCTTGTACCACAAGTAATCATTTTTCCTATTTTTATCTCCTGGCTTTTATTTTTATCACTAAATTCTATTACTTTTTTACTTTTATTGTTTTTACAGACCACACATTTTTTACAAGGAAAAAAACCTTTCAAATCAAGCCACGTTTTTTTCTCTGCTTTTTTATTTAAACGGTTAGGAGCTACTTGATTTGCTATGGACTTGGCTTTCCTACTGATTACCATTGGGGTTAAATTTAATGATTTTATTGTAGGATCAGTATTCAAAATATTCCAATTTTTGACTATACTTTTTTTAACCGCTTTATATTGTAGTCCGTACTCTAAAATGCATCTTACTCCTTTTTCCTGCTTATTGGCTATTTTCATTTTGCCCTTAGTCTTTTTTAAAATTTTCGATTTCTCTAATTTTTCCATTGCTTCTGATATGTCTCTTTTGCTGTATCCTCTGCTTCTTAACCTATTGCATTCTTCCTTAGCAAATCAAGTAGCTCCTAACCGTTTAAATAAAAAAGCAGAGAAAAAAACGTGGCTTGATTTGAAAGGTTTTTTTCCTTGTAAAAAATGTGTGGTCTGTAAAAACAATAAAAGTAAAAAAGTAATAGAATTTAGTGATAAAAATAAAAGCCAGGAGATAAAAATAGGAAAAATGATTACTTGTGGTACAAGATATGTAGTATATGCAGTGCAGTGTGAATGTGGTGCTTTATACATTGGCCGCACAATCAGACAGCTACGGGTCAGACTGGGGGAACATCTAAGAGGTATTGACAATAAAGATGTTGATAATCCCATTCTGAAACATTTTATAATGGCCCATGATGGCATACCCCAGAAAGTAAGGATGTTCGGTATAGATAAAATAAATGAAAATAGTGGGGGCAATTTAATTACCAAATTACTAAGATTAGAATCGAACTGGATTTTTAAGTTAGGGACAATTATACCTGAGGGAATGAATAGTCATTTTGAATTAAAACCGTTTCTTACATCAGTATGGGATTAAAGTGAATGAATTTTTATATAAAAAAGTTTTATTGTAATCCGACAATATATCGTTTTGTTTATACTTTACTAATTTATTATGAATTTTTTGCACAATTGCACTTTATTCACTTAGTCACTACAACCACATAGTCATGTCTCTAGTATCAGTGAACTTTTAGGTGATTTGGATTGAAATAATGTTATAATGCGGATTGTAATGAAATATAATATTAGTAGAAAATTGGGGTTAATTGGGTACACAGTGGAAGTTGAATAGATCTTTTGATTTGTATGTAACACATATGCCACCCCTGAATTAGTAGCAAATAATTCTGCAGGCAATGAATATACAAATGTGCAAGTATCTAACCCTAGAACCTGCATTAAGCAATCTAGCAGGTATTTAAGGGACATGACCAGCACTAGCCACACCTCCTCTGATGAAGCGCCCAATAGCGCGAAACGCGTCAGGAGGGTGTGGCTAACAACAGGTAGGCAGACTGGGGGGGAGACACTGCTTTGTGGTGTGTGTGAATTGAATATTGATATGTTATTCTTTGTGGTTTATATGCGCCAATAAATGTTTTTAAGCGAGAAACTGTGCATGTCTTTGATATTTACCTTGGTTTAATTGGACCTGTGCACAGTACTCGCCGTACAGACAGCAGCTACCCCATTATTGATTTTTTTTATTCCCTGTAACCAGACCTAGAACACAAACCCTGAAACACATTCCCCTGCATCCAAGCCTTTAACATAAGCTTTATGCCATCTGCCCAATTCCCTTTTATTAAAGATTAAATCACATCTGTGCCAACTGCCTGAACCCCAAAGCCAGAATAAGAACAAACAAACTGCCCTGTGTGCCCAGTCCCTGCAACAAACCTGTAGTACAAGTCTGGTACAATCTGCTCTAAGCCCTGTAACCAGAATTAGAATTTAAATATTGGGTAAAATAGTAAGTTTGGTTTAAAAAAGACACACATCCATTAAGTTCAACCTTTTAAGTCTGTATATAACCTGCCTAATTGGCAGTTGATCCAGAGGAAGACAAAAAACCCCATCTGAAGTCTCTCCAATTTGTCTCAGATGGGGAAAAAATTCCTTCCTGATTTCAAAATGGCAATGGGACCAGTCCCTGGATCAACTTGTACTATGAGCTATCTCCCATATCTCCCTGTATTCCCTCACTTGCTAAACACCATCCAACCCCTTCTTATACCTATCTAATGTATCAGCCTGTACCCCTGATTCACTTCCCAGCTCTCCCTGTAACACCCCTTTCCCTCCTCTAATCTCATTGGCTCCCTCCTGTCTGCTGGGAGGAGCTACTGGTGAATAAAGCATCCGACCCTTCCTTGTACCTATCTAATATATCAGCCTGTACCCCTGATTCACTTCCCAGCTCTCCCTGTAACACCCCTTTCCCTCCTCTAATCTCATTGGCTCCCTCCTGTCTGCTGGGAGGAGCTACTGGTGAATAAAGCATCCGACCCTTCCTTGTACCTATCTAATGTATCAGCCTGTACCACTGGTTCACTTCACAGCTCTCCCTGTAACACCCCTTTCCCTCCTCTAATCTCATTGGTTCCCTCCTGTCTGCTGGGAGGAGCTACTGGTGAATAAAGCATCCGACCCTTCCTTGTACCTATCTAATGTATCAGCCTGTACCCCTGATTCACTTCCCAGCTCTCCCTGTAACACCCCTTTCCCTCCTCTAATCTCATTGGTTCCCTCCTGTCTGCTGGGAGGAGCTACTGGTGAATAAAGCATCCGACCCTTCCTTGTACCTATCTAATGTATCAGCCTGTACCCCTGATTCACTTCCCAGCTCTCCCTGTAACACCCCTTTCCCTCCTCTAATCTCATTGGTTCCCTCCTGTCTGCTGGGAGGAGCTACTGGTGAATAAAGCATCCGACCCTTCCTTATACCTATCTAATGTATCAGCCTGTACCACTGATTCAGGGAGACAATTCCACATCTTCACAGCTCTCACTGTAACAAACCCCTTCCCAATATTTAGCTGGAACCTCTTTCCTTCTAATCGGAATGGGTGACCTCGTGTCAGCTGGAAAGACCTACTGGTAAATAAATCATTAGAGAGGTTATTATATGATCCCCTTATATATTTATACATAGTTATCATATCTCCCCTTAAGCGCCTCTTCTCCAACATGAACATCCCCAATTTGGCCAGTCTTTCCTCATAGCTAAGATTTTCCCTTTACCAGCTTAGTTGCCCTTCTCTGTCCCCTCTCTAATACAATAATGTCCTGTTTGAGTGATGGAGACCAAAACTGTACGGCATATTCTAGATGGGGCCTTACCAGTGCTCTATACAGTGGGACCCCCTCCTCCCGTGACTCTCTGCCCCATTTAATACAAGTCAAGGCTTTATTTGCCCTTGATGCTGCTGACTGGCATTACTTGCTACAGACAAGTTTATTATCTACAAGGACTCCAAGCTCCGTCTCCATTATGGATTTGCCTAGTGCAGTCCCATTAAGGGTATAAGTGGATATTGTTACATCCCAGGTGCAGGACTTTACATTTATCAACATTGAATCTCATTTGCCACTTAGCTGCCCAGATTGCCAGTTAGTCAAGATCCTGTTGCAAGTGCCACATCCTGGATGGAATTAATTGGGCTGGATAGTTTTGTGTCATCTGCAAACACTGATACATTACTTACAACACCCTCCCCTAAGTCATTAATGAACAAGTTAAATAAAAGTGGACCCAATACTGAGCCCTGGGGGACCCCACTAAGAACCTTACTCCAAGTAGAGAATGTCCCATCAAATTAGTCTGACATGACCTATCCTTTATAAAGCCATGCTGATTGCTGCTCATAATGTCATTGACAAGGACATTTTGAATGTAATCCCTTAACAAGCCTTCAAATAATTTTCCCACCACGGGTGTCAAATTTACTGGCCTATAATTGCCAGGCTAAGATTTTAATTCCTTTTTAAATATAGGAATGACATTAGTTTTCTTGAAATCCATCTTCTGGTTGATCCTTGCACACATAGAATATGAATGCTGTGCAAATGGCCAATTCCTTGTAGGTAGACCTAGAAGAACACTGACATTTTCTCTGTGTAGCAGCAATGATCTTCAACGTGGTGTCCATGCTCTATTACTAGTTTCCTAGGTCGGCAGACCTAGAACGTGAATCTTGCTTGATGCAGAAGCCATAGCTTGAACACATTCCTGATTCGTTTAGAATGTAAATATTTTCCTGTGTAGAAGCCATGCCTTGAGTATGGTGCGTGCGCATTATTGGCAGTTACCTGTAGGCAGGCCTAGAACATGATTTTTTTCTCTGTGTACAAGTCGTACCTAGAATGTGAACATGTTAGTATCCCAGTTCCCTGTAGGCAGGCATAGAACATATTTTTTCTTTGTGTACAAGTCATACCTAGAATGTAAAAACAGCAGTATCTCCAGTTCCCTGTAGACAGGCCTAGAACATGTTTTTTCTGTGTACAAGTCACTTAGAATGTGAACACAGCAGAATCTCCAGTTTCCTGTAGGCAGACCTAGAACATGATTTTTCTGTGTACAAGTCATACCTAGAATGTGAACACAGCAGAATCACCAGTTTCCTGTGGGCAGGAATAGAACATGATTTTTTTCTCTGTGTTTACTGTCATACGTACAATGAAAACACAGCAGTACCCCATTTTCCTGTAGGCAGGAATAGAATATCATTTTTTTCTCTGTATTTACTGTCATACCTAGAACTTGAACATGGCAGTATCCCCAGTTCCCTGTAGGCAGGCCTAGAACATGATTTTTCTTCTGTGTCCAAGTCGTATCTAGAACGTTAACACAGCATTATCACCAGTTCCCTATAGGCAGGTCTAGAGCATGTTTTTTTTCCTCTGTGAACAAGTCATACCTAGAACTTGAACATGGCAGTATCACAAGTTCCTTGTAGGCAGACATAGCACAGGAACATTGCTTTATTTAGAAGCCACACCTAGAACATATACACTACAATATGCCCAGTTCTTTGTAGACAGACCTAGAACATGACCTCTGTAAAGTCTTCCTATGTCCCTGGAGGAAGACCTAAAACATGGACACACAATGGCTAATCATGACAAAGTGGGTGCTGATTGGTTCCACCTATATATTTTAAAGAGTTTACTGGTGTCAGGTGAAGCCTTCTTGCTAGTCAAGGGCTGAATGATCAGATCAATTTGTCACCGCTTATGTGAAATAATAATTAGGGTACTCAATGAATGTAATTTTTCTAGGATCTATTAAAGCACACCCCTGAAGATCACCCAGACCACCTCTGCCTGATAGACGCACAGATAAATATCAAGCAACTTGCGGAAAGAATCAACAGAGGCATGAGGAGTGCAGAGGAAACCGAAAGGGACATCCGAATCCTGCAGGAGATAGAATCACATATTGAGGGCATGGAAGATGTAAGTCACCCCCCCATCCCCCCAGGTTAGCTTGACTGGCCAATTAAACAGGGAGATCCCCTCTCAGGTTTAGTATGTTGTAGGTGGCAGTAATATAAGCTACTTTGCACTCATCCTTAAGGAGGGTGGTACATGTAATTTGCATTTTTAATTCTGGATGCTAAGGGTCAGCGACCCAACCTTCAGGCAGAAAGCATCTGGACACTCCGTCCATCTTCCTGACAATGGGTTGTTGCTATGGTCACTGAGCTTAACAACCAGATGGCAGCTTAAATTTCACAGTGGGGACTTGCAAGAAAAAAAATCAAGCTTAAAGGAGAAGGAAAGGCTAAAAGTAAGTAAGATTTATCAGAAAGGTCTATATAAATACACCAGTAAACCCTCAAAGTAATGCTGCTCTGAGTCCTCTGTCAAAAGAAACAGCATATTTCTTTCCTTCTATTGTGTACTCATGGGCTTCTGTATCAGACTTCCTGTTTTCAGCTTAAACCTCCAGGGCTAGGGCTTGAGCATGCTCAGTTTGCTCCTCTTCCCCCTCCCTTCTCTGCTGTAATCTGAGCCCAGAGCTATAGGTGAGCAAAGAGAGACTCGGGCAGGAAGTGATGTCACACCAAGCTAATATGGCAGCTGCTATCCTAAACAAACAGAGAGAGTTTCTAGAGCTTTTTACTCAGGTATGGTAAAGCATTCTGCAGAATAAATGAAGTGTTATAGCTTGTAATAGTGTAGCTAATCTATTGGCAATAAAATGCCTCTCTAGTTTTCTTCTCCTTTAAAAGGAGCCCAAGTGCAAATTGTCTTGCGCAATACAGGCCTGATATATTGGGGGTGGTACTTAGAATGTTCTCAGAGAGCTGTATTTATGGGGCCTAAACAGCACGAAAATATAGACAGAAGGAATGTGCATTTGTGTATGATAGACTTACATTAAAGCTCAGTGCAAAAATGATAGAGGTTCCCCCTAGTAGTTACTTGGGGTACTGCACCTGCATGTGCTTGAGTGTCGGGCTCGTGAATGACAGTCCTGCTTCTCTCTGCAGCTTCAAGCTCCTTTTAGAAGATTTGTGCGCCAAGAGATGGTGGTGGAAGTGGTAAGATTTCTTACTTTTTGGGGTCTAGCTCTGTGTCTGGGGTGTATGTATTATTATTCATATATTTCTATAAAACTGGATTGCCTGGCCTTACGCTTCCTATTCTCCTACATTCTATTCCTCCCTACAACTGCAGACCAGCCCCAGGGCCTTGGATCCTTATTGGGACTGGTAGTGTTTTCCTGCTCAGACCGTGGGACTGACTGAACTATAAATACTGGACTGGTTTTGGCTCAGCCAATTGGCATTTAGCTTTCATTATTGTAACTACACAACTCCAGTAAAACACAATTGCTGATTAGTCGCTGCCTGGTTACTGGCCTGGTTACTGGGTGTTACTACAGAGGAAGCCGACCCCACAGTTGCAGGGGGCCCAGGAGTTTAGGGAGCCTAATTAGGCCCTAATTAATGATCAATTTTAATATATCTTAGTAGAATATCTATACTCTGCTGTAACTAGATATTACTGGGCCCCACAGCAAATTATTTTTCGGGCCCCAAATGTCTAGAGGGGGACTTGGTTTACCAATATTTATTGAAATTTTATATGAATTGGGGCTTTATGGGGCCCCTATACCTCCTGGGTCCTCCTGCAGCCGCAGGGTCTGCTTCTTCTATAGTTACACCCCTGCTGGCCCAACAATACTGGTGCTGAGTTCTGATTTGGACTTATCAGCTCTACCAGATACATGAAGCATCAGTGACCCTGAACCAGTGCCGAATAAGTCTTAGATGTACCCAATGATTTTACCCTTTTATTGTGATGTCTGTCTGTCTCACTCTTCCCCAGAAAGCTGTAGGAGGGAAGAAGGAGCGATCACTTTTCCTGTTTACTGATCTACTGATCTGCACCACTCTGAAGCGAAAGTCGGGGTCCCTGCGGCGCAGTTCTATGAGCCTGTGAGTATGTGCTGGAGATATCTGTAAATGTATGTGTGTGTTCAGCAGGAACAGCCCCCTAAGTTTGCTCATAGTCTGTACAGAGAGATCCCATAAAACTATGGCAGCATAGGTATTCCCTGTACTAAGCACAATTCAGCAGGAACAGTCCCTAAGTTTGCTCATAGTCTGTACAGAGAGATCCCATAAAACTATGGTACATAGGTATTCCCTGTACTAAGCACAATTCAGCAGGAACAGTCCCTAAGTTTGCTCATAGTCTGTACAGAGAGATCCCATAAAACTATGGTACATAGGTATTCCCTGTACTAAGCACAATTCAGCAGGAACAGCCCCCTAAGTTTGCTCATAGTCTGTACAGAGAGATCCTATAAAACTATGGCAGCATAGGTATTCCCTGTACTAAGCACAATTCAGCAGGAACAGCCCCCAAGTTTGCTAATAGTCTGTACAGAGAGATCCCATAAAACTATGGCAGCATAGGTATTCCCTGTACTAAGCACAATTCAGCAGGAACAGTCCCCTAAGTTTGCTAATAGTCTGTACAGAGAGATCCCATAAAACTATGGCAGTATAGGTATTCCCTGTACTAAGCACAATTCAGGTGGAACAGTCCCTAAGTTTGCTCATAATCTGTACAGAGAGATCCCATAAAACTATGGCAGCATAGGTATTCCCTGTACTAAGCACAATTCAGCAGGAACAGCCCCCAAGTTTGCTAATAGTCTGTACAGAGAGATCCCATAAAACTATGGCAGCATAGGTATTCCCTGTACTAAGCACAATTCAGCAGGAATAGCCCCTAAGTTTGCTCATAGTCTGTACAGAGAGATCCCATAAAACTATGGCAGCATAGGTATTCCCCTGTACTAAGCACAATTCAGCAGGAACAGTCCCCTAAGTTTGCTCATAGTCTGTTCAGAGATAAATACACTTGCAGAATATATATTGTACAAGTATCATCCTGTATCTCCCATTGTCTCACACTATTAATATCTAGTGCATCTGTTACATTTCATGAGCGCCATTAGGAAACCATTAAGATCCTTTTAATCCACACTTGGCACGGAGTGTCCGCCCCACAGCCAGGTTTACAATTTGTCAGGATTATGAAAGGGGAGAAGCAATTTATATGCTGGCTAATTTCTCAGGAAAGAAGACATTGCTGGAGATGCCAGAGACGTGTGCATTACAGAAGCTGCTGGGGAACAAAACAAAACAAAATATGATTATTACAGAGGGAACTAGTGGGGATAATAATGTGAAACATTAACCCTGTCTAAATAAATCCACAGTAATCATATCTGCCTTCCTTCTGTAGGGGGCGCAGTAGCTTGATTTTGTTTAGTTAACAGTGGCCTGGACGCCCATTAGGTTTCTGTGCTTTATGCTAATGTCAAAGGGGCGGTTCCCCTTTAAGTTAACTTTTAATATATAGGAGAAAAGAAAGAAAGTACCCCCGTATTTCTTTCTTTTCTCCTATATAATAAACTCAAATACTGACAGAAGTCAGATTCCCTCTTTTTAATCAAATTTACATATCTGAAGATAGATCATTGCTTTTAATTTTAACTTTTATGTTTTATGTTATAGAATGGCCAATTCTAAGCAACTTTTCAATTGGTCTTCATTATCTTATTCTTTTTTTATAGTTTTTGAATGATTTGCCTTCTTCTTCTTCTGACTCTTTCCAGTTTTCAAATGGGGGTCATTGACCCCATATAAAAAACAAATGCTCTGTAAGGCTACAAATGGATTGTTATTGCTGCTTTTTATTACTCATCTTTCTATTCAGCCCCTCTCCAGTGTCTTGTTCATATCAGTGAATGGTTGCTAGGGTAATTTGGTCCCTAGCAACCAGACTGCTGAAACTGCAAACTGGAGAGCTGCTGAATAAAAAGCGAAATAAGTCAAAAACCACAAATAATAAAAAAATTAAAACTAATTGCAAATTGACTATCACTGTCTACATCATACTAAAATTAATAGAAAAGTGAACAACCCCTTTAAATGGAAGGCTGTGGCCGGTCTCTCTCTTGCTCCTGTTACATTGAGTTCTAAAGACCATAAGTATATTGTATATACCGTATATACTCGAGTATAAGCCGAGTTTTTCAGCCCCCAAAATATGCTGAAAAACTCTACTTCGGCTTATACTCGGGTCAAGTGCAAAAACGGTCGCCGGTGTCTAAGAATAGTCGCCGGTGTCTAAGAATAGTCGCCGGTGTCTAAGAATAGTCGCCGGTGTCTAAGAATAGTCGCCGGTGTCTAAGAATAGTCGCCGGTGTCTAAGAATAGTCGCCGGTGTCTAAGAATAGTCGCCGGTGTCTAAGAATAGTCGCCGGCGTCCAAGAATAGTCGCCGGCGTCCAAGAATAGTCTCGAAGAATAGTCGCCGGCATCCAAGAATGGTCGTTGGCGTCCAAAAATGAGACACCGGCACCTCCAATGAGAGCAGAAACCCTCAATTTTTTGATTGAAACTTACCAGAAGCTGCTGCATTTCTCACCCTAGGCTTATACTCGGCTTATACTTGAGTCAATAAGCTTTCCCAGTTTTTGGAGGTAAAATTAGGTACCTCGGCTTATACTCGGGACGGCTTATACTCGAGTATATACGGTAGTTATTTCTACACTTCCTCATTATGTGTGTGCCAGTGTGTGAGACTGCCCTCCTGTGGTGAAGTGTAATAGTGCAGCCTTGTCCCTTCTCTTGCAGATACACAGCAGCGAGCGTCATTGACATCTCCAGTAAATACAAACTGCTTTGGAAACTGCCCCTGGAGGATGTGGATATTGTTAAAGGTGCGGAATGTCCAGTTCTACACTCAGGTCTCTCTTCCGCAATTCCTCGTGTCTCCATGTTTGATGACTAAGGCAGAGGGATGTAACATTCCAGGGATTGAACTCTGAGCTTTCCCACTTCTCCTGCACCAATTTCTGTTAATAAAGAGGAAAAAAGTAATTTTTATAGTGAGGGGGGACACTACTAGACTCTAATAAGGGGTCCATCATCTGCGTCTAATTGAAGGTAGCGCCCTTATTAAAGGGATTCTAGTCCTGATTTTTGTGATGTAGTTTTTATTTCTAAATGACACTGTTTACACTGCAAATAATTCACTGTACAATATAAAATATCATTCCTGAACCAGCAAGTGTATTTAGTTGTAATATTGGTGTGTAGGTGCATCTCAGGTCATTTTGCCTGGTCATGTGATTTCAGAAAGAGCCAGCACTTTAGGATGGAACTGCTTTCTGGCAGGCTGTTGTTTCTCCTACTCAGTGTAACTGAATGTGTCTCAGTGGGACCTGGATTTTACTATTGAGTGTTGTTCAGAGCACAAGTCACATGTCTGGGGGCAGCCGGGAAACTGATATTATGTCTAGCCCCATGTCAGATTTAAAAATTAAATATAAAAAAAAAAAATCTGTTTGCTCTTTTGAGAAACTGATTTCAGTGCAGAATTCTGCTGGAGCAGCACTATTAACTGATGCAATTTGTTTTTTTTTATAAAAATTCCCTATGACCGTATCCCTTTAAAGTCTGGCTGAGGTGGGTAGATAACAGATAAGTACTACTATAGTTTATATAAACAAGCTGCTGTGTAGCCATGGGGGCAGCCATTCAAGCACAGGAAACACAGTAGATAACAGATAAGTACTACTATAGTTTATATAAAGAAGCTGTTGTGTAGCAATGGGGGCAGCCATTCATGCACAGGATACACAGTAGATAACAGATAAGTACTACTATAGTTTATATAAACAAGCTGCTGTGTAGCCATGGGGGCAGCCATTCATGCACAGGATACACAGTAGATAACATAAGTACTACTATAGTTTATATAAACAAGCTGCTGTGTAGCCATGGGGTCAGCCATTCAAGCACAGGATACACAGTAGATAACAGATAAGTACTACTATAGTTTATATAAACAAGCTGCTGTGTAGCCATGGGGGCAGCCATTCAAGCACAGGATACACAGTAGATAACAGATAAGTACTATTATAGTTTATATAAACAAGCTGCTGTGTAGCCATGGGGGCAGCCATTCAAGCACAGAATACACAGTAGATAACAGATAAGTACTACTATAGTTTATATAAAGAAGCTGTTGTGTAGCCATGGGGGCAGCCATTCAAGCACAGAATACACAGTAGATAACAGATAAGTACTACTATAGTTTATATAAACAAGCTGCTGTGTAGCCATGGGGGCAGCCATTCAAGCACAGGATACACAGTAGATAACAGATAAGTACTACTATAGTTTATATAAAGAAGCTGTTGTGTAGCAATGGTGGAAATTGAAAAAGGGCTATATGGCACAGGTTAAATAAAGAATTTGCTCCCTCCTACGCCAACCTATATATGGGCTGGTAGGAGGAGACCCACATCTCTGCAGATATGAGGAAATCTTTAAGATTATACACACGTAATATAGACAATCTACTGTGTGTTTGGAAAGGGGATGAAATGAGTTTCATAACCTTTGTACAGAAGCTAAACCAGAACGAATTAAATGTAAAGTTTACAAGTGAATATAGGTCAAAAACAATTGAATTTCTGGATGTGAAACTAATGGTGGTAGATAAGGAAATACAAACCAGTATCTTTAGGAAGTCATGTAGTGGTAATACACTTCTGCACGCCAACTCCTGCCACCATAAAAATTTGGTGGATGGGATACCTGTGGGTCAGTTCCTCAGGCTCCGGAACTGCTCCACCGATATGACATTCCAGGAACAAGCAGAGGAGATTAAGGAGAGATTTCTAGATCGAGGGTATGGACGAAAAATTGTGGATAGGGCCTATCAGAGAGCAAGACAAACAGAACGGAGGAGTCTATTAAGTGTGAATCCAATGGGTGAGAAAAAGAAAAAAGCAAAACAAGGGCTATTAGAAAAGGTCCCATTTGTAACTAGGTATAGTAAACAGTTCTATATGGTATTAGATATAGTTAAGAAGTACATCCCAATCCTTTATGCAGATGATGATTTCCATAAAATACTAAAAGGAGGAGTTAACAGTATACCAAGGCGGTCTCATACATTGAGGGACCATTTATCACCAAGTATGTGCAGGGAAACGAATAGGGGAGATGAAAGAAATAAGGGCTTTTTGAAGGTAGAAGGGAGCCATAAATGTGGGCTGTTAGCAAAAAGAGAACTGTTTTGGATTTTTTATTTGCATACTCGGTTACCACTTGGTTTGAACTACGAGTTTGATGTAACATGTTTTATGTAAATTATAATGTAATTGGTTATGTTTATAACGAGGCAGATATATATAGAGATGTATGGGGCAGATAAGAGAATGTGACATATACAAATAGTAATATTAGGAGAGAGAACATAATGTAATGGGGCAGTGATTGCTATTTAAATGCTTGTGTAAATGTGGGTATCCTAATATAAAATAGTTCTGAGATGTAACAGAGTACCGTATATACTCGAGTATAAGCCGAGTTTTTCAGCCCCCAAAATATGCTGAAAAACGCTACCTCGGCTTATACTCAGGTCAAGCGCAAAAACAGTCTCTGGCGTCTAAGAATAGTCGCCAGTGTCTAAGAATAGTCGCCGGCGCCTAAGAATAGTCGCCGGCATCCAAGAAAAGTCACAGGCATCCAAGAATAGTCGCAGGCGTCCAAGAATAGTCTCCAAGAATATACCCCGGCTTCCAAGAATGGTCGCCGGCATCCAAAAACCGAGACGCCGGCACCTCCAATGGGAGCAGAAACCCTCAATTTTTTCATTGAAACTTACCAGAAGCTGCTGCATTTCTCACCCTCGGCTTATACTCGAGTCAATAAGCTTTCCCAGTTTTTGGAGGTAAATTTAGGTACCTCGGCTTATACTCGGGACGGCTTATACTCGAGTATATACGGTATAGGCAGAGAAACAATGCCAATATGACCAATTTGATAAGATGTGTATGTTGCTTTAAGAAAAGAGACGTGAGGTGGCAACACGTGATTGGTTTTAACGTTTGGGGAGGGATTTCCTGGGGTATAAATTTTGTGACCAAATGTAACAACGGTAATGCCTATGAATAAGTGCCTGTGGGTGCGAAACGCGCAAGGCGGAGCATCAATTGGTCTGTATGCCTACTTTTTAATATTTATGTTAAATAAAGAGTGACTTTTTAACTTTGAGAGTACTGACTGGGAATATATTTTTGGATTTTTGATTTGGGTGCCCTTTGGAGTTGGGGGCTATATTCCAGCATTTTTGGCCCGTTTGTTTGACAGGCCTGTGTAGACTGCAGCAGCTGAGTAACAAGTGTTTTTTAAATAAAGAATAGGTCTAGAAAAGTTTCAGAAGCTCAATAACAGTAATGATCCAGGCCGGTTGCCCCCACCCGTTCCCCATTTTGGATCCTGTTAGGTCAGAGGCACTGCACATGCTCAGTGAGCTAACAGGCCTCATTATAAATCAGTTGTGATGCTAATTATCTGTATTAATTACTAATCAGCCTTATATTGTGACATTTCTATTCTATGTGTACTGTATATTGTGAGTGGCTCCCTAAGCTCAGTAATTGACAGCAGCACAGAGCATGTGCAGTGAATCAGCAGAAAAGAAGATGGGGAGCTACTGGGGCATCTTTGGAGACACAGATCTTTACTGCTAAAGGGCTGTGGTTGCCTTGGGCTGGTACATATTCCCATCACATAAGTTTTCCTGTATAGCATCTGTAGCTTAATTCTTTGTTGAGCTGTCGTTGTACTTTAATATGAATTGGGGACAGTTTCAGGGGTAGATGTACAGCAATGACATGTGATGGTGCAAGTGCTACAGGTTGGGACCTGGTATCCAGAATGCTCGGGACCTGGGGTTTTTCAGCTAATGGATCTTACTATATAACTATTAGAAAATCATGTAAACATTAAATAAACCCAATAGGCTGGTTTTGCCTCCAATAAGGATTAATTATATCTTTGTTGGGATCAAGTACAAGCGAGAAAAAGGAAATTATTTTTAAAAATTTGGATAATTTGTTTACAGTGGAGTCTATGGGAGATGGCCTTTCTGTAATTCGGAGCTTTCTGGATAACGGGTTTCCAGATAATGGATCCCATATCTGTACTAGGAAAGGTGAGCTGATCCATAAATTCCCTTTATCACCATCCGTATGTTTGTTTTTTACCCAGGGACATCCCAAGCCTCTAACCGGGACAGTGTCCAGAAGATCATTAGCCGACTGGACGAAGATCTGAGCACCATGGGGCAAATCAGCAAACTCTCTGAGACCCTCAGCTTCCCCCACCAGGTCAGGGACATTTCTATTTGTACCAGTAAATGGGGGGCACATGGGCTCCAGTGGGACAAACGGTTTGTACTGGATCTCTATTGCTGACCAAGGGGAGTGGGTGGATGTGAGGCAGGGAGTGGAAGGAGGTGGGGCGGAGTGGGTGGATGTGTGGTGGGAAGTGGGCGGGGAGTGGGAGTAGGTGGTGCGGGGTGGGTGGATGTGGGGTGGGAAGTGGGTGGAGGTGGGAGTGGGTAGGGTGCGGAGTGGGTGGTGTGGGAAGTGGGCGGGAGTAGGAGTAGGTGGTGCGGAGTGGGTGGATGTGTGGCGGGAGTGGGAGTAGGTGGGGCGGAGTGGGTGGATGTGGGGTGGGAAGTGGGCGGAGGTGCGCGGGGAGTGGGAGTAAGTGGTGCGGAGTGGGTGGGGTGGGGAGTGGGAGTAGGTGGGGTGGATGTGGGAGTAGGTGGGGCAGAGTGGGTGGATGTGGGGTGGGAAGTGGGCGGAGGTGGGAGTAGGTGGTGCGGGGTGGGGAGTGGGTGGATGTGGGGTGGGAGTAGGTGGGGTGGGGTGGGAGTAGGTGGGGCGGAGTGGGTGGATGTGGGGTGGGAGTAGGTGGGGCGGAGTGGGTGGATGTGGGGTGGGAGTAGGTGGGGCGGAGTGGGTGGATGTGTGGTGGGAAGTGGGCGGGGAGTGGGAGTAGGTGGTGCGGGGTGGGTGGATGTGGGGTGGGAAGTGGGTGGAGGTGGGAGTGGGTAGGGTGCGGAGTGGGTGGTGTGGGAAGTGGGCGGGAGTAGGAGTAGGTGGTGCGGAGTGGGTGGATGTGTGGTGGGAGTAGGTGGGGCGGAGTGGGTGGATGTGGGAAGTGGGCGGAGGTGCGCGGGGAGTGGGAGTAAGTGGTGCGGAGTGGGTGGGGTGGGGAGTGGGAGTAGGTGGGGTGGATGTGGGAGTAGGTGGGGTGGATGTGGGAGTAGGTGGGGCGGAGTGGGTGGATGTGGGGTGGGAAGTGGGCGGAGGTGGGAGTAGGTGGTGCGGGGTGGGGAGTGGGTGGATGTGGGGTGGGAGTAGGTGGGGCGGAGTGGGTGGATGTGGGGTGGGAGTAGGTGGGGCGGAGTGGGTGGATGTGGGGTGGGAGTAGGTGGGGCGGAGTGGGTGGATGTGGGGTGGGAAGTGGGTGGAGGTGGGCGGGGAGTGGGAAGTGGGCGGAGGTGGACGGGGAGTGGGTGGATGTGGGGTGGGAGTAGGTGGTGCGGAGTGGGTGGGAGTGGGTGGGGAGTGGGTGGATGTGGGGTGGGAGTAGGTGGTGCGGAGTGGGTGGATGTGGGGTGGGAGTAGGTGGGGCAGAATGGAAGTAGGTGCCCCCGAGCCATAGAAATCTGTTCCCAGCGTGAACTTTGTAGCAAGTAATGAGCATGTTATTATAGGGGGGACCCAGAGTGTGAGATATAGGGCTACTGACCTCAGGAACATAGTAGCCTCCCCCAACTCTTAGTCTCAGCCGACAAGGTCACGGGGAATTTATTTCAGGAAATCTGTGTTGCTTTTAGTTTAATTATAAATATACATTTTATAATTGCTTGGGGACACTGGTGTTGTACTGAAAAGATTCATTTGATTTTTTAAACATCTATTTTCTTTTTATTTTTTTCTTAATTTTTCATAATGCTCTGCTAGATCCTATCTGATCCCCATTGTAAGCAACAGTCCTGTCCTGCTTTATGGCAGCTGAGATTCTAGCTATCTGTATAACAGAGCATTCTGTCCCAGTGGCTGCACAGATCCTATCTGATCCCCATTGTAAGCAGCAGTCCTGTCCTGCTTTATGGCAGCTGAGATTCTAGCTATCTGTATAACAGAACATTCTGTCCCAGTGGCTGCACAGATCCTATCTGATCCCCATTGTAAGCAGCAGTCCTGTCCTGCTTTATGGCAGCTGAGATTCTAGCTATCTGTATAACAGAACATTCTGTCCCAGTGGCTGCACAGATCCTATCTGATCCCCATTGTAAGCAGCAGTCCTGTCCTGCTTTATGGCAGCTGAGATTCTAGCTATCTGTATAACAGAACATTCTGTCCCAGTGGCTGCACAGATCCGGAGTCAAAGCCAATGTTTATATTATTTGGGCAATAAGACACACAATAAAACAAACCAGTACTAGAACAGACAGAACTAATATATATGTAAAAGATTTTGCAAGTTAATATTAATTGCTTGTTGTTATTTCCCTGTGACAGAGTCTGGACGATGTAATTAAGGACATGATGGCATCAGTACACCGTGAGTTGGCAGAGAAACAGTCGCTCTCATTCACAATGTCCTTCCCACCCAACAAAGTAGAACTGACCACCACCAAAGCCGACGGCACAGAGTCATTCATCTTTGAGTTCAGTAACCCAGAGGCGCGGCTCCACTTTGAACAGGGGTTTGAAGAAGCAAAAAAGAAACTCGGTAACACACAGTGAAATTCCTGGGGTTATTCCTAGCGTGGGGTATGGGGGGGATGTGGGGATGTGATTTGGGAAATACTGTATGTTTCAGGTATGGGACGTGTTATCTAGAATGATCTGGAACTGGGATTTTCTGAATAACAGATCTTTCCATAGTTTGGATACCTCATTGGTAAAATGAGGGAAAGCTTAAATTGAGGTTCCACTGTATTTATATCAAGTCTATGGGAGACATCCCATAATTCGGTGCTTTCTGGATAATGGGTTTCCGGATAACGGATCCTATACCTGTATTTCTTGTGGCAGCTGTGGGAACTGTATTTATTTGTCATGTTGAGAGCACAGATAGCACAGGGACAAGGGGAGGATCTCTTTATATTGAGCTAATTCTTCTTCTTTGCACTGGGAGAGAGAATGAGGCTAGAACATCCCAATACAGAGGGTGAAACTAAGCGAACAGCTCAGAAAAGAGAGAACAGAATTACCTTTAGTTGATTGCCCTGGTATTAGGAAGAGCCACTTCACTGCTTTAGATCAGTCCATTAACATGATTTGTTTTATTTCAGTTTCCAGCAAAAACCGTCTGAACCCCGAGTTCCTGAAAGCCATTCCCATCATGAAGACCAGAAGCGGAATGCAGGTGAGGGAGAGTCCATATGTGCTGTTAGATGGGGGTCGTCTCTGTATAGTAACCTCCCTTTTATTCCTGCCTCCCCCAGTTCTCCTGCGCATCCCCCAGTCACAGTTGTTTGGAGAACGTACATGAGGTGTGGGTGTGTAACAGCGATGGATACGTGGGTCAGGTCTGTCTGCTCAGTATCAAGAATGAACCCTCCGTAGAAGCCTGTATTGCTGTGTGCTCTGCCCGAATCCTGTGCGTTGCCTCTGTGCCCGGCCTCAAGAAGAACCACCGGTGTGTACCATGTATAAGGCTCTGGGGGTGGGGCCAGGTGTGAGCCAGCCCAACAGGATCCCTGTTATGTTATTTTGAAATGACTCTTTCCATTTTGACATCGCAGATGCCCAATATTCATAGGCGACTGTATAAATGTAACATGTTCAGTAAACCTCTGTGTCAGTTCTAGAAGTCTGTGGCCCATAGGTTTCCAGTTAGACAGCCCAAGATTCAAGGTTCCAGTTAGATGGCCCAAGATTCAAGGTTCCAGTTAGATGGCCCAAGATTCAAGGTTCTAGTTAGCCAGTCCAAGATTCAAGGGTTCCAGTTAGATGGTCCAAGATTCAAAGTTCCAGTTAGAAGGTCCAAGATTCAAGGTTCTAGTTAGATGGCCCAAGATGCAAGGTTCTAGTTAGCCAGTCCAAGATTCAAGGGTTCCAGTTAGATGGTCCAAGATTCAAAGTTCCAGTTAGAAGGTCCAAGATTCAAGGTTCTCGTTAGACAGCCCAAGATTCAAGGTTCCAGTTAGATGGCCCAAGATTCAAGGTTCCAGTTAGATGGCCCAAGATTCAGGATTCCAGTTAGATGGCCGAAGATTCAAGGTTCCAGTTAGATGGCCCAATATTCAAGGTTCCAGTTAGATGGCCCAAGATTCAAGGTTCTAGTTAGCCACTCCAAGATTCAAGGGTTCCAGGTAGATGGCCCAAGATTCAAGGTTCTAGTTAGACAGCCCAAGATTCAAGGTTCCAGTTAGATGGCCCAAGATTCAAGGTTCCAGTTAGATGGCCCAAGATTCAAGGTTCCAGTTAGATGGCCCAAGATTCAAGGTTCCAGTTAGATGGCCCAAGATTCAAGGTTCCAGTTAGATGGCCCAAGATTCAAGGTTCCAGTTAGATGGCCCAAGATTCAAGCTTCCAGTTAGACGGCCCAAGATTCAAGGTTCCAGTAAGATGGCCCAAGATTCAAAGTTCCAGTAAGATGGCCCAAGATTCAAGGTTCCAGTTAGACGGCCCAAGATTCAAGGTTCCAGTTAGACGGCCCAAGATTCAAGGTTCCAGTTAGATGGCCCAAGATTCAAGGTTCCAGTTAGATGGCCCAAGATTCAAGGTTCCAGTTAGATGGCCCAAGATTCAAGGTTCCAGTTAGATGGCCCAAGATTCAAGGTTCCAGTTAGATGGCCCAAGATTCAAGGTTCCAGTTAGATGGCCCAAGATTCAAGCTTCCAGTTAGACGGCCCAAGATTCAAGGTTCCAGTAAGATGGCCCAAGATTCAAGGTTCCAGTTAGACGGCCCAAGATTCAAGGTTCCAGTTAGACGGCCCAAGATTCAAGGTTCCAGTTAGACGGCCCAAGATTCAAGGTTCCAGTTAGATGGCCCAAGATTCAAGGTTCCAGTTAGATGGCCCAAGATTCAAGGTTCCAGTTAGATGGCCCAAGATTCAAGGTTCCAGTTAGATGGCCCAAGATTCAAGGTTCCAGTTAGATGGTCCAAGATTCAAGGTTCCAGTTAGATGGCCCATGATTCAAGGTTTCATTTAGATGGCCCAAGATTCAAGGTTCCAGTTAGATGGTCACAATCAATCCATAACATATAGATACCTTGGATCAAAGGTGTAGTGAAGATTATTGTAGCATGCTGGGAACCTCTAGTGGCCAAGCAGAGGTACAACCTATGACTATGATTGCCTATGACTAGGTGCTAGGTAAGCATGAAACACGTTAGGCGCCAAAGGGGGGAATGTTTGACTTTTTATAATATGGAATAAACTTGTATTTTTTATCTACAAGCATGCTTTGGGACTATTTTTCAAAAGTTCCAGTTAGATGGCCCAAGATTCATGGTTCTAATTAGACAGTCCAAGATTCAAGGTTCCAGTTAGACAGTCCAAGATTCAAGGTTCCAGTTAGACAGTCCAAGATTCAAGGTTCTAGTTAGACGGCCCAAGATTCAAGGTTCTAGTTAGACGGCCCAAGATTCAAGGTTCTAGTTAGATGGCCCAAGATTCAAGGTTCTAGTTAGACGGCCCAAGATTCATGGTTCTAGTTAGACGGCCCAAGATTCATGGTTCTAGTTAGACGGCCCAAGATTCATGGTTCTAGTTAGATGGCCAAAGATTCAAGGTTCCAGTTAAGACAGCCCAAGTTTCTAACTGAAAGCCTATGGGCCACAGGCTCCAAAGTCTGACACAGACATCCTTATATGACATAGCAGATTTACTGAACATTTGTAACATGTATCGCTTCTTTAGATCAAATGTGTGACAATGAGGAGGTGTTTAACCTCCCTCCCTGTAAAAAAACTTCTTGATAAACACCTTATCTGTAAGCCTGAGACAGGCAGCAAATGGGGACAGCTCTCTGCTGGTTCTAGGTGGGGAGTAGGATGAAAAGGAAAAACAAAACCATCATATATTACCCCTTTATAACAATGGAGTACAAATGCAAGGCAGAAATTGCAAGCAGAGACCCCCACTTTCCATACAAACTGTGTATTTCCCGTGGGTTTGAAGTAAGTCTGTATTTTAATTTATATGAGAATTTAATTTATAGAATTCTCTCTCTTTCGCTGCCTCCCTGACTACAATTAAGTGTCCGTTCCTTGGGCTGCGCAGAGTTCTCTCCCAGAATTCCTCTCTGCGGGTGTAAAAGATCAAAGCAAGATTTCCATGCTGGGATTTCTAGGAATAAATGGCTCTCGGTGGTGGGAAACAGATGTTCTCACGTGTACGGAATATTGTCAGTATTTGCCAGAGGGAATGTTTTATGGCCGCACTGATGTAAAGGGAAAGTGCATGAAAAAGTATCGGAGCCCAAAAACGGGGAGGTGCAGAGACAGATGTATCAAAGGGACTAAATATTCAGTCTGTTCTCAGTATTGTTTTCATTTCAGGGGGACTATCATTTTGGGGAATATTCTATGACAGTGATTTTACTTCTATATTTACAGGTGTTTCTCCCCTAGCAGATTCTGCTTTCCCTTTGTTCCCATTGTTTGTTTTTCTTGTCTAAATCCTCCATAAAGAGATTCTGTTATGATTTTTATGATGTCGTTTTTATTTCTAAATGACACTGTTTACACTGCAAATAATTCACTGTACAATATAAAATGTCATTCCTGAACCAGCAAGTGTATTTAGTTGTAATATTGGTGTGTAGGTGCATCTCAGCTCATTTTGCCTGGTCATGTGATTTCAGAAAGAGCCAGCACTTTAGGATGGAACTGCTTTCTGGCAGGCTGTTGTTTCTCCTACTCAATGTAACTATATGTGTCTCAGTGGGACCTGGATTTTACTATTGAGTGTTGTTCTTAGATCTACCAGGCCGCTGTTATCTTGTGTTAGGGAGCTGCTATCTGGTTACCTTCCCATTGTTCTGTTGTTAAGCTGCTGGGGGGAAGTTTATCAGAGCACAAGTCACATGACCAGGGGCAGCTGGGAAACTGACAATATGTCTATCCCCATGTCAGATTTCAAAATTAAATATAAAAAAATCTGTTTGATCTTTTTACAAACAGATTTCAGTGCAGAATTCTGCTGGAGCAGCACTATTAACAGCACCCTTTAAAACCTACCAAGGCCCTCCCATCTCTCTAAGCCTTGTGAGTATCCCAAATGCAACTACAGAGGAAGCAGACCCAGGAGGTATAGGGGCCCCATGAGGTCCTAATTCATATTTAATTTCAATAAACATTGGTAAAACAAGTCAACCTGAAATTTGGGGCCCTGAAAAATAATTGGCTGTGGGCCCCAGTAATATCTAGTTACAGCACTGGGGGCACTACACCCTCAATTTCCTGTACTGGACACACGGAATGAGTTCTAGATGATACTAATGATATTATTATTATTCACTTGCACTTTGTTTTGCAGGGATCGCCCTGTTGCTATGGGGAGCCAGTCCTCGGAGACGCAATCCCAGTCCCAGGAAGAGACAGTGCCCCAGCAGTGTCTTCACATATCCATCTCGGGGTCGTCGCTGGAGCTGTCGGAGACCACAGATAGTGCCAGTCGGGACCTTGTACCCTTCGACAGTGACGACACCGATGATGAATCCTCGCCGAGCCCCTCAGGGACCCTTCAGAGCCAAGCAAGTCGCTCCACCATCTCCTCCAGTTTCGGTACTGAGTCCTGAAATAATATCAGTTGTATCTTATGTCTGCGAGCCACTATCTATAGTTTCCACCTTGGTGAGGATTGTGGGAGTTGCAGTTTAACAGCAGCTGTCTAGCAGTGTTTCTCCATTTCAATAATTTCCTCCTGTGTTTCTTGCCTCAGCCAGAGCACTCTCCATAGGTTTCAAGGGAACAATGTACTTTTTATTCACCACTAGGGGTGCTGTTTCATTATTGAGCTGAGAAATAGAGTAGCAGCTCAAGACATAAATCCCTGATTGGTACATGGAATTACTTTCATGACTAACTAAACCCGATCCCTTGTTCCTTAGCCGAGGAGATGCCAAGTGCCAAAGACACCACCACCGAGACCACCAGCTCAGAGGAAGAGCAGGAGACCAACGTCCTCCCCATCCCCTGCGCCTTCAACCAGAATAGGGACAACGAGAGCCCCACGGAGGGACAGGCATTGAGGAGATCAAGCAGAAGCTCATTCACAAGGGGGAGTCTGGAAGACCTGCTGAGCCTGGACCCCGAGGCCTATCACAGCTCCATGTGGCTGGGGACAGAGGATGGATGGTAAGAGATGGGAATGCTGGGAATGTCATGTAAGCAGCTAGTTTCCCTGAGAAATAGAGGTCCCTTGATGGCTGTCTCTGGATAGCAGGGCTGGGGTAACACCCAATCTGGCAGTTGTGGGGGTTTCTTATCCAAACTGATCTCTCCTTTGTGTGGCAGGTTTGCCTCTGTCTCGTAGAGAGAGATCTCACTGTATTGATCAGCTGTCCCTTTGCTTTGCAGCATTCACATTTATCAGTCGTCCGACAACATCCGCAACCGCAAGAACAGCATGAAGATGCAGCACTCGGCAGCCGTCATGTGCATTCTGTAAGTGTCCCCACGGGGAAATGCTACCTGCTTGCATGGTTCCTTCTCTGACGGTTCCTTCTCTGATGGTTTCTTCTCTCGTGGTTCCTTCTCTCGTGGTTCCTTCTCTCGTGGTTCCTTCTCTCGTGGTTCCTTCTCTCGTGGTTCCTTCTCTCGTGGTTCCTTCTCTCGTGGTTCCTTCTCTCGTGGTTCCTTCTCTCGTGGTTCCTTCTCTCATGGTTCCTTCTCTCATGGTTCCCTGTCTCATGGTTCCTTGTCTCATGGTTCCTTGTCTCATGGTTCCTTGTCTCATGGTTCCTTGTCTCATGGTTCCATCTCTCATGGTTCCTTCTCTCATGGTTCCTACTCTCAGGGCAACTTCCAGGCTGTATGTTCCAGTGAAGTCTGAGTGGAGAATATGTTACCCGCCATAACTGCTCTCTGTCCCATTGTGGTGTCACTCATTCAGTACTCTCTTTTTCCTTGCAGATACCTGGATAACCAAGTGTTTGTGTCACTGGCCAATGGGGAGCTGATCGTGTATCAGAGGGAAGCAGGTGAGGCACTATTAAACTAGAAGAATGAGGAGTGGGTGAGCCTGGGTTCTAGGATAAAGGTCATCTGAAGTGATTAGGGTTCCCAGTCTGTACCATATATCAGTTTTCTGGGAAGGTAAGTAGCTGTGACTGCAGAGCAGCAGCTGTTGGGATAAAGATTCGATTCAGAATTAAAGATTTTTCTTTAAGAAATAAAATAAAAAGGAGATGGTCATTTTATGTGGAAACTTTAGATGACAACAAAAAGAAATATAACCATAAACTTATGGGGAAGGTTGATTAAGAATTCAGGAACAGAATTTAGTTGTTACTCCATTCACGTAATTGTTAAATTGTATTTACTAATTAACGCTATCTGGATTTTAAAATCCATATGTTTGAGCAATAATAAATAAATGACAAACAGGTCGAAATGGTTAACAATATTTGTTTATTTGGAATATGAAACTGCACATATATTAAACACGCTGTAAAACAGTCAACTTTTTATTGTAACATATCAATAAAAAGAATTTGAATAGGAAAATTAACAGCATTAATGAACAATAAAAAAAAAATTTGAAGAAGTATGGAATATATGGTTATTTAGGGAAGGTATGTTACATACGCTGTAAAGAAATGTCTAGAAAAAGTCTCAACCACCGAAACCCCCCCACCCTCCCCACCCCACTTTCCCCATTTTCTTCTTACTCCCCCTTTAATCATAAGTTTGGCCAACAAGCCAGAGTAAAACGACACGACAAATAACAACAGCCAAGACTGTAGAACAGAAATGCTCTGTGTTGTTATGCAAAATAAAATACAAACTGTCAATTATGTGTAAAACTTCAATAAACACAAAGTTAAAAAATAAAGAATTTGAAAAGAAAAGATGGGATAAAGAGTGGGAAAGAGGTGGCAGTAGTAGGGCAAGATGGCAATTGGGTAAGTGAAACTTCCCGGGTAGGACATTGGGTATTGAGTTCTAATTCTATGTACTTTCTACTATTGGGCTGTTCTCCTTCCCATGGTCAGATTAATAAATGCTCAGCCCCAGTCACAGAACTCTGTAATTCCTGCTTATGGGCTACTGTTTGTTCCCAAGTCTTTATTCTTATTCCCTTAGTCAAAGCTTTTTTTTTGCTTTTCTACCCACAAAGACAAATCTTCTTGGCTCAGAGGTAGAAACTGTGCAGACTGAGAGCTCAGGAACTTCCCCCAAACTAACTGGGTCTCAGGTCTGATAATCCCTTTATCTGGAGCTGGACGTTGCATATCATTTTATCTCTCTCTTGTCTTCTGGTAACAGGAAGTTTCTGGGACCCTCAAAACTCCAAATCTCTGCCCCTTGGCTCCCCCGGGGGTCCAGTAACCAAAATGGTGTCTGTGTCGGGGAAGCTGTGGTGCGGCTGCCAGAACAGAGTGACCATCTTCAACACAAGCTCATTACTCCAAGAGGTAATTACTAGAACTATATATTACACCTATATATTACACCCCACACAAGCTCATTACTCCAAGAGGCCGTATATACTCGAGTATAAGCCGACCCGAGTATAAGCCGAGGTACCTAATTTTACCTACGAAAACTGGGAAAACTTATTGACTCTAGTATAAGCCTAGACACAACTACAGCCCTGTCTCCCAGCGTTGCACATTCTGCCAAAGCGACCCCCCCAGCGATCAACCGGACTTCTTTGCAAAGTTGATGGTGACAGAGAATTGCCAAACGGATTACTGTGTGCATTGTCCCACTGTCCCACTACCATGTGCAGAGGGTGCTGTGTGGTATTGCCATCACTGTTAATCTTTCGTATAACCAACAGATGGCGCTGTGTGATATTGCAGTCACTGTTATTCTTTCATATAACCAACAGAGGGCGCTGTGTGATATTGCAGTCACTGTTATTCTTTCATATAACCAACAGATGGCGCTGTGTGATATTGCAGTCACTGTTATTCTTTCATATAACCAACAGATGGCGCTGTGTGATATTGCAGTCACTGTTATTCTTTCATATAACCAACAGAGGGCGCTGTGTGATATTGCAGTCACTGTTATTCTTTCATATAACCAACAGAGGGCGCACTGTTATTCTTTCATATAACCAACAGAGGGCATTGTGGGATATTGCAGTCTCTCCCCAAGTGCACTGTTGGTATAGGAATGATTAAAAGTAACTGCAATCTCAGCAACTCGGGTCTGGTACAGCTGACCCAAGTATATTGGATGCTGAAAAACTTGGCTTATACTAGGGTATATACAGTAATTACTAGAACTATATATTACACCCCACACAAGCTCATTACTCCAAGAGGTAATTACTAGAACTATATATTACACCCCACACAAGCTCATTACTCCAAGAGGTAATTACTAGAACTATACATCACACCCCACACAAGCTCATTACTCCAAGAGGTAATTACTAGAACTATATATCACACCCCACACAAGCTCATTACTCCAAGAGGTAATTACTAGAACTATATATTACACCCTGCACAAGCTCATTACTCCAAGAGGTAATTACTAGAACTATATATTACACCCCACACAAGCTCATTACTCCAAGAGGTAATTACTAGAACTATACAGTATATCACACCCCACTCAAGCTCATTACTCCGAGGTAATTACTAGAACTATATATTACACCCCACACAAGCTCATTACTCCGAGGTAATTACTAGAACTATATATTACACCCCACACAAGCTCATTACTCCAAGAGGTAATTACTAGAACTATATATCACACCCCACACAAGCTCATTACACCAAGAGGTGATTACTAGAACTGTATATTACACCTATATATTACACCCCACACAAGCTCATTACTCCAAGAGGTAATTACTAGAACTATATATCACACCCCACACAAGCTCATTACTCCAAGAGGTAATTACTAGAACTATATATTACACCCCATACAAGCTCATTACTCCAAGAGGTAATTACTAGAACTATATATTACACCCCACACAAGCTCATTACTCCAAGAGGTAATTACTAGAACTATATATTACATCCCACACAAGCTCATTACTCCAAGAGGTAATTACTAGAACTATATATTACACCCCACACAAGCTCATTACTCCAAGAGGTAATTACTAGAACTATATATTACATCCCACACAAGCTCATTACTCCAAGAGGTAATTACTAGAACTATATATTACACCCCACACAAGCTCATTACTCCAAGAGGTAATTACTAGAACTATATATCACACCCCACATAAGCTCATTACACCAAGAGGTGATTACTAGAACTGTTTATTACACCTATATATTACACCCCACACAAGCTCATTACTCCAAGAGGTAATTACTAGAACTATATATCACACCCCACACAAGCTCATTCCTCCAAGAGGTAATTACTAGAACTATATATCACACCCCACACACGCTCATTACTCCAAGAGGTAATTACTAGAACTATATATCACACCCCACACAAGCTCATTACTCCAAGAGGTAATTACTAGAACTATATATCACACCCCACACAAGCTCATTACTCCAAGAGGTAATTACTAGAACTATATATTACACCCTGCACAAGCTCATTACTCCAAGAGGTAATTACTAGAACTATACAGTATATCACACCCCACTCAAGCTCATTACTCCAAGAGGTAATTACTAGAACTATATATTACACCCCACACAAGCTCATTAGTCCAAGAGGTAATTACTAGAACTATATATCACACCCCACACACGCTCATTACTCCAAGAGGTAATTACTAGAACTATATATTACACCCCACACAAGCTGATTACTCCAAGAGGTAATTACTAGAACTATATATTACACCCCACACAAGCTCATTACTCCAAGAGGTAATTACTAGAACTATATATTACACCCCACACAAGCTCATTACTCCAAGAGGTAATTACTAGAACTATATATCACACCCCACATAAGCTCATTACACCAAGAGGTGATTACTAGAACTGTATATTACACCTATATATTACACCCCACACAAGCTCATTACTCCAAGAGGTAATTACTAGAACTATATATTACACCCCACACAAGCTCATTACTCCAAGAGGTAATTACTAGAACTATATATTACACCCCACACAAGCTCATTACTCCAAGAGGTAATTACTAGAACTATATATCACACCCCACATAAGCTCATTACACCAAGAGGTGATTACTAGAACTGTATATTACACCTATATATTACACCCCACACAAGCTCATTACTCCAAGAGGTAATTACTAGAACTATATATCACACCCCACACAAGGTCATTACTCCAAGAGGTAATTACTAGAACTATATATCACACCCCACACAAGCTCATTACTCCAAGAGGTAATTACTAGAACTATATATCACACCCCACACACGCTCATTACTCCAAGAGGTAATTACTAGAACTATATATCACACCCCACACAAGCTCATTACTCCAAGAGGTAATTACTAGAACTATATATTACACCCCACACACGCTCATTACTCCAAGAGGTAATTACTAGAACTATATATCACACCCCACACAAGCTCATTACTCCAAGAGGTAATTACTAGAACTATATATCACACCCCACACAAGCTCATTACTCCAAGAGGTAATTACTAGAACTATATATCACACCCCACACACGCTCATTACTCCAAGAGGTAATTACTAGAACTATATATCACACCCCACACAAGCTCATTACTCCAAGAGGTAATTACTAGAACTATATATCACACCCCACACAAGCTCATTACTCCAAGAGGTAATTACTAGAACTATATATCACACCCCACACACGCTCATTACTCCAAGAGGTAATTACTAGAACTATATATTACACCCCACACAAGCTCATTACTCCAAGAGGTAATTACTAGAACTATATATTACACCCTGCACAAGCTCATTACTCCAAGAGGTAATTACTAGAACTATACAGTATATCACACCCCACTCAAGCTCATTACTCCAAGAGGTAATTACTAGAACAATATATTACACCCCCCACAAGCTCATTACTCCAAGAGGTAATTTTAGAACTATATATTACACCCCACACAAGCTCATTAATCCAAGAGGTAATTACTAGAACTATATATTACACCCCACACAAGCTCAGTACTCCAAGAGGTAATTACTAGAACTATATATTACACCCTAGTGCTGGGGCAACATAGTTTTGAATATGACTTTATTACAGCCCTGTGTGTGTTTCCCCATTCCCAGCACTGCTTCCTCATTGGGCAGGACCAGAACCGCAGCGTCACGTGCATGGTCAGCTCCAGCGCAGGCATGTGGATTTCCCTGCAGGGCAGCGCTCAGGTGCGACTCTATCACTCCACTTCATTTGAGCAGCTGGCGGAGGTGGATATCGCACCCCCCGTGCACAAGATGTTGGCAGGTACCTGGGACTATATTACTTCACTATTCCTTAGAAATCATTGGGCAGAGCCGGTGGGGCAACTAGATGTCCGCGGCCTTGTCGGGTTACTGGATTATCTGTAACAGACTTGACTGCCCTTCCCTGGAGCAAATATAACATAGTAAGTTGTGTTGAAAAAAGACACCCGTCCATCAAGTGCAACTTTAAAGGAGAATTCAACCCGTAGTTTAGAAAAAACCTATACCCTGGGTATCCCCTCCTCCCCCCCCAGCCTACTTGCCCCCCCCCCCAGGCAAATGCCCCTAATTTTTTACTCACCCCTCCGTGCAGATTGTGGCCTCGGAGTTCATGGCAGCCATCTTCTTGCTCTCTTGTAATCTTTGTGCATTGACGACATTTTTCGGTGCATGTGCAGTTGGAGTCAATTTCCGGTCCCGAACAACTGCGCTTGCACAAAAAGTCACGAGAGTGTCTGAAAGTTTTTTGGAAATTTTTGTGACTTTCGGCACAAAACTTCCGAAAAAGACAGAAGAAAGAAGATGGCTGCCATGAACTCCAAGGCCAAAATCTGCACAGAGGGGTAAGTAAACAATTTGGGGCATTTGCCCCGGGGGGGGGAGGGGATAGGGTCTACCCAGGGGGGGAGGGTTTTTTCAATTCAATTACAGGTTGAATTCTCCTTTAGGTCTTTATATAACCTGCCTCACTGCCAGTTCATCCAGAGGAAGGCAAAAAACCCACTGAGATGCAATTGGACTAGTCCGATTAACTCTGACTTGTCTCCTCTGCCCTCCCCCAAGGTTCTGATGCTATCATCCGGCAACACAAGTCGGCCTGCCTTCGGATCACAGCTCTCCTGGCTTGTAAGGACTTACTGTGGATCGGAACCAGCGCTGGGGTGCTCCTCACCCTTTCCTTTGCCTCCACCACCAGCAACTCCCTGAAGGGCCAACTCAGCCCAGTGGGTCTGTCCCAGGGCCACACAGGACACGTCCGATTCCTCACATCTGTGGAGCTGCCAGAGGGATTTGATGTTCTCTTCCCATTGTCAGACCAGGGTGGGTATCTGGATATTCCCTCCACTGCACCAGCTGAAGCTTTGACTCCTCTTAGGATACAATCTAGAGTCATTTGCATTCGAGCAGATAAACTCCAGTAACCACCCAGCTATAGAGCTCTTACTCTGTGTGCTGCCTGCTCCTGGGCTGCTCTCTTTCCCATGGTCAAGAAGGGGTGTAGAGCTTGGCCCAGACTTAATTCAGGTATTATTGCAGTAGGAAAAGTCTAAAGTTCTGTGTAAAGCAGGGGTGCCCAAAAGGAAGATCTGGATCCACCAGTCGACCTTTAGCTGGTGATCAGTAGATCTCCAGACTCTGTCAACAAACAACTTGTCTATATCCCCCTCCTGTTTCATTATTTTCATTCAGATATTTATTACGTTAAGGTTACATAAGAAATAGTTGTTTGTTAAAAGCAATATAAATTCTCTACGTAACATGTTGCTAACAATGCTGTTATGGATGAAGCTCATAATGGGACAAGATCACTAAACGTAGACTCCCATTAGTATTGGCCCTCCTGGTGTAAAGTGGAATGTGCTGCTCAATCTGCAAACTCTGCTGCTGCTGAAATAAAGTGAATAAAGATATCGGGAAAGATCCGCTGTCACTCACAGCAGCAATTGTGCTTAACCCTTTGTGTGTTTTATTGAGATCTCCACACAAGCAGCGCTGGGTATTACTTTGATTCCAGAGAAGGTCCCTAGTTTTACACTTACCCACTGTCTGTGCCAAATACGTGTCAATGTTTTCTGCTGCTGGGACGTGTCCTGTCTGGGGGTCTCTCATTGGCTTTTCTAGTAACTCGAGGCGTTTCTCTTATTGGTTTCAGGCAACGACCAGACGTCCGAGTTGGAAAGGAGGGATCCGGCCAGATACCACCGCCCCTCCCCAATGACTCCGCCCAAATCCAAAATCCTGGTGATCAGCGGTGGCGACGGCTACGAAGATTTCCGACTCACCAGCAGCAGCGAGACCGTGGGCCGGGACGACAGCACCAACCACCTTCTGCTCTGGAGAGTGTGAGGGAGGAGTCCTGGCATCAGGGAGGTGCCAAATCTCTGTCATCGTTGCGCTTGGTCTTGTCTCCAGCTCATCCCTCAACTCCCTCGATGTGTCACCTGCTCACACTCAGCCTCCGGTTCTTTCCCGGGAATCAGGTGCCTTGTGCCGAGAGAACGCCCAGCCTTTTGCCCAAAGTGCCAGGGTGTCGATCTAAATGAACAGGAGGGATGTACAGGATCAGTTGTTAATAAGCAGAGAATGCCGGGGGCACAAGGACCTTATCAGGGGTTGCCCATCACTGGCCCTCGGGCTTCTATAAAGGCATTAACCACTGCTCTATGGAGGGCACATCATTACTGCTGTCTGACACTGCTCGGCTCCTGGGAGCTCCCTGCGCTGGGGCCCTCGGGGGCCACTCTGAATGTCACTCTGCCCCTTTATGTGGCTTCTTTTTGCACCCCCACCCGCCAGTTACTGGTTCCCCTGGACTTTTATTTTCTTATTTATTGTCAAGTGAAAAAGTTGTAATATTTGTTATGATTGGGGGGAATGAACATTGTGATCCCGCCCTGAGCTCGTTGTTACTGTGACTTGGCAATAGGGTAATGGGGTCACCCTGAAATCCCTCGGCTCCATCGCTGAAAACAATCCCCCTCTGTGCGTTACAGATCTGCACCCCAATGTCTTTGCAGGGACACATATCTCATCGTTAGTGATAATCTGTGTGTCAATGCAGCCATCTTGCCTTACTGTATGTGCCCCCTCCCCCGCTGAGTGACCACCTCCATGTTACTTGCCCGGGGCCACTGCTGTGACTTCACTGCTACATTGGCACGTGCCCTCGGACCTTACACGACTGTAACTTCTGTACTTTGTGTTTCATTTGCAACTCATCAGCTGTTCACGATGAAAGGGGGGGGCCACAATCAGCACCCCTTGCCCATTTATATCACTGTCTTATCTGTGGCTTCTGTTGCTTTTGGGCCTTTATTGAGATGAAATGGTTAAATGCCGGATAGAAAAATGGAATGGGTTGAAGTTAGCAGATCCGTCACTAGGTGGCGACATTGTTGCATCAATAGTCGCAGCCTCATCTATAATTCAGCCCATATTCCCCCAATGCGTGTAAAGGGGAAATTGCACTTTTTTTTTTTTTTAATCCATCTCCTTTTTTTTATTTTAAACCTGCTCAATTATCTGGATTTACAAGGGGGGACATTTTGACTTACGATTTTCAAATTTAAAGGGGAACTTATCAGACTTTTAAAAATATGAATGTTTCATCTGCCCCTTTTATTTTATTATTTTTGTTTCTATCAGAGTTTTTTAGATAGAAGTGATTGTTTGGGCTGTGAGTCGGGGGCTGGCGGCATGAGTGAGTAAGAAAGTTTCCAGCAGCTCATGAATAAAATCAGAAAAGATCTAGAAATCAATGGGGAGAGGAGTTGTGACTTATAGGGGCATCATCCTTATCTATTTTGGGGGTGTTTAGTACATCACCCCCGGGTACGAGGGACAGGGGGATAGGGAGGAGATATTTATATAAGAGAGAGCACTTATATATCATCTGTGGGCTGTGTTGTAACAAAGGCCAATAAGATACTCCATAGTATGAGGGATCATGTTCATTGGCTGCTGTTGGTTGATATTGATCTGCTGGCCACGCCCCCTGCGTTCCTATCCCATGTTAGGGGCATGTGGGGACTCGTCAGCAAGAGGGGCCCTTGGTTGTCATAATGTCGGGTCACGACTGTGGATTCAATGGAATAAGTTTGGGTTGGAATTGATGTGCTGGTGCTGCCACCTCCTGGTCACTTTCATTAGTGCAAATTATTTACCCCCTCTATGAGCCAGTGCTTGGGGGCAGGGTCTGTATTGGTCCCACCCGTGAACTTATTTCGGGATAAACCAAAACCAACAGTGGGGGACGTCTCTGCAGAGCAGGAGGGGTAGTGACGCCAACATGGGCAGAGTCGTGGTACAAGAGCAGCTGGAAAGGTTTTCATGTTAAAGGGTTTTATTTATTAAAACCCCACTGTACAGCAGCTCCCATTGGCTCTCTCCTGTGAGTGAAGTGCATTATGGGTAATGGATCAGAGAATGGGGAGAGAGTCCCATAGAAATGACCAACAGGTGGCGCTGCAGTGAGTGAAAGAGCCTGGAGGTGGCGCTGCTGAGTCAAATGATGGGGGGGTTTATTACTATAGGAAGGTGCAACTGCTACTCCCAGCACCCTGCTGAGGCCGCAGGTACAACTAGAAGGTTAAAGGCTGGGCCTCCCTGAGTCTTTATATGGCAAGTGAGACTGACAGAGAGAAGTGTAAGTGTCCCAGGGGGATTGGCTCCTGGCAACTCATCTAAGAAACCCACTTTTTATTCATTTCCATGGCGACACACTGTGCAAGAAATGGTACCCCCCCCCTATATAAAATGAGGCTCATGTGAGAGCTGGAGGGGGTCTGTAAGGACCAGAGCTCTTAACTCTTTCAGCGCTGCGGGAAACGATGAGACAATTCATTAACCCTTCTCAGTGCTGCTGCTTATTGCACTGCTGTTAGCCCCGTCCAGCACTTAAGGGGTTACAGAAACATTTTTAACCACAAACCCTTTTATTTGTTTTTATTGTGTTTTTTTGGGGGGGGGGGAAGAGGCGACTGTAAATAGTGACGCGGTATATTTCGCCTTTACCTGTACATAGTCTTGTCAGTGTACGACTGTTGAAATAATAATAAGAATGATGGCTTATTTTTATATCCCCAGATCATATAACCACTCCAGCGGGTGCAGATTGGGGTGCAATCTCATTTGTACTGCGCCACACCCTCGGCCGCCATATTATGTGTCTAATGTCTGTTTCTTTTTGTCACTGTGATTATTTGTAATTAAAGTTCACTAGTGTTGGATCCAACTGCCGACGCCTCATTCCTTATTATTATACAAACGTACGGCTTACGTGCAAGAGCTGGGGGCCCTGAACATTAGAGCTTACAATCTAAAATATTCCCTGTATAGTGACCATGATTCTGACTCTTGAAAGAATGTAGCAGCTCACAGACTGATGTTCTTGTGCAGCATTTTGGAGTTTAACTTAAGAGAAAAGGGAAATAAGTTACAAAAAAATGATTTTGCTTAAAATGAACTCAATGAGAAATGGTCTGTCCATAAAACACTGAGAGTTCCCTGTATAACTCAGCCTGCAGCCTTGTGCCTTTATATGGTCACAGAACAACCCCTCAGTGACTTCTAATATCCTTATCATTTACAGTAGGGGGTACATTATCCCTTATAATACATGAGTGATACTCAGAGTTCCCTGTGTAACTCAGCCTGTAGCCTTGTGCCTTTATATGGTCACAGAACAACCCCTCAGTGACTTCTAATATCCTTATCATTTACAGTAGGGGGTACATTATGCCTTATAATACATGAGTGATACTCAGAGTTCCCTGTGTAACTCAGCCTGCAGCCTTGTGCCTTTATATGGTCACAGAACAACCCCTCAGTGACTTCTAATATCCTTATCATTTACAGTAGGGGGTACATTATCCCTTATAATACATGAGTGATACTCAGAGTTCCCTGTATAACTCAGCCTGCAGCCTTGTGCCTTTATATGGTCACAGAACAACCCCTCAGTGACTTCTAATATCCTTATCATTTACAGTAGGGGGTAGATTGTTGATTCTCGATATAATACTGTGTTTTGCACATGCAACTCCCTTGGACCCCACACAAACACAAAAAGCTGGGGTTATTTTAGGGCTGATAGTATTCAGACGGTGCATAAATAATTTCAATAAGTTTTTATTGGGGTTTTTTTCAAGTTAAATTACAGCTTTTGGTAAAAGCCTAATATATACTTTAAGTAAAAGTTTTTACATTAACACATAATGACATTAATAATCACATGAATTATTAAAATTTGTATAGAATTGGTCACAAACAATATGTTTATACAATATTCTAGTAATAAATTTATATTTCAAAACATTGTTATAACAAACCTTATTGTTTGACTAAATACCTCTATTAATATTAAGTCAAGGAAATGTTTTCTAGAAAAGCTATAATTTTTTAAGGTAATAAAGTATTATAAGTATATATCTGTATTACACCCCAACGGTGGGGGAAATATACTTTTATTGTAACAAAACAACTACAACTACAAATAACAGTGTCCTTTTTGAATCAGTTGCTGAGAATTAAGAATAATTCACTCTTTTCACGAATTAGTAAATTATGCAGAGTCAATCCACAATAGAGTATCTCTGTGAGAGGATATATGGCCTAAGATCAAAGTTCAGATAACTTAGGGGCAAATTCACTAAGATGCGAAGTTGCGCCAGGCGCAAATTCGCCGAGCTTCGCTGCACTTTGCCGCACTTCGCCAGGCGTAGTTTCGCCAGCGCTCCACAAATTCACTAAAATCCGAAGTTGCGCACAGGGGTAGCGTAAGGTTGCGAAGTTGCGCTAGCGTTGATTCGCTATGTAAAGCGAAGTTACGCTAGCGAAGGCTAATTTGCATACGGCGCGAAATTCAAATTTCAATGGAGGAACACGTATCAGCACTACAAATGCCTAGAAAACCTTCAAATCAGTAAATAAAAATGTTATTTTGCCCTACACATGTGCCCACTGTCTAGGTAAGTTGCCATGAGTCAGGAAATGTAGGGGGGAAGGAGGGGAGCCCCAAAAAAAATTTCGATCTTTTTCAGCCTATCACCCATCATGTAGAAAACACGCCAGCGTTTTTTGGGACTTAGAAAAAATTTTGACTTTTTTGGAAACAATCCCTATCTACTCTATTGCGCTTTGCCAGGTCTGAGGTGGCGAAGGAAGTCTAGCGTAAAAGGTAGCGTTCAGTACACTGCGCAAGTTAGTGAATTTGCGTAGTTACGTCGCTAGCGAAAATTCGCCTGGCGTAAGGGTGCGAAGTAACACTAGCGAAACTACGCCAGCGTTCGTTAGTGAATTTGCGCAGTAGCGAAAATGCCAAACGCTAGTGAATTAACGCTAGCGTTCGGCGCTTCGCGGCTTAGTGAATTTGTGCCTTAGTGTCTAGATAAACCGAAGACCATAGACATGTCCTTACCAGAAAGGATTGAAGGTTTCCTGATTTTAATGCCCAAGTCTTTTCAGCTTGGAGGTTAAGTTCTAGTCTCTTTAGGAGATCATCAAGTTTAGGAACAATTTTTGACTTCCAGTTTTCTGCGATATAGGATCTAGTTACTACAAATATATGATTAAATATCAATGTTTCCTTGGGAGGCATGTCCATAGTCTTAAGATGTAAAAGGGCCATGTGAGGGGGAATATGGATGAGATTTACTGGGAGCTTTTTAAGAAAAACTTCCACTTCTTTCCATAACCCTTGGATTTTAGGACATTCCCAAAAGATGTGTTCTACAGATCCTGTTTGGTTACAGTCTCTCCAACAAAGTGGAGCAACCTTGGCATCAAACTTGGCGATTTTTTTCTGGAGTTAAGTACCATCTCCATATCATTTTGAGTAGATTTTCGTGATGAGACGCAGTGGGAGGATTTTGTCAGTGATTTTACTGCCAATTCCCAGTCTTCTTGGTCTAAATCTAATTGAAAGTATTCTTGCCACTTTGTTAATTGCCACTTAGGAATCCCTTCTTCAGTACATATTAAAGTGATACTGTCATGGGAAAAAAATTCTCAAAATGAATCAGTTAATAGTGCTGCTCCAGCAGAATTCTGCACTGAAATCCATTTCTCAAAAGCGCAAACAGATTTTTTTATATTCAATTTTGATATCTGACATGGGGCTAGACATTTGTCAATTTCCCAGCTGCCCCTGGTCATGTGACTTGTGCTCTGATAAACTTCAGTCACTCTTTACTGCTGTACTGCAAGTTGGAGTGATATCACCCCTCTCCCTTTTTCCCCCCAGCAGCCAAACAAAAGAACAATGGGAAGGTAACCAGATAACAGCTCCCTAACACAAGATAACAGCTGCCTGGTAGATCTAAGAACAACACTCAATAGTAAAATCCAGGTCCCACTGAGACACATTCAGTTACATTGAGAAGGAAAAACAGCAGCCTGCCAGAAAGCATTTCTCTCCTAAAGTGCAGGCACAAGTCACATGACTTGGGGCAGCTGGGAAATTGACAATATGTCTAGCCCCATTTCAAAATTGAATATAAAAAAATCAGTTTGCTCTTTTGAGAAATGGATTTCAATGCAGAATTCTGCTGGAGTAGTACTATTAACTGATGCGTTTTGAAAAAAACATGTTTTCCGATGACAGGATCCCTTTAATGTTTTATAAAACAAGGATGTTCCTTTTTGAAATCTTTTTTCTGGAAGTAAAAGCTTACCTATATGAGGGGGTAGGGATATTGAGGTTGGAGCATGAGTTTGAAGACATTTTTGAATTTTATGATATTTATAATCTTCTGATTTAGGGATATTATTCTGCTGAATTAGTTCCTTAAAGGATTTTAGTCCTGAATCTTAAAACAATTTGTCAACTGTATCCAATCCCAGCTCAATCCAGTTGTCTAAGGACAGTTTTTTAATTACATTCGTTATATTAGTCAGGGGAACAGATTGGTTAGTAGCTAATGGATTTTTTGAGTTTGATTTAACTAGATCTCTCCATACTTTTAAGGTATTTGCCATTATTGTATTAGTTATTGATTTATGGGTTTTCCATGTTAATTTAGTTTCAAGGAGATTTTTATATGAGCTAAAAGGTGTTTGAGACTGTTCCTGTAACGATCGCCGCCCGGAGCAGGCCCAGGAGCTCCGGGCGGCGCGTCCTCTCCTGCCGGCGTCGCTCCCAAGATGGCGGCGCCCATGGCCGCCACGTGGGTAAGCGGCGCCGGCGCGATGACGTCAGTGCGCCGACGTCGGCGCAAGGACGTCAATGACGTCACTAAGGCGCCAAATTCAAATAAAAAGCCTGTTTAGACGCCAGAATGGCGCCCAAGTATAGGATAACTTCCCCTAAGCTTATCCTGGGTTCCCTGTGCGCCTTATTTCCTAAATCCTGTTCCTGCCTTGTATCCTGACCCCTTTGTACCACTGCCTGGACTTTGGACTTGTTGTTATCCGCCTGCCTTGAACTCTTGCCTGGATTCCGACCACTCTTTTGGATTAACCCCTTGGACACCGCGACCTTGATCTCTCAAGAGGGCTTCCTCCTTGATCCTGACAACCTCCCTGGAGGGAGCTCCCGGCTCCCTGACATTATACTTGGGCCATGGATCCTACTGAGGAAGCTACGCCTGATGTCGGACAAGCGCTCCGCGGACTGGCATCCCGCATGGAGGATTATGAAGCCCAGCAGTACCGCATTGGGCAGGCACTTGATACCCTCCTCTCTCGGATGCCTCCAGCACCCCCTGCACCCCAAGCTGCGGTAAATCCTTCCTTGGCGGCCGCTTCGTCCACCGCAGGTTCCTCGTCAAGTGAGCCTCGCATTCCGCCTCCTCCTCGCTTCAGTGGGGACCCACAAGCCTGCAGAGGTTTCGCTACACAGTGCCAGATCCAGTTCGAGTTCCAACCCTCGCACTTCCCCAATGAACGTTCCAAGGTGGGGTATGTGATGTCTCGTTTGGTGGGCAAACCGCTTGAGTGGGCAACATCTCTTTGGGAGAAGAATTCTCCACTGACTTTTGATGCCAAGGCCTTTCTTCAAGCATTTCGTACTGTGTTTGATGCCCCGGGTCGGGTCACTAATGCTCCTTCTCGTCTTCTGCAACTCCGGCAGGGAAACCGCAGTGTCAGTGACTATGCTATTGACTTTAGAACTTTGATGGCTGAGACTTCCTGGAATGACGATGCCTATAAGGCCGTATTCTATCAAGGTCTGTCTATTCGCATTAAAGATGATCTTGTCTCCAGGGAGTCCCCTGACCTGCTGGAGGATCTGATCGCACTTTCTATCAAGGTGGACACTCGGCTCAGAGAGCATCAAGTAGAGAGGGAGCGCTGTAAAAGATTTCAACCCTTGTTGGCTCCTCGCTTCCAGAGACCTCTCCTGCAGACTCCGGCTACTCTAGCCTCTCCTTCTCCTCCGGAGGAACCAATGCAAGTTGGAAGGGCTCGTCTATCCGAACAAGAAAGACTTCGTAGACGAATGGCCGGCTTATGTCTGTATTGTGGCGGACAGTCTCATTTTGCGAACTCTTGTCCGGTGAAGCCCACGAGTTCTGTTCCCCGAGGTATATCTAGGGTAACGCATGTAGGGGGCACTACTCCAAAGTCTCAAGAGAACTCTCACAGGTTTCTCCTTCCATTACAGATCCGCCTAGCCTCTAAGACTATCGTTGGCTCTGCTTTCATTGACTCTGGAGCTGCTGGGAACTTCATGGACGCTCAATTCGCCAAACACATGGAAGTTCCCTTATTCCCATTGTCTACTCCTCTCCGTGTCATTGCCATTGACGACAGACCCCTGGAGGTTGAAGTTGTCTCCATGACGACTGGGGAATTGCCTGTGCAGGTTGGGACGCTGCATAAAGAAAGACTTTCGTTCCTAATTATTTCCTGCCCATCCGTTCCAGTTGTGTTGGGTCTCCCTTGGCTACGCCTGCATAATCCCTCCATTGATTGGACCGCAGGACAGATTACTCGTTGGAGTCCATTTTGCCAGTAACACTGTCTTCCTGCTGAACCCCTCCGGAGGGTGAATATCTCTTTGTCGGATCTGAAGTCTCTACCTCCCTTTTACAAGGAATTCGCTGATGTGTTCTGTAAGAAGTCTGCGGAATTCCTTCCTCCACATCGCTCCTACGACTGTCCTGTCGAACTCCTGCCAGGAGCCATGCCCCCCAGAGGCCGCACTTACCCTCTCTCCCCTGCAGAGACTACCGCAATGAAGGAATACATCCAAGAAAATCTCCAGCGGGGGTTTATCCGCCCTTCTACCTCTCCTGCAGGGGCTGGGTTCTTCTTCGTGGAGAAGAAGGACGGAGGCCTTCGGCCATGTATAGACTATCGGGGCCTGAATAAAATCACTGTAAAAAACAGGTACCCACTACCCTTGATTGCTGAGCTCTTCGACTGAAGGGGGCGAAGATTTTCTCTAAGTTAGATCTCCGGGGGGCCTACAACCTCATTCGCATCCGTGAGGGTGACGAATGGAAGACGGCTTTCAACACTCGTGACGGGCACTATGAATATCTCGTTATGCCCTTCGGCCTTTGCAATGCCCCTGCCGTCTTCCAGGAGTTTGTTAACGATGTGTTCCGGGATCTCCTAGGAAGGTTCGTAGTCGTGTACCTGGACGACATCCTGATCTTTTCTAAAGACCTAGAAAGCCATCGCTCCCAGGTGAAGGAGGTACTCTCTCGTCTGAGGAAGAACTCTCTCTTCGCCAAGTTGGAGAAGTGCGTCTTCGAGGTGTCCAAGATCCCCTTCCTAGGATACATTATCTCTCCTGAGGGATTTGAGATGGACCCTGTGAAAGTGTCTGCCATCCAGGAGTGGCCTCTCCCACTGAGTACCAAGGCAATCCAGAGATTTATCGGATTTGCTAACTACTATCGGCAGTTCAGTTCGGGGGTTCTCTTCCCGCATTGCACCTATCCTGGCCCTCATCCGGAAAGGGGGTAAACCCAGCTTGTGGCCTCCATCTGCCATTGAAGCTTTTCAGTCCTTGAAAGAGGCCTTCACGTCTGCTTCTGTCCTCCGACACCCCAATCCTGAACTACCCTTCTGCATCGAAGTTGATGCTTCTGAAGTCGGAGCCGGAGCCATCCTGTCTCAGAGACACCCCGCTGATGGGAAGTTGCACCCCTGTGCTTATTTCTCCAAGAAGTTCTCGTCCGCAGAGCAGAACTACGATGTCGGGAACCGAGAACTCTTGGCTGTTAAACTTGCCCTTGAAGAGTGGCGTCACCTCCTGGAGGGTTCTCTGATTCCTGTTCAGATTTACACCGATCATAAGAATCTCGAGTTCATCCAGTCCCTCAAGAGGCTAAACCCCAGACAAGCAAGGTGGGCTCTCTTCTTCTCTCGATTTAATTTTATCTTGACTTATCGCCCAGGCTCCAAGAATCGGAAGGCCGATGCCTTGTCTCGTAGCTTCACTCCGGTGGACCGCTCTCCTGAGAGACAAGAGCCAATCATTCCTCCAGTCAAGATTATTGCCTCCCTGTATCCACAGTTTGCCGACCAAATCCTGGCTGGTCAGTCTTCTGCTCCTTCAGATACTCCCATTGGAATGGCATTTGTTCCTCCTGAGCTGCGTCTGCCTATCCTGCAACAGACCCATTGCTCCAGGCAAGCCGGACATCCTGGCCCAGCTAAGACTCTTGAACTCTTACGACGCCTGGTCTGATGGCCTGATATCCGCAAAGATGTGAAGGACTTTGTTGCTGCTTGTATTGTATGTGCCACATCTAAGTCAAGCCACTCCCGCCCCAGTGGGTTACTACAGCCCTTGCCGGTTCCTTCCCGTCCCTGGACCCACCTGTCCATGGACTTCATTGTCGAACTTCCTCCCTCCTGTGGGAACACTGTGATCTGGGTTGTTATTGATCGTTTCTCCAAAATGGCCCATTTCATCCCTCTGAAGAAGTTGCCCTCTGCGGTGGAGTTGTCCCAACTATTTATCCAGTACATCTTCCGCCTGCATGGTTTCCCGGTGGAGATCGTCTCCGATAGAGGCACCCAGTTTACCGCCAAGTTCTGGCGTTCCTTATGCAAAGACCTGGGAATTGTTCTTCAGTTTTCATCTGCATACCACCCGCAGACGAATGGGGCAGCTGAACGTGTCAACCAAGCCCTGGAACAGTTCCTGAGGAACCATGTATCCCTCTGCCAGGATGACTGGTCTGATCTCCTCCCGTGGGCAGAATTTGCTCATAACAACGCCTGCCACACTTCCACTGGGAGGTCCCCATTTATGTCGGTGTATGGCCAACATCCTCAAGCCTTCCCACAAGACTTTGTGTTGTCCGATGTTCCGCTGATGACCATGCAGCCCACATGTCTGCTATCTGGGCTGCAACCAAGTCCAACCTGGAGAAGGGTGCTCTGGTTCATAAGACGTTTGCAGATCGTAGACGTAGACCCTCTCCTCCCTACAAGGTCGGTGATAAAGTCTGGTTGTCTTCCAGGAACATTCGGCTGAAGGTACCATCTCCCAAGTTGGGTCCAAGGTTTGTAGGTCCTTTTTCCATCTTGGAGGTGATCAATCCTGTGGCTGTCAGACTTCAGCTTCCCCCTGAGATGCGAATTCCCAACGTGTTTCATGTCTCCTTGGTGAAACCCGCTACCTCCAACCGCTTTTCTGTTGTCCAGCCTCCTCCTCCTACTATCTCTGTGGATGGTCAACAAGAATATGAAGTGGAGAAGATCCTTGACTCCAGAATCTCCAGGGGGTCTCTTCAGTACCTCATCAAGTGGAAGGGCTTTGGCCCTGAAGAATGCTCCTGGGAAGGATACCCTGATGTCCATGCTCCTCGTCTGGTGAGGGAGTTCCATTCCAAGTTTCCCCAGAAGCCAAGTCCTGGTGGTCCGGAGGCCCCCCGTGAGGGGGGGGGTACTGTAACGATCGCCGCCCGGAGCAGGCCCAGGAGCTCCGGGCGGCACGTCCTCTCCTGCCGGCGTCGCTCCCAAGATGGCGGCGCCCATGGCCGCCACGTGGGTAAGCGGCGCCGGCGCGATGACGTCAGTGTGCCGACGTCGGCGCAAGGACGTCAATGACGTCACTAAGGCGCCAAATTCAAATAAAAAGCCTGTTTAGACGCCAGAATGGCGCCCAAGTATAGGATAACTTCCCCTAAGCTTATCCTGGGTTCCCTGTGCGCCTTATTTCCTAAATCCTGTTCCTGCCTTGTATCCTGACCCCTTTGTACCCCTGCCTGGACTTTGGACTTGTTGTTATCCGCCTGCCTTGAACTCTTGCCTGGATTCCGACCACTCTTTTGGATTAACCCCTTGGACACCGCGAACTTGTTCCCTCAAGAGGGCTTCCTCCTTGATCCTGACAACCTCCCTGGAGGGAGCTCCCGGCTCCCTGACAGTTCCAAATCTTCCCATTGTTTGGTGATGTCTTCTGTCCAAATTGCTCTGGACTGTTCTAGAACTGTTGCTCTGAAATATAGTTCGATATCAGGAACTACAAATCCTACATCAGATGTATGTAATGTTAATATTTTGTTGGAGAATCGGGGGGGTTTATTAATTAGGATGAATTTATTAATTCATTTTTGTAGGGAGGTAAAGAATTTTTTGAGGACTTTTATTGGGAGATTTTTAAAAAGATACAATAATTGAGGGAGTATCATCATCTTGAAGGCTGCGGTCCTACCTAACCAAGAAAATTCGAGCTTAGAAAGGGCTTCCAATTGAGTTTTTAACCTGACAATCCATGGCTCATAATTTTCCTTGTATATTTGGAGATAGAGGGGGTTAATATAGATTCCTAAGTATTTGATTGATTTATCAGACCAAGAATAAGGGGATGAATTTTTATTTGACTGAATTGTGTCCAGATCTAAATTGCAGGGTAAAATCACTGTTTTACTTTTATTAAGTTTATAATAAGAAATTTGGGAGAAATTATTTAATTCTATTTCTAAATTTGGTAACGATATTAAAGGAAAACTATACCCCCCAAACAATGTAGGTCTCTATTAAAAGATACTGAGTAAAACAGGTCATGTGTAAAACCCTGCTTCATGTAAATGAACCATTATCATAATAATATACTTTTCTAGTAGTATGTGCCATTGGGTAATCATAAATAGAAAATTGCCATTTTAAAAAATAAGGGCCGCCCCCTGAGATCGTATGATTCACTGTGCACACATACAAACCACATGTAAGGTCACATGAGCCAATTAACAGACAGAGTTCTGCCTTTTGCTTCCTCACTTCTTCCTGTTACAGTTAGTGTTGTAGTATTTCTGGTCAGGTGATCTCTGAGGCAGCACAGATAGAATCACGAAATGGTGGTTCAAGGCAAGAGATGTAAAAGGGCAATATTTATGTAAATATATATTCCAGTTTGGTAAGATTCTTTAATATGTCATTCAATTTGATATAAACTTGATATCTGTTGCTTAAGTATTCATTTTGGGGGTATAGTTTTCCTTTAAGGGATCTTGTAGATACAATAGTATATCGTCCACGTAGAGGCCTAGTTTTGTCTCTGAAACGCCAACTTTGATACCATGAATTAATTGGTTGTTCCTAATTTTTTGCGCTAAGGGCTCTAAGGTGAGAATAAAAATGAATGGTGAGAGTGGGCATCCCTGACGTGTACCATTAGTTATGTTGAATGGGGAAACAATGAACCAGAGGATAATACCACTGCTGAGAATATTATGCCATAATAGCCTTGTGCAAGTAGCCAATACATGACGGGGCATAAATAAACCGCCAGTTGCTGACAATATTTATGAAAATACAGCTGTGCCTCCAGCACAAGTAAACTTTGGAGAAGCCGCACACCACACACTCCCAAAGGTTCTTATCCTGGTGCCCAGTGATAGAGGAATCGGCCGCCTCACAACAAGGGTAAGAAGAATTTCAGCGGCACACGGGAGTTGCAGTAGCAGGACGAGCCCTTGTAATTTTATTATGCAGTAGTGCAACGTTTCGGGGTCACGCCCCTTTGTCAAGCATAGTGTGGACATGATTTAAAGGGTGTTCAATTAACAAATTAGCATATTTAACAAGCTTTGCTGTGAAAAAAGTTCTTTGCATTGAAAAAGATTTTTACATATCAAAATGCCATTTAAAATGCAATGTTAAAGTGAAAGAATATGCCTCCAAGTGCCAATTAACAATACACTGCTATAAAGGTTCATAGTGAAAAATACAGTTAAAAAGGACAATGTTAAAAGCTATTGCAGTAAAAACCTGTTTAGTAGAAACATTACGTGAAAATATTTCAAAAATGCCCATAAAAAAAGAGCATAATATAAGATCTATAAATATTAGTCCTTTATTTTGACTTCACGTAGCGCTGGTGATGAAATATAGAGGTGAATATCTAAGAGAAAAAAAATTAAAACAAAATGGCCATGACAAAAGGTTAAAACTGTAACCGCCAGACAAATCCGATGAAAAAGTACTTAAGATAAGATAACCCTGAATCCTAAAGGGATGGGGAAAAAAGGACACTTTACCTGTCCCTGAAGGGATCTCATGACAAAGTTTTTATCTGAAAGGAGAAGGAATAACATTAGTATATATTTCTACCATTCCATAATTTTATAAATAACACAACATATTTTACTCCTCGTTAAGCCCCTTCGGGGGCCCTGCTTTGCAATGTCCAGATCCAATAACAGCACAAACCATAAGAAGGATCTGTAGCTGAGAGCAAGCAGGGCCCAGGCAGGTAAATAGACTGTGGGCAGAGCTTTGTGGTTCAGCTGTTTGTCTGTTTGTCTGGAGGGAACGAGCAGCAGGAGTCCCACAGACTCAACACAAGAAAGAGGAAAACAAAGTTATTAACTGCACAGAGACACAACAGAAGTTTCTTGCCCGTATCCTAATGACTTAATAGCTCGTTGGCCAGGCCGGTACCCGCTGTCTAAACACGTCTCTCCCCTGCCTGCGAGATTGTGTTTCCCCCATTTTTTGTGGCAACCTCAGCCTGACTGATTCATTTATTATTGCGGGGAGAGACTGGGATCAAAATAAAAAACAGTCTCGTATTATTATTATTGCAGAAAAAAGATGATCATTAAAGAAATTAGAATTATTTGCTTATAACGCAGTCTGTGACAACCCCACTGCGCATCCACTTGGATAAAAACCTCATAAACATCAGTATTTCACACTATCCACTACCAGGGGCGGAACTACAGAGAAAGCAGACCCTGCGGCTGCAGGGGGCCCAGGAGGTATAGGGGACCCATGAGATCCAAATTAATGAGCAATTTTAATATATATTAGTAAAGAGAGACAACCTCTTGATATTTTGGGGTCTTAAAATTAATTTGTTTTGGGGTGCAGTAATATCTAATTACACCGATGTCCACTACACTTCCAATTAAAAGAGAAATAACGTTTAAAACACTGTGTTGGGCAGTGACTCACCCACCTTGTGGCCTGGGCTGCTGTACGTTTTCCATTAAATGGCACTAACATGGCGTTAAAGAGGTTTTTTACAAGAAACATTGGGGTAACAGTCATCCTGCTATAGTTCCAGGGGTACCCAGGGTACAAATAAGCACTCACCCCAAATCTCCCCCTAACTGACCTTCAGACTGGGCCCCTTAGCTCATAACAAGGTTACAGATATATAGAAACATTGGGGTGTCACCCTGCTATAGTTCCAGGGGTACCCAGGGTACAAATAATCACTCACCCCAAATCTCCCACTAACTGACCTTCAGACTGGGCCCCCTTAGCTCATAACAAGGTTACAGATATATAGAAACATTGGGGTAACAGTCACCCTGCTATAGTTCCAGGGGTACCCAGGGTACAAATAAACACTCACCCCAAATCTCCCCCTAACTGGCCTTCAGACTGGGCCCCCTTAGCTCCTTTATTCTCACAGTCTCTAATTACTGATTATAATGAAATTAATGACAATACAAATTCCTTGTCCCACTCGGTTCAGTCTGAGCTTTTGTCTCCAGTCCATGTGGAATTCCCTATTGTATAAATGAAATGAAATGAAATGAAATGAATCCACGACCTGTCGCTGAGTTGTGACCCAGTAGATGTGACGTCACAAGGAAAGTCCAGATGATCCAGTTGTCGCTAATTCCTATTCTGTATCATTATGTCACATTATCCAGGAATATTGGGAGGGGGAAGCCACGCCCCTTGTCCATAGGTGGAAGGAAATGGAATATTCCATAGTTGGTTTGCAGAGAGCTGGTCTGTGATTGGCTGGTGAATGGGCTGGTGCAATGTGCTCTTCCCCACAGGGAAATATATTGTCTGGGCTTAGTTGCCATTTATGATTGTGCAAAGGATATAACTGGGTCTAGAATAAACCACATATACATTTATAGGGTATGGAATGTAGATTCCCCCGTAGTGTTAGTGGGGTCCTCCTGCAGGATGGGGGTCTCCTGGGAAAAGAACAATGGGATATATTAGGGGCTGGGCTCACTAGGGATGTAACCTCCTGTCTGAGCTTGCTGAAGTCACATGTGACCCCCAGGCAGTATATAATAAAGGAGACTGATATTGATCTTGGTTGTCCAACTGTAGGGCAAGAACTGTACCCTGATTTATTTGTATTGTCTCCTGCCTTTGGGTAATTTGCATTGATGTGACTTCTGTTGTCCCAAGAGCAGTAGAATGTCAGCTCACTGGCCCACAGCATCACAATGCCGCCCCCACGTCACCCACTGCTCTGCCCGTGTCCAGTTTATAACAAGACACAGAGTTCAGGCATTTGAGGAGAGAGTCCCTCTGGCAATGCAAGTAGCCCATTTGGTGCTTTAACATAAACCAGGAACCGTCCAACCTGAAACCATTCTAGATGCTGTGTAACTACAACTCTCTGATCCCTGGGGGATACAGTTCAGCAGCAGGAGGGCTGCACCTTCAACACAGCATGTACTGAAATATTAATGGGGTGGTTCCCCTTTAAGTTACATTTTAGTATGTTATAGAATGGCCAATTCTAAGAAACTTTTTTTTTATAGTTTTTGAATAATTTCTTCTTCTGATTCTTTCCAACTTTGAAATGGGGCATAAGGGAAGGAATAAGGGAAGGAATAAGGGGAGAAATAAGGAATAAGGGAAGGAATAAGGAATAAGGGAAAGAATAAGGGAAGGAATAAGGGAAGGAATAAAGGAAGGAATAAGGGGAGAAATAAGGAATAAGGGAAGGAATAAGGAATAAGGGATGGAATAAGGGAATGAATAAGGGGGGGATAAGAGAAGGAATAAGGAATAAGGGAAGGAATAAGGGTAGGAATAAGGGGAGGAAAAAGGGGGGATAAGAGAAGGAATAATGGAAGGAATAAGGGAAGGAGTAATGAATAAGGGGAGGAATAAAGGGAGGAATACTGAGGGGATGGGAGTTATCAGACAGTGAATCAGGTCTGTGCCATTAGTTGCAGTACCAGTGATGAACACTGGGGGTGTGGGCGTGGCTAGAGCCAGAGATAATAAGCGGAGCCGGCTCATTACTGAGGCAGAAGTATCGGAGAGCGGCGGAGTCACATCAGCTCGTGGGATCATTACACGAGTCTCCCCGGGGGTCACTGACATTTCCAGGTAACAATGGGATTCTGTAGCGCGGGGATGTGTCTGGGGGGTCTGTGAGGAGGAGGGTCGGGTGTGGATGAGCCGGTGATACAGTGGGGGTGTCGGTATCAGTGACATTAGATAGAGATCAGCTCTGGGACATTATGGGGGGACAGAAGTCTGGGGGGGGGGGGGAATCATGTGTTATATATATATATATAGTGTCATATCATTAGTTACATATAATAATATTTATATAATTAGTGTCCCATTACTTGTTCCTCTCACACCTCTGGGTCAGTCCATCTGGGACGGGGGGGGGGTCAGCCAGTAGCAAATAGTCCAAAACTTGGGGGGGGGGGTTAGACTCATCAGATCATGTCTGTCCCATAGAGAAACTACCTCTTTAGTCTCATTCCTCTAATCCCTGTAATTCTTTTGTCCCTAAACTCCCTCCCCCCATTGTGCTTCTGTCTCTCATTTCTTTGTGCTCATGGGGGGCTCTAACCTGATCTGAGGGGGGGATAATAAACAGATCTCTGTGCCCAATGTATCAGTAACCCCCCCCCCCAATTGTCTGCAGCTGTTCCCTTGTGTTTTGTATGAGCATCTCCTGTCTGTAGTGAGTGGGGGGGGGCAAATTTTGGTTATAATAGACCACACCCCTTTTTTGTTATTCTGCCCCTACACACTCCCCCACAGCTGACATGGTGCCTCGCAAAGCCAAATTCCCAAATCAGTGGCCCCAAACTGTATAAACACAATTTTACCTAAAACGCATCAGATGCTCCATGTGCCCCAGAATTGGATCTCCCCCCAAAAACAAATATCACATTACTGTAAAGGCTCTGGCGCCCCATTATGTCAACTCCCAGCTCTTCCCTACAATATCCACTGCTCTTAGGTTGCAGGATGCAGGGAGTTGCTGCACTAGGCTGGGGGTTTCACATTTACATGTGGCTCAGGGGGTGATGGGAATTGTAGTTCAGTTGAGTATCTGATACAAATACTGTTTCTTATATAGTTTCTGTAGTCGTGTATTTACATCAAGCAGTAAATGGGTAGCAGGAAAATTTGGCTTATTTTAAAGGGGAACTGCCCAGTAAAAGAAAATGTAATTGTCAGCAACTTTCCGATATACATTCGTTATAAATGGTTTTACGGTTATATGTAAATATGGTTCAGTCTCTTTCTGTTCTCTGCATTGCTGGTTCTGACTTTTGGAACAGTGCAGCCAAAGCCAACCTGGAGGAGAACTGCCCTTCCAGTCAGTCTTGCTGGCAATTGTGCGACTGCAGCACAGATGTAATTGTTCTTATGGGGGATTCTATCATAGGAGAGGGGGATAACAACTCCCAGTGCTTGCAGAGCTAAGACTCCCAGCACCCCTGGCAGAGCTTTGGGCAGAATGTGTGCAGCAGATGTGTGTCTGATCCGAGGAGCTGCTCTTACTTGACCTTCATTTTTATTACAATCTGACACTGTTTCCCTATGTTTGTGTTTAGATTGCAAGCTCTTGGGAGCAAGACCCTCTGTTCCTATTGCTCTTCCCGGGGGAACTGGGGGCATTTTGATGTTGCTCTGCCAGGAGGGAGGTGCTGGAAGTTTTAGATTTGGTTGATTATTGAATTCTCCAGCGATTCAGCCGGATAAGGACTGAATATTCAAATAGGAGCAAAATCCCAAAGATGACATCATTAAAATTAACTGGTTTTACAAGTCCAGAGCCTTGAGAAATGTGTAGGTTTTGGGCAGATCCTGAACCCAAGTCTGGGCTGGGAGGGTCCTTAATTTGTAGGGTGTTTACTTTTCAGTCCCCATTGAGTTCATGAGGAATTATGCAAAACCCAACCCTCCAGAACCTGCCCAGGAGCATTACATATAATTGCCCCTATTCAGATATTACATATTGCCCCTATTCAGATATTACATATTGCCCCTATTCAGATATTACATATTGTCCCTATTCAGATATTACTTATTGTCCCTATTCAGATATTACATATTGTCCCTATTCAGATATTACATATTGCCCCTATTCAGATATTATATATAATTGCCCCTATTCAGATATTATATATAATTGCCCCTATTCAGATATTACATATTGTCCCTATTCAGATATTACTTATTGCCCTATTCAGATATTACATATTGTCCCTATTCATATATTACATATTGTCCCTATTCAGATATTATATATAATTGCCCCTATTCAGATATTACATATTGTCCCTGTTCAGATATTACATATTGTTCCTGTTCAGATATTACATATAATTGCCCCTATTCAGATATTACATATTGTCCCTGTTCAGATATTACATTTTGTCCCTGTTCAGATATTACATATTGCCCCTGTTCAGATATTACATATTGTCCCTATTCAGATATAACATATTGCCCCTATTCATATATTACATATTGCCCCTATTCAGATATTACATATTGTCCCTGTTCAGATATTACATATTGCCCCTATTCAGATATTACATATTGTCCCTGTTCAGATATTACATATTGTCCCTATTCAGATATAACATATTGCCCCTATTCATATATTACATATTGCCCCTATTCAGATATTACTTATTGTCCCTATTCAGATATTATATATAATTGTCCCTATTCAGATATTACATATTGTCCCTATTCAGATATTACATATTGTCCCTATTCAGATATTACATATTGTCCCTATTCAGATATTACATATTGTCCCTATTCATATATTACATATTGTCCCTATTCAGATATTATATATAATTGTCCCTATTCAGATATTACATATTGTCCCTATTCAGATATTACATATTGCCCCTATTCATATATTACATATTGTCCCTATTCAGATATTACATATAATTGTCCCTTCTATTAAGAACAATGGGAGAATCCTTTGACTCAGGGAACAGGATGTATAAGTTCCACTTCCTTCTCGTTATTCCAACCAGTAATTATGTCACAACTTCATTCATTAATCCTCTTACAACTCAAACTTCCTTCCTGTCTCGTGTGCTATTGGCCTGTATACTCGGGGGGTGCAATGGGCTGGGTGTTAGACTGTTGTACATGGAGTTTAGACTACATCTCCCACAATCCTCAGCTGGTCAGTAGTAGGTGTAAAAAATCACTCTTTTTGGCTTGTTTCCCTCTCCTACAGCTGATATTCCTTGTGGGGTTCCTGTGTATATTCCTGTGCACACAGATCCCACATTTTCCATGTTTATTCAGATTGGGGTGGGAATTGCTTCCATTCACCCTCCCCACTTGTTTAGATTCTATTGAAATCTCAGCAGAGCGTGACCAAGCAGAATAAAAATTCCTTCCTATAATACGAAGTATAAATCTTTCTATACGATGAATCAGAGCAGTGCAGTTGATATATATATATGGAGTTGGCATATAGGGATCCCAGGAGAGTGCGGTGAATACAGAAGCCCCTTGGAAACGGGGGCAGGGAGGCAATTGTGACATTCCAGGAGTCACTAAAGTGACAGTAATAGCCTTCCTGGGTGGCCTCTTTACCCCCAGGCTGATTATATCTCTGTGGACCAATAGGAGATTCCAAACCATTTGTTGTGCTAATGAAGCAGATGGGCCCTTGTAATGTGACCAGCCCTCATCATCATCATCATCATTGTGCCACATCATGGGCTCATTAGAATTCCTGGCTTTTTCTAACCCGCCCCCCACCTTTAAGTTAACTTTTAGTATGTTATAGTATTGCTAACTTTTCAGTTGCTCTTCATTATGTATTTTTTATAGTTTTTAATTATTTGCCTTCTTCTTCTGACTCTTTCCAGCTTTCAAATGGGGGTCACTGACCCTATCTAAAAAACAAATACTCTGTAAGGCTACAAATGTATTGTTATTGTTGCTTTTTATTACTCATCTTTCTATTCAGGCCTCTCCTATTCATATCCCAGTCTCTTATTCAAAGCAATGCATGGTTGCTAGGGGAATTTGGACCCTAGCAACCAGATGGCTGAAATTGCAAACTAGAGAGCTGCTGAACAAAAAGCTAAATAAGTCAAAAACCACAAATAAAAAATGAAAACCAATTACAAATCGTCTCAGAGTAACCCTGTCTACATCATACTAACAATTAATATAACGGTAATACAGGGGGAGGCCAACACCTTCATATTCCCTGGTAGGCAGATTTCCACATCAGAGATATAGTGAATAAAGTACCCCCTCTTGTAAAATATAAGGATATTATAAGTTACTGAGGAGTTTCATGACCATATAAAAACACGAGGCCGAAGGCCGAGTGTTTTTATACAGGCCATGGAACTCCGAGGTAACTTCTAATATCCTCATATTTTACAACTGGGGGTACTTTATTTATTATAATACACAAGTTTCAGTGAGTCATGTGACAGAAATGACATCAGAACTCACCGTTTATAACTGATGACATCAGAACTCACCATTTATAAGGATATAATTTACAGGATATTCATGGCTTTTGTGTATTATATATAAATACAGTATACAGTTGCCCTTTATAATCAGCTTGGCTGGCAGAGCAGAGGTGAGAGTGTTATCACCAGTGACACCCGTGTGCGTGACATGTAGGGAGACTCCTGGTAGCAGAGAATTCAGAGATAACCGGCCTGTATTCTCTGAACTCCCGGCAACTGCCCTCCCCCCCAGGTCCCAGAATGGTGCAGCCTAGAGATAAGAGCGGGTCTGTATTGGGCCTGTGCATCTGAGCTGTGTGTAGGGGGATTGTATAAGAGCAGGGAGTGCTGTGATATTATAATGAATTAAAAGGAGAGGCTGCAGTTAATTAAACCCTGGGTTACAGTGTCGTTGCTATAATTAGATTTATGATCCCATTACTGTATTAAACGTGAGCTTTGGGCTTTACCAGGCAAGTTTAGCTGAGGACCAGGGTGGGACACACCAGTTGCAATGGGTGCTGTGCTCATGTATCCCCACGGGGGGCTCAGACAGAGGGGCATTATATACAGACATGTATATAATTATATCACTGATTAATGCCGTGACTTTGGGTTCAGCAGTCGCACATTCCTTCCCAGTATCTCACAAGTGTGACATTCCCAACTCCGGATTGGCCGGCTGGGGTGCAGGGAGTTCTTCCTCCCAACAGCTGGAAATGTATCAGGGTGGAAGCGGATGGGGTCCCTCTATATTCATCCTGATCTTCCACAGCTGCAGGGTGGACCCCCCTAGTGTATAGAACCCCCACAGATGTGTCTGACTTTAGCCTTTTCCTTTGTATATGTCAGATATTAATATAGTGATAGTGAGTTATATAACAGAACAGAAAGGGACATTGCCATGGGCTCCCCTGTGTTACCTGCCAATAGAGAGCTGTATTGTTGCATCTGTGCAGTTGGTCTCAGGGCTGGAGTGGGGCAAGACCATAGATAGTGGATAATGAAAGAAGGGAGTTCCATAAATTCAATCAAATCTTTAGCAGCTTGTGTCATATAAAACTAGCTTATTCTTATAAAGTATCAAATAAAGGCATTGACAAGCGAGGTCTGGCACATAAATGCGATTTAGCGACTTAGCTCCCCTTTTAGCCCAAAGTCCCTGGGAATGATTTGCGTTCTGTATATTCCTTCCCCTTTCATATGTTGTACTGCGCTGCAGAATATTCAGGCGCCATAGTCCAAAGCCTCCTGGGAACAATATGGCCGCAGACTCCACCTGTGAACCATGAGCTGTAAATATTCAATATATATTCTATATAGTGCATTGCCTCGTGCTGGGGAATAATAGAAATGTCCTTGTGCTGTTAGGCAAAATTAGCCGGGATTCAGGGAAACTGGGATAATGATTATTAGTGAGTTGGGAATGAGAGTTCAAGGGAACGTCGGAGACTATTTAGAACAAACTTATCCCCAAACCTGTACTTTTTGTTCCTCTGACTCTGCCGGGAAAACAGCAATTGTTTCAAAGGGGGGAATTAAGTAAAAAAGTAGCAAGTGTTCTCTAGACACAGACCATTATGGACCTGCACCTCTTCATTTGTGGCTTGTCTTTCTGTCTTTTCTCTGACATTGAAACTGCTGTCAGGTTTCTAAGGTCACTCTCCCTAGCAACTAGAGAATGGTTTCACCTGGTTAGATCTTAACCCTATAAGAGGCTATTCTCTTTCATCTCATAGCACCATGTGTTACCCATAAATAAGTAGCACTGTTTATATCCATAGAGGAACTGGAACCATAGAATCTACAGCATCAGCATAATATTGTTATCCCAACACTGTCAATTGTACGACTCTAGACTAACTGACCTTCAGACTGGGCCCCCTTAGCTCATAACAAGGTTACAGATATATAGAAACATTGGGGTGTCACCCTGCTATAGTTCCAGGGGTACCCAGGGTACAAATAAACACTCACCCCAAATCTCCCCCTAACTGACCTTCAGACTGGCCCCCTTAGCTCATAACAAGGTTACAGATATATAGAAACATTGGGGTAACAGTCACCCTGCTATAGTTCCAGGGGTACCCAGGGTACAAATAAACACTCACCCCAAATCTCCCCCTAACTGACCTTCAGACTGGCCCCCTTAGCTCATAACAAGGTTACAGATATATAGAAACATTGGGGTAACAGTCACCCTGCTATAGTTCCAGGGGTACCCAGGGTACAAATAAACACTCACCCCAAATCTCCCCCTAACTGACCTTCAGACTGGGCCCCCTTAGCTCATAACAAGGTTACAGATATATAGAAACATTGGGGTGTCACCCTGCTATAGTTCCAGGGGTACCCAGGGTACAAATAAACACTCACCCCAAATCTCCCCCTAACTGACCTTCAGACTGGCCCCCTTAGCTCATAACAAGGTTACAGATATATAGAAACATTGGGGTAACAGTCACCCTGCTATAGTTCCAGGGGTACCCAGGGTACAAATAAACACTCACCCCAAATCTCCCCCTAACTGACCTTCAGACTGGGCCCCCTTAGCTCATAACAAGGTTACAGATATATAGAAACATTGGGGTGTCACCCTGCTATAGTTCCAGGGGTACCCAGGGTACAAATAAGCACTCACCCCAAATCTCCCCCTAACTGACCTTCAGACTGGCCCCCTTAGCTCATAACAAGGTTACAGATATATAGAAACATTGGGGTGTCACCCTGCTATAGTTCCAGGGGTACCCAGGGTACAAATAAACACTCACCCCAAATCTCCCCCTAACTGACCTTCAGACTGGGCCCCCTTAGCTCATAACAAGGTTACAGATATATAGAAACATTGGGGTAACAGTCACCCTGCTATAGTTCCAGGGGTACCCAGGACACAAATAAGCACTCACCCCAAATCTCCCCCTAACTGACCTTCAGACTGGGCCCCCTTAGCTCATAACAAGGTTACAGATATATAGAAACATTGGGGTGTCACCCTGCTATAGTTCCAGGGGTACCCAGGGTACAAATAAGCACTCACCCCAAATCTCCCCCTAACTGACCTTCAGACTGGCCCCCTTAGCTCATAACAAGGTTACAGATATATAGAAACATTGGGGTGTCACCCTGCTATAGTTCCAGGGGTACCCAGGGTACAAATAAACACTCACCCCAAATCTCCCCCTAACTGACCTTCAGACTGGGCCCCCTTAGCTCATAACAAGGTTACAGATATATAGAAACATTGGGGTGTCACCCTGCTATAGTTCCAGGGGTACCCAGGGTACAAATAAACACTCACCCCAAATCTCCCCCTAACTGACCTTCAGACTGGGCCCCCTTAGCTCATAACAAGGTTACAGATATATAGAAACATTGGGGTGTCACCCTGTTATAGTTCCAGGGGTACCCAGGGCACAAATAATCACTTTCAGTAACTTAGAAGCCAAAATATCTATTTCTTTAAACATTTTCCCTACATTGTGTTAATGCCAGTGCAGTGCATATCTATATAACACACAGATATTAATATACACAGATATTAATATACACAGATATTGCTATTCACAGATATTACTATACACAGATAATACTATACACAGATATTACTATACACAGATATTACTATACACAGATAATACTATACACAGATAATACTATACACAGATATTACTATACACAGATATTACTAAACTACACAGATATTACTATACACAGATAATACTATACACAGATATTACTATACACAGATATTACTATACACAGATAATACTATACACAGATATTACTATACACAGATAATACTATACACAGATATTACTATACACAGATATTACTAAACTACACAGATATTACTATACACAGATTATACTATACACAGATATTACTATACACAGATATTACTATACACAGATAATACTATACACAGATATTACTATACATAGATATTACTATACAGATAATACTATACACAGATATTACTATACACAGATATTACTATACACAGATAATACTATACACAGATATTACTATACACAGATATTACTATACACAGATAATACTATACACAGATAATACTATACACAGATATTACTAAACTACACAGATATTACTATACACAGATAATACTATACACAGATATTACTATACACAGATATTACTATACACAGATATTACTATACACAGATATTACTATACACAGATAATACTATACACAGATATTACTATACACAGATATTACTATACACAGATAATACTATACACAGATATTACTATACACAGATAATACTATACACAGATAATACTATACACAGATATTACTATACACAGATATTACTATACACAGATAATACTATACACAGATATTACTATACACAGATATTACTATACACAGATAATACTATACACAGATATTACTATACACAGATATTACTATACACAGATAATACTATACACAGATAATACTATACACAGATATTACTAAACTACACAGATATTACTATACACAGATAATACTATACACAGATATTACTATACACAGATATTACTATACACAGATATTACTATACACAGATATTACTATACACAGATAATACTATACACAGATATTACTATACACAGATATTACTATACACAGATAATACTATACACAGATATTACTATACACAGATATTACTATACACAGATAATACTATACACAGATAATACTATACACAGATATTACTAAACTACACAGATATTACTATACACAGATAATACTATACACAGATATTACTATGCACAGATATTACTATGCAGAGCTGCAGCACAGTGAGTTGTTATTGCAGTAAAGATGAATTGGGCACATTTGGGGATGTTATGAATGAGGCTCATTTCTGACAGTTTCTCTGACTCAGAGATTCATTTGGCTGCAGCTGAATGTGCATTAAAACCTGCGATGAAGCAGGAGGGGGGGAGCAGGAATGTAATGTCACATGAAGCAGTTGCAGTGAAGCTGGGAGTGGGGCAAAAGCCTGGGAATTATCACTAGCCGAGCCCTTGGTTCTGTCCTTAGATGTTTCTGTAGTGACGGAGCAATTGCAGGCTCTGCAGCAGCAGCATCACATAGCTGAACTGTTTGGGTGCAGGCGGGTGAGCTGTAGCGCAGAGGTCAGGCACAGCAGTGCAGAACACAGAGTACGGTACATTACTGTTGCCCTGCGCTGCCCTGAATTAATAGCAAAACCCTTGAAAATGAAGAGACTGCCGCAGAGCCTCGTGCCCCACAACTTAATGCGAGAAGCACGGGGCACATACCCACACCTACCTCATACTTATATAACGTCACCCTACGGATATATGAACTTGCATTACATCAGCTGCAGCAGAACCTCTTGGGAATAATAATAATGGATTCCTGCCAGACACAAATACACAGAACACATTCAGAAATAGGAACCGACCACTTTGCTTCTCAAGTCATTGAGCTGCTGCTGAACTAATAGTCACTTACTGATATATTTATTATCCCATTCAATTATCACTAAGTTTCACTCCCCTTAAATAGATCATAAAGTACAGGGGTGCACCCTGATAGCAACCCAGAATATAGCCCTTACTGTGTGAGTGCTGGACGTTGTAGTTCAGCAACATCAGCATGTTGGAAAACACAGTTTTACTGTCTCCATGTTGTCAATCGCGCCCTTCACTCTCCATCTCGCCCTACATCAGTGATCCCCAACCAGTGGCTAATAAATAACATGTTCCTCACCAACCCCTTGAATGTTGCTCGCAGTGGCCTCAAAGCTGGTGCTTATTTTTGAATTCTTGGTTCAAAGGTAATGTTTAGTTTCATAACAGAGCCTCCTGTTGGTTACAAGGCCACATATTATACTTATCAATACCCAATCACAACCCTTATTTGGAAACCCCAGGAAGTTTTTGCATGCTTATGTTGCTCTCCAACATTATTTTACACTTGAATGTGGCTCATGGGTAAAAAAGGTTGGGGACCCATGCCCTACAGCAGGGATTCCCAACCTTTTGAACCCGTGAGCAACATTCAGAAGTAAAAGGAGTTGGGGAGCAACACTAGCATGAAAAATGTTTTTGGGGTGCCAAATAAGGGCTGTGATTGGCCATTTGGTAGCCCCTATGTGGATTGTCAACCTTCATTGAGGCTCTGTTTGGCAGTGCACCTGGTATTTATGCAGCCAAAACTTCTCCTCCAGGTCACCAAGCCTGGAATTCGAAAAAAAAGCACCTGCTTTAAGGCCACTGGGAGCAACATCCAAGGGGTTGGCGAGCAACATGTTGCTCACGAGCTACTGGTTGGGGACCTACAGTTTCCATCTTGCCCTATAGTCTCCATCTTGCCACACAGTCTCCATCTTGATGTCAGTCTCCATCTTGCCCTACTGTCTCCATCTTGTCCCACTGTCTCCATATTGCCCTACTCTCTCCATCTTGCCCTACTGTCTCCATTTTGCCCTACTGTCTCAATCTTGCCCTACAGTCTCAATAATGATGTCTCTCTATCTTGCCCTACTGTCTCCATCTCACCCTACAGTCTCCATCTTGATGTCTGTCTCTATCTTGCCCTACTGTCTCCATCTTGCCCTACTGTCTCCATTTTGCCCTACTGTCTCCATCTTGCCCTACTGTCTCCATCTTGCCCTACTATCTCCATCTTGCCCTACTGTCTCCATCTTGCCCTACAGTCTCCATCTTGATGTCTGTCTCCATCTTGTTCTACTGTCTCCATCTTGCCCTACTGTCTTCATCTTGTCCTACAGTCTCCATCTTGCCCTACTGTTTCCATCTTGCCCTACACTCTCCATCTTGATGTCTGTCTCTATCTTGCCCTACTGTCTACATCTTGCCCTACTATCTCCATCTTGCCCTACTGTCTCCATCTTGCCCTACAGTCTCCATCTTGCCCTACTGTCATGCTCTCGCCCTTCTATCTCCCTTACCAAACTGTCTCTATCTTGTCTCCCTCTCACCCTACTATCTCCCTCTTGCCCTACTGTCTCTCATGCAGAGAACATAGAAACTCCTTGCAGTGACCTTTCGTTTGGGATTGACCTAAGGACCCCGCAGTGTAACCCTCTGATCCATACGTATGAGACCTATAATTTATTTTTAGATTTCCCCTTTGACTTTTGTCAGTACTTCCTATAAAAACAATTCGTCAACAGGAAGCCTTGCTACATACACTGGAGAATGTATGGGAATCCCACTTATTCTGACTTTACCATATCCGCCTGCTTCCGTGGGAAGATGCACAGCAATCAATCATGTTGTTCTTGTAGCTATTGCACCAATTCATAATGACTGCCCTCAGAGGAACACTTCATCCTTGTACCCGTCTGTTCAGCCCAAACGCATATATAAGGTTCCTGGTTCCTCATTGTTTAGGTTGTGTGTAAGAAAGTGATTTCATCATTTCCTCTGCCTCATTCTGTTGCCAGAGCAAGTGCAGATCAGTGGCAGGACTGTATTGAGCACCCACAATCCTGCCGTATCTCTAACCCTTTCCTTATCAATAAAACTTCTTCTTCTCATCCATTCTCTGTGATATCAGGAACATTACTGTGTGCAAAGCCAACCAGCAGCAACAATATCAGGGAATAGAGAGAATTGTCATCATAATTGTCTTTCTGCGTTGTACCAAGAATTTATAATCCCTAAATAACAAGTTAACCTTCAAATCAGTGTTTTGTGCAGCAGCCTCATGTAATTGCCAATTGATGTTCATTTGGGGTCTTTGTGGTTAATATTTATTTTGGATTTGGGTACTTTATAGCAGTATAAACACATAAACATGTTTAATGTACAAACATTCTTATTTATATGTAGGTTTTACTTTTACTCTTTTGTAAAGGTTTAGAAAAACAAAAATGTATAGTTTAACCCTGGCACCAGTATATTTATTACCATGAGTGGGTGTTGCCATACAGCTTATTCTTGCTAAGGTTAAATTAAAATATACCAATTAGGGATGCACCGAATACAGGATTCAGTAAGGGATTCGGCCTTTTGTAGCAGGATTCGGATTCGGCATAATCCTTCTGCCAGGCCGAACGAATCCTAATTTGCATTTGCAAATTAGGGCCGGGGAGGGAAATTGCGTGACTTTTTGTCACAAAACAAGGAAGTAAAAGATGTTTTCCCCGTCCCATCCATAATTTGCATATGAAGAATAGTATTTGGTTCGGTATTCAGCCAAATCTTTCGCGAAGGATTCGGGGGTTCGGCCGAATCCAAAATAGTGGATTTGGTGCATCCCTAATACCAATGAAACTGCACTCCTAGAGGCCAGATTATTGAATTGCTTTTACATAGCAAAATAGTTCTTCTAAGCAGAAAAAACAATACTTTTGCCACTTTAAAAGGAACATTAAACACTCAGCAATATGTTCCTGTTAAAGGGAGGCAGTAATTTCCCCTGATACATGTGCCGCGAGAGAAACGCAGACACAACCGGAAATTAGAGATCCCAGTTTCAGCTTCCCAGGTGAGTCAGGGCTTTGTCTAAACTCGCTCCCATTCAGGTGATGAGACAGCACAAATGCCAACATTGTCTCTAAATATAGAGCCGGAGTCAGAAGCAGCTGCTAATTTTAACTCTCACTCCGGCTGCCGTCACTGAAGGTGCCCCCGAGGGGTCAGGAACTGTGCCCAGGCTACAAGCAGGGTCTTGTCAAGTCTCCAGCTGATTTGGCACCAGCCTCTCTGGGCAGCTCAGTCTGTGTCTATAGCCCTGGCATTCACCATCCTCAACTTGAATAGAGAAAAATGAAGCCCAATGAAATCCTAATTCTCAGCATTTGCACCCTTGGAATAAATATCAGAGGAGTTTCTACATGTAGAAGTATCTGAGATGTATCTGACCTATGGGCTTATTTATCAGAAATTGAATTTGTGAGGTTTGAATGGGGTTTTCTACCACAGATAAACTCACAATTTAAAAACAGAAACTCAAATGTTTGCGTATTTATTATAAAATCTGAAATTAAAAAACTCGATTTTTTGTGCTTAATAAATACCATTAGATTTTTTGAAAATATAATTCAAACTTGTGAGTTTTTGCACAACAATATTTGAACTGTGGCATAAATTCAAATTCAAACTTTGATAAATCATCACTGCCATTGCCAGTATATCCCAGCATCACCAGTATATCCCCGGCATCGCCAGTATATCCCCTGCATCACCAGTATATTGCCGAAATTACCAGTATATCCCCGGCATAACCAGTTTATCCCCCGTATCACAAGTATGTACCCGACATCTCCAGTATATCCCTGGGCACCACCAGTATATCCCTGGGCACCACCAGTATATCCCTGGGCACCACCAGTATATCCCTGGGCATCACCAGTATATCCCTGGGCATCACCAGTATATCCCCGGCATCACCAGTATATCCCCAGCATCACCATTATATCCCCGGAATCACCAATATTTAAGCTCCATAAATATATATATATATATATATATATATAGGCAGATCCGGCCCTTTATTACACCACATTCCCCTTCACCCCTGGGCTGAAATACTGTATATTTGTTAGTAAAGGTGGAGATACATGGGCCCATTGATACAGTCGTGTCCCAGTGGGCTCTGCATTGGCCCCTATGGTGATCTGACCCGTTGGTCCAGCGGCCGAACAGTTTGACCCACCTCACACTGGTGACCACATCAGAGGAGTTTGGCAAATATGTGGATATCTTGTGTGTTGTTGCCTTGCCTGTTCCCACACTAGTGGCTAAATGGCACGATACATACAAACACCTAGTCACACACTGAATGACTAAAAACACAACAGCAACTGTAGAAAGTGCTTTTTATTCCTGTTTTACTGATAATGTGGCGCTGAACCTCTGCCAGTCAATGTAAAGACGTGTGATCAGAAGCATCATGTCCCTCCTCTATACTGGCCTGAGGAGGATAAATATGCCTGGGACCTCTCTTCATCTAATAAAGTCACTCAGCATCACCAAGAATAACGATACAATGAACAAACATTACCTCAAGTTCTAGTGCTGTGCCATTGGAAGCCTTCAGCGGCCATCTTGAATTTACCTCAGGAGTTCACAAGGGAGGCTGCCATTTTGTCTGTACTGAACACTCTCTTCCTTGTCACTTTGCTGATCCTGTGGCGTTACCATACAATACCTTGGAGTAAAGAGTCTCTCTGACGAGAGTAACTGTGATTACTTTCAGCGGCCATCTTGGATTTAGCATGATTGGACCTTATTTATTATTAAAAAAAAGCTTACTTTGAGTGAAAACCCAAAATGCATGATTTTTTGGGACTTTTTTCCTAAATCGCTCAATTTTTTCGGACTAATTCCAGCGCAGTCCACAGAAGCTTCCGTGTAGGACAGGGACCTCTCCACTGACTTATACACAACCTCGGCAGCTCTGAGATGTCGGATTTTCAGATTCTGACTTTTTTTCATCCTCAGGGTTTATTAAATCTCAAAAAATGAGTTTATGGAGCTTTTGGCAATCGGACTACATACGGGAAACCTGAGGTTCTTAGAAAATGCCGTTCTGGGCAGGAGTGTGAGGGGAAAGTAATGAAGAACTTTCTCACAGTCGTCACCTGGTCCCTTCCTGCATGTCAGATACACATGTGTGCTGCAGACTGCACTGGTTTCTAAGCAGCAGGGAACACTGATCTGAGCTGTTCTGTGATGTCAGCAGTGATGTCATGGTGTCTGGAAGCTGAACCCTTTGTCGTCTGTTTTTTTATTCTCCGAGGCCAAAATAGAAGAGCGCAGGACAGGCCAACGCTGCACATTTGGGTTAAATACAGGCAGGGTTAGCAGTATGGCTGCCCCCACAGAAAATACATATTTTTCAGGCTGCAGCTCATATCAGACCATGTGTAGGGGAAACGCTATGCAAATGGCACAGAGAATTAATGTTTGATGAATAAAATAAGCCGCACTGTCCTGTGTACACCATATGGCAGCTTCCGTCCATAAATATAAATACAGATACAGAGAAGGAACACCCAGTATGTTATTACTGGATTATATGAATGAAACACCCACTTAGTACAAATCTCTATTATAATGTGCATCAAAGGGAACTGTGTGACTCCCCATCATGTTTATCATAATTATAATTAAATACATAATACTCAGGTGCATGAGTAACGCCCTCTCCTATTCTTCTAGTTCTGTTTATTTGTATAGGGATAATAAGAATACTAATAATAGTTTTATTACAAGGACTGGGCGCTACTCGGCGCCTTTTTATAAATACTCGGGGGGGGCAATGTGTAATAAGGAGCAGAACAGGGGGATTTATGTAACTGGAGCTGATTCTAACGCTACTTTGTGGTTTCTCTTTCAGGCAGTTACCCAGAAGCACTGCACTCGTCTGTACTATGGAGACAAACAAGTGTCATCTGTCAGTGGCCTGTATATTAACTGTGAGTATCCCTTATTAACCTCATTGGCTGTCAATATCCCTCATTAACCATGAGTGCCCCTCATTGGCTGTCAATATCCCCCATTAACCATGAGTGCCCCTCATTGGCTGTCAATATCCCCCATTAACCATGAGTGCCCCTCATTGGCTGTCAATAGCCCTGATTAACCGTGAGTGCCCCTCATTGGCTGTGAGTATCCCTCATTAACCATGAGTGTCCCTCATTGGCTGTGAGTATCCCTTATTAACCATGAGTGTCCCTCATTGGCTGTCAATAGCCCTCATTAATCGTGAGTGTCACTCATTGGCTGTGAGTATCCCTCATTAACCATGAGTGTCCCTTGTTAACTGTAAGTGTCCCTCGTTAAAGGGGTTGTTCATTGACATCATTGGTCTTAACTTTTAATCTTTTGTGTTTCTCCAGTTATTTATCTTTCGAGTCAGCAGCACTCCTGTTTTCAATTTCAGGAGATGGTGTGTTGCTAGAGTCTTATTTACCCTAGCAACCAGGCAGTGATTTGAACGAGAGACCGGCATATGAATCGGGAGGGACTAAATATGATGCTAAGTTATAAAAAGTAAAAATAACTATAAGAATGTAGCCTCACAGACCAATAGCTTTTTCGGCAGCCGGGGTCACTGTCACTCCCCCCCCCCCTTATTTGAAAAATGGAAAGAAGCAGAACAACAATAATTTTATAAAAAATAAAAATTAGAAAGACCAATGGCAAAGTTGCTGGGAATTGGACATTCTAAAACTTACTTAAAGGTGAACCACCCCTTTCACTGTGAGTGTCCATCATTAACGGTCAGTGTCCCCCATTAACCATGAGTAACCCTAATTAACTGTTTGATATCCTTTATTAACCATGAGCATCGCTTGTTATCGTGTCACTTCTATAAAAACTCATTTCCACTCCCATGTGTGTGACTTGGCAGTCTTCTGAATCGTTATTATCCCGGGCACATTCTTGGGAGTTTTTACATCCAAAAAAAAATAAGATTCCTTTGTATTTGCTGACACTGTCAGTTCTGAGTCATGACACTGTATAAAGCAGTGATTCAGGGCTGGTTGTGTCATGTGATTAGTGCAAAGAGGTATCACTAGTGTAGTAACCGGGCAGTGTGGGTTGTGCTGGGCCACTTTATTGTTGCTTATAGGAGAAGAGTCATCACTGGGGTTTTCTGTTGACAACATTTGGCAAGAAAAGATAGTTAAATCATGGGGTTTATTAGGGGAATTAAAGGGAAACTCATCCTGCACTCAGTACCCACTTTAACCAACACGCCAGGCAGTATCTGTTTGTCTCTTCTCTACTCTCTAATGCTGTCTCCCGTTAAAAGGGTTGTGCACCTTTAAATTAACTGTTAATATGACTTAGAGAGTGATATTCTGTTGTTTTCGAGTTATTTAGCTTTTTTATTCAGCAGCTCTCCAGTTTGCAATTTCAGCCATCTGGTTGCTAGAGTCCAAATTCCCCTAGCAACCATGCATTGATTTGAATAAGAGACTGGAATATGAATATGAGAGGCCTGAATAGAAAGATGTGTAATAAAAAGTAGCAATAACAATACATTTGTACCCTTACAGAGCATTTGTTTTTAGATGGGGTCAGTGACCCCCGTTTGAAAGCTCGAAAGAGTCAGAAAAAGAAGGCAAATAATTAAAAAAAAACTAAAAAAATGAATGAAAACCATTTGAAAAGTTGCTGAGAATTAGCCATTCTATAACATACTAAAAGTAAACATGAAGGTGAACCATCAGCTGGCTTCTGCTACATTGGTTCAGTAGTCAGAAGCAGCAGTGCAGAGTATATAAGCAGACAGACGCTGCTTTTAATAGCAATGGCATGTGCAAATTAAATTTAAAAAACAGTGAAATTGTGTAATGATTCCATAATGGGAAGTTGCTTACAATTGTATTTCCATTCATTAGAAGGTTTTTGGTTTAAATTATGACAGTTTAACTGGAGCACCACTTCCAGGGCTGGAAATCTGACAATCTCTTCTCCCTGTTTTAGCCAATAAAATCCCCAATTCAAATATTTCAGTGTTTGGAAGTTGTGGTCCAGTCTTCCTGGTGCAATCAGCTGGTTCTGCTAAGGGAAATGACATTTAGTCTAATGGCTTGTTCTCTATTACTCTTTGTACTGACTGTCATCTTATGAATGGAGTCAACCTACAACAAGCTAATGTTCTGTTCTGATCGCCCTGTGTCTTATGGACATTGTTTGGGGGCTTCTCTGCCATCCCCACTGCTTGGGGACCTCTGCTGTATGGCATCCCTCAAACTACTGTTCCCAGCATCCTCAGCGACAGCCAGAGGGCTTTCAGCTTTGAATGTAACAACAATAATAATTTCATGTAAATATTTTCCTTGTGTAGAACCTGCAGTGTCATTCTGTCCCTGTTCAGTGGAGGGTGTAGCCTGATGCGTAATGACCTTTAAATCACAGTTCTGATGTTTTGGGTTCATTTGGGCCCCAGGCCTGGGGAGTTTCCCATAAAGACTCAGGTGTGAATAACCAAAATGTCCCCATTGCCCTCCTGCCCCAAGTCCTGCCTATTAGCAGCATAAACACAGCCATGGGGGCTGATTAGGGGAGGGCAGAAAATAAGCTCATTTTTGGGGGTTATAAAAATTTGGGGTTATCATAAAAATGTATTTTATTTGGAGGTTATAACTGCTGTGATTTATTAGTTCCTTTTGATTAAGCTGCAGTTCAGCAACAGCTGGAGGGCTGCATTTTCTCCCAGGCATTCTCTCTGCATGCAGTAAAGGGGTGTTGTGTAAACTAGAATTCCCAGCATTCTCAGCTAAGCAGCAACTGTGGTTATGAGAGGCTGTAGAGCTGCACTATGTTGTATACAAGCTTTACTGAAGAAACAGGGAGTAGTTGCCCTTTGCAGTGCTCAAGTGACTAGAAGACATGACTGTGAATGGGAGAGGCAGTTACATGGCAGTTGGACAGACCAATGGCATGGCTGCGCATCACCGAGGGTTATTGTAAAGCCGTTGCCCATTGTGTCCTCTGCAATAGTGACGTCACTGCAGCTGTCTCACTGTCATACAGAGGGCACTGAGAGTGTGGGGAGTCCTTGGGACACTGCAGGGGTGCGCCACCTACTGGCAGCTCTGTTACACTGCAGGCAAGTACTTGATACTCTCAGCACAACTGCACCCTATTTACCCTTAAAGACCCATAACAGTGTATCTCCCTTAGCTGTAGGGACAGTGCAGTACCTGTGGGTTCAGACAAGATCTCTCTCTCTATGTGGGAATATGAGCTGATGCCTCACTAATCACACACTTTCCTGACTCTGTGCCAACCTCTGTGTCATTTATTCCTATAACGTTGGCACCGGCTGCTTTTTTATTGTCCCCATACACTCGCTGATCAGCTGATTGTGGAAATAAAGGGCAAATATATCACATTACATATATATATACAGCAGTGCTATGTAGCTATAACCTGAGCCACATAAAGGACAACTATCCTGCTGGGTGTCTGAGGGTGATGGATATGGGGAGCTTTGATACCCTGGGGCAAATGTATTATGGCAACTCTCCCTGGCACAGTCTAACATTTGCCAACACTGTCTCTTTGTGTTTCCAGCTGCTCGTATGGGGCGCAAAGTGTCAGACGGAAGAGCCAGAGAAGCAAGAGTGCGGCAAGGCAGAGTATACCTCCGAGGATGGCGAGTGTATGCCCTGTGTATTGTGCCCCCCGGGCAAGGAGCCTGATAGGGTAAGTGTCCCCATACCATAGTTTTATGGGATCTCTCTGTACAGACTATGAGCAAACTTAGGGGCTGTTCCTGCTGAATTGTGCTTAGTACAGGGAATACCTATGCTGTCATAGTTTTATGGGATCTCTCTGTACAGACTATGAGCAAACTTAGGGGACTGTTCCTGCTGAATTGTGCTTAGTACAGGGGAATACCTATGCTGTCATAGTTTTATGGGATCTCTCTGTACAGACTATGAATAAACTTTAAGCTTTATTTTACAGGCCTGTGGATTTGGGAATGGGGTCGGAGTCAGCTGCCAGAATTGTGCCCAAGGAATGTTCTCAAACCGCATGGGAATGTCTTTCTGTACCCCGATCACACAATGTGATAAGCGCAGGAGAGTCTTGATAAGCGCTGGGACCCCCAAGGCAGATGCAGTTTGTGGAGAGTGCCTCTCTGGGTAGGTACTTCTGAGATTAAAACAAATATTTACCACCCAGATCCTGAATTTTGTGGGAGGTGGGGGTGAAGACTTTCAAGCAGGGCAGCATCTGTAGCTGTGAAAGAGTCTAGTTGTGCAGATGTTCAGCTGTTGGGGGGATGCTGGGAGTTGCTGCACACACCCCAGTGTATCACAGCCCATTTTATACATGGAGGAGCAGTATGGCAGCTCCAGACTCATCTAACAGCTCCTCCCTCTCACCCACAGATACTTCTCATTGGTCACTAACAGCGCCAGTACCTGCTTCCCCTGCTGGCTGGCACCTATAAACACCACCGGCTGTGAAGGTAAGAGATAATTGTGTCTGATATACAGAAATATAACCGTATTATTATTAATATAATCTACAGTCTGGTCATTTCTCTATGGGACCAGACTGTAAATTATATCCTTATAAATGGCGTCTTCTGACGTCAGAACGTGCCGTTTATAACAGGGGTCCCGGCCGCCAAATTTGACGCATCTTGTCCGAATTTGACGCCGCCGTGTTCAAATTGGGTGGCTGATTTGGACACCGGCGACCAGAATTGGACACTGACCCCCCTGACAACATTTCACACAAAATGTAGATTATAATGGATAATGTACCCCCTACTGAAATTTCTAAAGATATTAGAGGTCACCTCGGAGTAATGTGACCTGTATAAAAGCACTGCTTTATATGGTCACATTACTCCTCCGTGACACAATATCTTTATAAATTACAGTAGGGGGTACATTATCCATTATATTTACCTTTCTAGGGAGCCCTGCAGCTGCGGGGGTGCACCATTTAACCCTCTCACTGCCCTTAGTCTACAAAATAGTAATGATGGACAGTAAGGCTTTCCTTCCTAAAGAAATTCCTGGCAATGACAGGGTTAACGGCAGGTTAATTTCTCTTCCTTTGACGTTTCCTTCCTGATTGGCTACTTACTGCACCCCCCATCCTGTTAGTCCAGGGAGTGGCCATGAGTTAATTCTGATTGGCCGGATACATTTTGCTTTAAATAATGTACCAGGTTTCCTTGTGTCTCTATGTGCACATTCAGCTTTGCTGTGAGCCATTGTTCCAGGGTGTGAGAGTTAAATCTAATTACAGCTTGTGCCACTAATCTAACTGTAACCTCAGCCCTCGGCTTCCAAGTGTAGGAAAGCATTGCCCCTAAATCCCACCATAACTGCCCCCCCCAGGTGCCAAAGGCAGGGCAAGGGGTCAAAGGTGTAAGTGGTGAGGACTGTGGGTGCTGCCATACTGCCCCACTAATATCAATAGCACCAGCTACTTCTGTATTTAGGACACAACTTTTCCCATGGGCCCAAAGCCGAGCCAACAGCTCCCCCCCCCCAGCTAATGTGCAACACAATGACCTTCCCCAATGTTCCCCCTCCCCCCCGCTCCTCCTCTGTCTCTGTCATTATTTATTGCCTTAATGATCCTCCATATTGAGCTCTCGTCCCTCCCGGCCTCTGCAGGTCTCAGGACTGTGCGCTCTCGTCCTCTCAGGACCCTCGAGACGGCCAATAAAGCCAACCCCAAGATGAACAGCACGAGCACAGGAGTGAGAGGGGACTCTAACACCCAGTATGCAGTGCTGGCCATTGTGCCAATATTCTGTCTGATGGGGCTGATGGGAATCTTCTTGTGTAACATACTGAAAAAGAAAGGCTATCACTGCACCTCTCAGAAGGAGCTGGAGGAACAGGTGCCCCCGCTGGAGAAGAATGGTATGTCATTGGGGGAGGAATATCAACCTAGTGCTTTCCAGCATTGCTGCAAATACAATCTTGTTACTTTGAATGTTGTACCTTTTATGTTGCCTTTGGTGCTGGATACTTGCAGGTCCATCCAAACACTGGAACCTTTGTATCCCCACTAAAAACTGTTCCTAATAGTTCAGTCAATGCCCCCCTGTGACCCCTCCAGTCTCAGCCTCCTGCCCTTCTGTCACCCCTCCTTACTTATTAGCTGAGAATGACAGGACTGTACCAATGAGGATTTACAAGAGGGGTCCTGGGCCAGTATTTCTGAGCTCTTGTTTCTGAATGAATCACCCCAGTAAATGAACCCAGGGCAGAACCAAATCCATCCCTCCATATTGATCCAAGTTGTGAGTCATTTGCCCTGCAGGGTCACTTTGGGTTTTCCCATTTGCCTCCATATTGTTCTGCACAACTCCATGTCTCAACCCAACTACGACTCTAATCACTGTGTCTGTTCCCCCAGGTATGAACCACCCCTGCTTGTCGGAGGAGAATGGCAATGAGGACACCATCGGGGTGCTTGTGCGACTCATCTCTGAAAAGAAAGGTAATTCCTCACTGCAGCAATGCACTCTGGGTAAATAGCGGAGATGCAGCCTTGGGATTTTTGCTTGGGGACATTGTCATGTGACCTTTAGTATCTGGGCCCAGTCTCTTGCACTTTACTTATGGTGCCGGGAAGAGACAGCCCATTTGTCAGTAGGGTGGGAGAGGCGCGTGTGTGGGAGGAATAGATTTATGTGCATCACTCAATGTTCTGCTGATTTATGTGGGGAAGCAATTAGCAGATGCACCAAATCTCAGGCCTACACTTGCCCCTTGTATCCTCTAGCGCATTGGTATCTGCCCCCTAATTCTCACCTGTCACCTCTTTCCCCAACCAGAAAATGCAGCCGCTTTGGAGGAGTTGCTGAAGGAATATCAGAGCAAACAACCGCCTGCATTTTTAGACAAGGGTCCTGACAGGTAAGGAGGAAAACCCTGGGAATCAAACCAGAGCAGGCTTCTAACCCACAGCATGGATCCAGCCCACAGCATGGATCTAACCCATCACAGGGATTTTACCCATAGCATGGATGCAACCCATAGCAGGGATCTAACCATTATGCATGGATCTAGCCCACAGTATGGATGTAATCCATCGTAAGGACTTTACCCATAGCATGGATCCAACCCATAGCAGGGATCTAACCCAATAGAAGGGATCTAGCCCATAGCATGGATCCAGCTCATAGCAGGGATCTAGCCCATATTCGGAAACTAATCTCTTAGCATGGATCTAACTCATAGCAGGTATCTAGCCCACAGCATGGATCTTGCCACATCATTAATGTAACCCGTAGCAGGCATCTAACCCACAGCATGGATCCTTCTCTGACATGTTTTCCGTTCTTGCAATGTACAGCCGGATGCTTCTCCTGCCCCAGATGCCCCACATGTGCAAACACCAGCACCACCTCCACACCGTGCAAGGACTGGCAAATCGCTCCGGATCCTGCTGCTCCCGTTGCAGCCAAAAGAAATGGACCAATGTCCCGACACATGCAGAATCTGCACCCAACACCATAGCCCCCACCACAAAAGCCTCCAAAGCAGGGGGCAAGGTGGGCCGGCAAGGAGAGATCACCATTCTGGCTGTGGGCAGGTAATTATGATTAGATTGTGGGGTGACTTACCTGGTATATAGATGTATATAGACACTGACGGGGGGGGGGTGCCATTTGGGGACAGCGAGTGTCTCTAGGCCACTCTATTCTCTCCGCCCAGTGATGTCCCACTTTACCACTAGATGGGGGGGGGGGTGGCAGGTCTCTGCCCTATTTAGTTATCACTGACCCATTGCAGGTTCCGGGTGGCTCGTATTCCGGAGCAGAAGCCGAGCTCTCTAGACCTGAAAACCCCTTGTGAGCCCAAAAGCACAGGACCCCCACGGGACGCTTGTGATGACTGCACCGAGCAACGGGGGCTGCTCTCAAAAACGATCAGAGGCAAAAACCGCAGTTTGGAAGATACCAGCAAGCTAGAGGTAAGCGCTTTCCCACACTCCTTTGCACCACCAGTGTTTCCAATGGGGTTAGTGCCAGTATCTGTGCCAGGGAGACTCTTCACTCAATGGTTTATTCCCATTTAGGCTCTTGGTATTCCTCCTAATGACTTCCTCTGGGGAGCATCATGGTTCCTCCCTGCGGAACTCTTATTCCTTGCACTGCATTGAGTCTATTTAATGGTTCCTCCATGGGGAACTCTTAATCCTTGCACTGCATTGAGTCTATTTAATGGTTCCTCCATGGGGAACTCTTAATCCTTGCACTGCATTGAGTCTATTTAATGGTTCCTCCATGGGGAACTCTTATTCCTTGCACTGCATTGAGTCTATTTAACGGCTTGGTTATCTGTTTATAAGCCCAAAAGAACTGAGGTTCAGCCCAATGGCAATCTGGTACCAGGATGAGACTGGGCGGGCGGGATATTGAGTAAAAACCTGGTGAGCCCCACTGACCCAGACCCTCCTATATCCTATACTGTCCCCTGATTGCGTCTCTCTATGGGCCCCTAGGGGCCTGTGGCAGAAGTCCTGGGGGGCCTCCAGTCTTGATGTCTTATTAGAAGTGTAGAGAGGCCCATGGTCTCATGGAGGGCACAGAAATGAAATATGAGCCTACATCATGGCCACCTTGAGTGTCAGCTCCTGGTTCATCAACCCCCTAACTCTAATAATGTTCTCTCTCTCTCTCTGTAGGATGTGATTTGACTCCTCCCCTTCGCCCAGACACCCATACACTTGCAAAAACTCACTCAGCCAATAGGAGGGTCCCCCTGCGTTCCCCATAGGAGGCGGAGTCAGACGCCGCTTTGCATCTCAGAACCATTTTGCACACGGCGCATTGTTATGAGCGACAGGACGACGTTGCTGATGCCGGTCAATCTGCTTTTGGGGAGGGGGGTGTTTAGTGGAACTGGAGTAACATTTCTCAGGGTCGGTGAATACGACTGCCTGGCTGTGGCTGGTACTGGGCAATGGCCGTCACCGTGGGTAGAAGCGAGCGGGAAAGAGAACAGGCACTGGCGACTCTGTGACCTCATAAAGAAGCTTTCGCTCCCCATCGCCTCGTGCTGATTGGATAAAGCTGCTCATATTTGTGCATTTATTCACTTGTCCTGGTGCCGCCACATCCCCAACGGCTTCATTATGTTCATTATTAACAAATAAGTCTTATTAGGGGGCTTCATTAGTGTCCCAAGTCCAGTGTTGCTTTGATATGGTTCTCTGGACTGAGTGTATAACATACTAACAGTGAATGTGAAGGTAAACTTCCCCTTTAAACAGCCAGTAAGCTTTGGGGGATAATGTACTCTCTGCACTCTCTCATTGATACTCAGCCATTGCCTTTAGCTTCCTGCAGACCTGCACGTGCGCTGTTTGGCCACTACATGGCGCTGTTTATAGAATATTCCTCACACTAGGAATTAGGAAAGCAACATGGCAGCTCCCACCCATGCAACATTGCAGAGAAGTTTAGGGTTATTTAGCGAGTGCAGTTTTGGTAGCAAGTCGCTATATTTTTCTGTCCATTTTGCATGAGCACAACTGCACAAGAGCCCCACAATGTTGTCTGAGCACAGAATATGTTGGTTTGGTCTCAATTTTATTTCTTTTTTTGTTTTCCTTAATTTAATGTAGCGCCGCTTCAGATTTCATGTTCTTACTTTAAAAAGTTTACTGGTTTGTTTTTTTTCTGCCCCAGCCCAAGCTGTTACCCGCTCTGATCCTGAGTGTATGTCTGGAATCCCTGCCGTAAAGCAAGACTGTGCTGCTGTTGATTTGCTTAAGAGGAAAGGGATGAGTAGCAGGAAATACACTCCCCCCCCATGCAAATGCAAAAAACAACTTGCTGAAACATAAATATGTTTATTATTTACATAATATGAGCCATTGTTATGGGGTAAATACGTTTTATTCTGATGTGACAGTTTGCTGACAAGGTCGGATCAATGTGACAGTCAGCAGCTTCTCTTGTGTCCTGTAAACAAGAGCCAGTGTTTTGGGAGCTGCTAATTCTCACCCTGAGTGTCCCTGGCACTACTTCATAGAATTTGGGCAGGGGTAGAATGTTCTGCATGGAGTGCGACACTGGCTTCATCCATATGCAGTTAAAGGGGAACTTATGCCTTTATACAAAATCCATTAACATGCAGCATAACATTAAAGGGGTTGTTCACCTTCTGTCAGTAGGATGTAGAGAGGGATATTCTGAGACAATTTGTAATTGGTTTTCATTTTTTATTATTATTTGTGGTTTTTGAGTTATTGTTTTTTTATTTAGCAGCTCTCCAGTTTGCAATTTCAGCCGTCTGGTTGCTAGGGTCCAAATTCGACTAGCAACCATGCATTGATTTGAATAAGAGACTGGAATATGAACAGGAGAGGCCTGAATAGAAAGATGAGGAATAAAAAAAAACAATACATTTGTAGCCTTGCAGAGCATTTATTTTTTAGATGGGGTCAGAAGAAGAAAGAAAATAGTTCAATAACTATAAAAAAGAAAAAATGAAGATCAATTGAAAAGTTGCTAAGAATTGGCCGTTTTATAACATACTAAACATTAAATTAAAGGTGAACCAATCCTTTTCCCCATGATTTGATCCTGTGGGCAGAGATTTCCATCTATTTTCTCAGCTGTTTCTGAACTGCAGCAGCCATTGGTTGTGGGAGAATGTGGGAGTTGCAGTTCAGCGGCAGCGTTAACACTACACATCACAGATCTATGTCTTGATTTGTTATTTATACACAGCTGTCAAATAGGGGCCCCAGGGAGGCTCAAGGTCTATCCGAGGGGGTAAGAAAATGACATAAATGGGAGCCTTGAGCTTTTCATGTTGAACTACAACTGCCGGCGCTGGTGGGCAAAGGATGCTGGGAGTTGTAGTAAAACCGCTGGAGGCCTCATACAGATATAAAGCTACAGTAGATGAAGGAGCATTTTGGGCCCTGTGTGTGTTCATCTGTCATATTTACATATTTATTGTTTTATTTTTTTTGTTATTGCCAGAATATTTGTAAGTAAAGATATAAAATGAATAAACATTGCGTCAGTCTTATTTCTGTGCTGTAGGTCTGGGCCCTCTTGTGGGGCCTTAAGCAGTGTAAGGGGGAGGGGAAGTAATTTGGGGACTGAGGTATCTGTATGTGATTGGACGAGTCAGTAAAGCTGCCCATACACTGTAAGAGTCTGATTGGTGAGAATGAGCGGATCTTTGGCCAATATGCCCACCTGGGCTACCTGATACTGTATCTGGCTAATTACAAACAGGGTCAGCATTGGGGGCCAGTGAGACTACAACACCATCAGGCCCCCCTCTCCCAACGTTCAGGACCCCCATGTGCCGGTCACATTAATGTTTTGTCCTGTCCCACCGACTGGGGGAGTGGCTTGTGGGGCCCATAAGGGTTCACCAGGTTTTTTTTCTGGAATCCTACTAGTCCAGTCCGACCCTGGGCATAACCCAAACTGTTGGATTGAGGTGCAAATCAATTGGCTGATAAGGTCCGTGATCCAATGGGAAAATCAAACCTGCCTGATCAATATCTGGGCCCCATACATGGGCAGATAAACTGAAGGGCCCAAATCAGCAGCTTAAATCTGCCCAGTGGGTAGCCACCTTAAAGGGTTTGTTCCCCTTTAAATTAACTGTTAGTATGATGTAGAGAGTGATATTGTGAGACAATTTGCAATTGGTTTTCATTTTTTATTATTTGTGGTTTTTGAGTTATTTTTATTCAGCAGCTCTCCAGTTTGTAATTTCTGCTGTCTGGTTGCTAGGGTCCAAAATCCCCTAGCAACCATGCACTGATCTGAATAAAAGACTGGAATATTTATAGGAAAGGGGCTGAATATAAAGATAAGTAATATAAAGTAGCAGTAACAATATATTTATAGCCTTTTAGAGCATTTGTTTTTTTAGATGGGGTCAGTGACCCCCATTTGAAAGCTGGAAAGAGTCAGAAGAAGAAGGCAAATAATTCATAAACTATAAATAATAAATAATGAAGAGCAATAGAAAAGTAGCTCAGAATTGGTCATTCTATAACATACTAAAGGTTAACTTGAAAGATGCAGCAATTATCAGCTGTCACTCATTCCTGTGGCTCCTCCCCCTGAACATATGAAAATGATGGAGTTTTCAACTAGAAGGTCGCAAGTAACCCAACCCAGGCACTGAATCATTGTGATGGACAATCTGCTGCCGTCCAGATGCTAAACTACAACTCCCAGCCTCCCAGGACAAACTGTTCTGAACAAGGAGACCAACATCAGCTCCTGGGCCTTCAGCTGCATTCACCCGGCTTTACCCCATGATGGAATTCACTTTAAAAAAGGGGTGGTTTACCTTCGAGTTAACCTTTAGTATGTTGTAGAATGGCTAATTCTAAGCAACTTTTCAATTGGTCTTCATTCTTTTTATATATATATATATATATATATATATATATATATATATATATATATATATATATATTTCAAATGGGGGTCACTGACCCCACCTGAAAAACAAATGCTCTGTTATTTCTACTATTTATTACTCATCTTTCTATTCAGGCCTCTCCTATTCATATTCCAGTCTCTTATTCAAATCAGTGCATGGTTGCTAGGGGGATTTGGAATCAAGCAACAAGACTGCTAAAATTACAAACTGGAGAGCTGCTGAATAAAAAGTTAAATAACTCAAAAACCACAAATAATAAAAACCAATTACAAATTGTCTCAGAATATCCCTCTCTACGTCATACGAACAGTTCATTTAAAGGTGAACTACCGCTTTAAATATAAATCAATGAATTTATAAATAAATAAATGAATCTTTACTGACCCCTGTTGGAGTGCGGCTGAATGACAAGTGTTGTGTATAAAGAGCTGGTGTGGTCCAGTTTGGGATGGAACCATGAACTGAAACAACCCAACAGCAAACAAGGAATCCAAGAAATGAAACACAGATTAGGAATATGGTATGAACATATACTGGACATGGGCTGGAGTCAGAGACGAGGGAAGCACATTAATTAGGGACTTATTAACCTCCAGCTGCTGAACTAAAACTCTCAGAATTCCCTTTAGCCGTCACTTATTAACAGAATAAGATTTTACAGTGTTTTCACAAGGAAGTTGGTGATCTATTATTGAAATCTTCCTTATCTGTAACCTCGAGACACCAACAAATCGAAGAAAAATGTATACAGAGCCATTTCCCCAGGTTCTGGAAAGCAGGTTAGAGGAGGCAGTAAAGTGGAAACACAAAACAACAACCTATGTGTTTAATTATACCAAATCTATTGCGCTACCCAATTGGCACCGCCATGGCCCAGTTTGATGGTTCTCGTTTAGTACATGAGGTGCATGTGTGGGTCAGTACTATCACACTCCTATCTGTTTCTCTAGATCATGTGAGGGTTCTCAGCGAGTGGCTCTCAACGACTCCCCCATATAGAATTAAATAGAATAGTCACCACTTTGCCTTTGTGCTGCTACAGATGTTTCCCTTTCAGAATCTCGATGAACACGGAGGCCTGGTCCTACCTCATCCAAAACCTCCTGATGATGCAGAAGCAAATGGAACCAGTTTGGGGTGTAGGGAAAATGGGTAAGAGAACAGCGTTAGTAGATCATAGGTGAACGAAGGTCCGGAATAATTCCAGAGTGGGCCTGGTGTATCTGCAAGGGAATCCCTTTATATCAGGACACTTTGATCTCAAGTTTGATTGGACATTCTCTTTGATAGTGGAGAAAAGCGGAAGTGAATCTACACACAGTCCTGTCTAGTCTTGTCCCACAACTCTGAAGACTGTCAACATTATGTTCCATTGGAATATACTTGGTTATGTTGAAGAGGATCCAGTTTCAGGGTTCAGTCATTCCTCCTAGACCAGGGCTCCCCAACCTTTTTAACCCGTGAGCCATGTTAAAATGCAAAAAGAGTTGGGGAGCAACACAAGCATGAAAAAGTCCCTGTAGATGACAAACAGGGCTGTGATTGGGTATTTGGTAGCCCCTATATGGACTGGCAGCCTACAGGTGACTGTTTTGCTGTAGACCTGGTCTTATACAACCAAAACTTGCCTAAAAACCAGGAATTCAGAATTAAACTCCTGCGTTGAAGCCACTGGGAGCAACATCCAAAGGGTTGGTTAGAAACATGTTGCTCGCGAGCTGCTGGTTGGGGATCACTGAACTAGACCATCATCATCAGATTATCAAAGAAACTTCTACCAAGGCAGCTCAGCTCATTGTCCTGGAACTCATCATCTCAAGCTGTGGAGGCCTTCTGCTCCCCAAATGACCCTCAGCTATTGTGCTGTAGAACAACCCCTTAACGGTATGAAGCCTAAACTTGTGCTTGCCATGCACTGCCCCTTCATGCACCAAACTCTACTCCTCGGATGAGGTCAAGATGGGCAGGGCCATGTGCTTTTTAATGTTAGCAACATAATTGATCAGTGTGGGTTATTGGTGGCAGGATCAGGAAGAAAAGTATGGGGACCCCCCTTCCTGTCCAACATCCCATGCCCAAACCAAGGGGATTAATATGAAGTTGCCCCTCCTAGAACTGCCCTACTCATTGTTGCTGGCAGTTGCCAGAAGAGCAGTAGTGAGGTTGGCCATTGATATTGGGGATCAGGCCTGGCTCACAGTTGTGGTTCAATTCATCCCACGGGGGTTCAGTGGCACAACTATAGAGGAAGCAGACCCTGTGGTTGCAGGGGATCTGCTTCCTCTATAACTGGAAATTATTCCGACCTCCCCCAGCTGATTTTCAAGCTGGGAGGACATAGGTGGACTGGAGATGCTGGTGGGAAGTGGGCAGCTGGCTGTTTTTTTGCGGGGGGGGGGGGTTCATTTAAGCTGGAGTCAGGTCTCTGAGCAGTGAGGTTATTCCCATCTCGGTAAACTCATATCTGGGCATTAGTGATGTACATACCCGTGGGACCCTCACATTGGGCGAATTCAGGCCAACCATGCTGCTCCTCTTACCGATTGAGCGCTTCTGCTTGCTCTTCCCACCCACCAATCTTAAGGCCCCCATTCATGGGCCGAAAAAAACTGCCGTCAGACTAAGTCTGCAGCTTATCGGCCCACGTGTACAGCCCAGCGACTGGCTTTCCAAATCGATATCTGGCAGAATGTCGGTCAGATGCCGATCGGTCAGGTAAGAAAATTCTGTCGGATCGCGGCCACATCTTTTCGTTGATGCGGTCCCGCAATCTGACCGCCCATTTGGCCTCCGTTCTGATCGTTGGGCCCTGGGGCTCATGATCAGATCAGCCCGATATCACCCACCTTAATGTGGGCACATTGGGGAGAGTTCCGCCCGTTTGGCGACATCTATGGCCACCTCTAGACTGCTGGCTTCTGACTTCCTGTTTTATAAACTCGCTCCTGCCCTGCCCCCTTTATGACATAATCAGTGGGCGGGTCTATAAATGGAGGGGGCAGGTCCAGGATGAGGCATCCCAGTGTCTCAGTAGCGTCGGCCATGATTTACTGCAGCAAATCCTAGTGTCATGTGACCCGCGCAGTTCCTTCTGAAGACCTGCCTTTGCTCTCACCATAGGAATGATTAGTAACACGTTCCTTAGAAACAAGGAAACTAAAGAGGCACTTTTTTTTTTTTGGAAACATTTTAATAGTTATTGAATGTTCTACATGGTACAGTAAATCTCATACAATTACAAACTGTTGGCTGCAATGTTTCAGGGAGATCGGCGATGGTTGAAATAAAACGAGAGATTGAACGCTTCATACGGACAAGCCGACGCCGCGGGGCTTTCCTGCTAATTGAAGAGGCTCAGATCACTTGGAAGACTTCTTACGGTTTCTGGGTTCGTCAGTTTCGCCAATGAAAGTCGAAAGAAACAAGAGATCCGAGCGGAACTTTAACACTGTTTAGAAACAAAACCGGCACACGAAGGGTGCGTAGGAGGAACATTATTAGGGAGCAGATTATCCCCCCTGTGGGTGGGCTCAATTGGGGGACACAATGTACCAGAATCACAAATCCTGGTTTTCGTTCCATTATACATTTTATATAAAACATGAGGTTTGTTCAGGATTTACACCAGGGCTAGATTGTAAGCTCTGATGAGCAGGACCCGTCTTGTATCAGTCTACAACATGTATTTCTGATGTCTACACCCGTCTGTTCTACAACTCCCAGCACCTACCAGAGGCTGTCTGACAGGAATTACACTGGGTGAATTTAAGGGAAACTAACCTCAATATAAAGGTGTTTTCGTAGCAGAAATAAGAGAATAAAAAATAGTTTGTGACGTCTCGTAGGTCATCTCCATCTCATTCCCGGCCCATAACAAACAGTCCCGTGTCACACACACACCAGTCCCGTGTCTCTCACACACACACACACATCCGTCCCGTGTCACACACAGACATCAGTCCCCTGTCACACACACACACACCAGTCCCGTGTCTCTCACACACACGCATCCGTCCCGTGTCACACAGACATCAGTCCCGTGTCATACCCACATGCATCAGTCCCATGTCACACACACCAGTCCCGTGTCACACCCACGCATCAGTCCCATGTCACACACACCAGTCCCGTGTCACACACACTCATCAGTCCCGTCTCACACACACTCATCAGTCCTGTGTCACGTACACATCAGTAACATACACATCAGTCCCATGTCACAGAGCGACACAACTCATTACAATGTGTACTATAAAGAGAGGATACCCCCTGCTTTATACAGTAAGGATATGGATCATGGATGTTCCACGACCTGTATAAATGACTGTGGAAGCCCTCAGTAACTCCTAATATCCTTATCATTTACAGTAGGGGGTACATTATTATACATGTATATTATATATCTGATTGGTTCTCTTGACTGACTGGCCTTAAAGGGGCAGTTCATCTTTAAGTTAATATAGAGGGGGTTATTTAAAAAAAACGCAAATTTATCTCGAGGGCTTTTTAGGGCAAAAACTCACATTTTTCGAGATTTATTAAAGCCCGAAGCTGCAAAAAGCCAGAATCCGAAAATCGGCCATCTCAGACCTGTCGAGGTCCTGTATAAATCAATGTACCTATCTCAATTTGACAGGATTGTGGTCTGTGCCAACTTTTTTGGGCAAAAAAAAACAAAAAAAGTGATTCTGGGAAAAAAAGACCAAAAAATTTGCACAATTTGGGTTTTCACTCGATTTTATCGAGTTTTTCACAATCCAATTCTATAGAGTTTTTATTACTAAATAAGCTAAACTCGGGCATGGGAGTTTGGTTGAACTTTTTTTTTTTAGTAATATTAGGAAATATATTTGGAGTTTAGTAAATAACCCCCATAGTATGTTATAGGGTCAATTCATAATATCGTTTCTGGAATATTTGCCTTCTGATGCTTTCCATGGGGGTATATACCCTTTACTATTCATATTCTAGTCTCACATTCAAACGACTGCCTGGTTGCTAGGTTAATATGGACCCTAGCAACCAGATAGCTGCTGAATTTGCAAACTGCAGAGAGCTGCTGAACAAAAAAAGCTAAATAATTCAAAAACAAAAAATTTAAAAATGAAGACAAACTGCAAATGACTCTCTACATCATACTAAAAGTTAACTCAAAGGTGACCACAGCCCTTTAAAGGAACAGTTCAGTGTGAAAATAAAAACTGGGTAAATAGATAGGCTGTGCAAAATAAAAAATGTTTCTAATATAGTTAGTTAGGCAAAAATGTAATGTATAAAGGCTGGAGTGACTGGATGTGTAATATAATAGCCAGAACACTACTTCCTGCTTTTCAGCTCTCTAACTCTGAGTTAGTCAGTGACTATAAGGGGGGCCACATGGGACATAACTGTTCAGTGAGTTTGTAATTGATCCTCAGCATTCAGCTCAGATTCAAAAGCAACAGATATGACCCATGTGCCCCCCCAAGTCTCTGATTGGTTACTGTCTGGTAACCAGGGTAACCAGTCAGTGTAAACTAAGAGAGCTGAAAAGCAGGAAGTAGTGATCTGACTGACTTGTTATACATCAAATCACTCCAGCCTTTATACATTACATTTTTGGTTAACTAACTATATTAGATACATTTTTTATTTTGCACAGCTTATTTACATAGTTTTTATTTTTACATTGAACAATTCCTTTAAGAAGAAATCAGATTTGAGTAACCAGCTGGAGGGGTTCCCCCAACTCCCCATTAGGGTCCCACATAAAACATTGATTCAGCGATGCTCTGATAAGTGACTGAAGCTTGTTGATACATAATGAGACGAGGGATAAGTAGACAATATAAAAGGGAACAATCACATATCGCTGGACATTCCTACACCAGCCTGTGGGCACACAATTCACTAGCCACTATGCCAGTCCCTAAATCCACAAATAAATCTGCTTTACTGGGCAAATCATCTATTCCTATGGAAACGACAAAAACATAACGACATCAAGCCAATAAGTGTATAAACATCAGCTCCTTCCCAGGCCTCGTATCATTCAATCCTGCACTTAATTCTTTACCCACAAGCCTGAACCCCAAGTTCTTCATGGGCCCCAGTAGAAACAGGGTTGCAGTTCATATAGAGAGAGAATTCATTGGTGCAAGGATTGGGGCTCCCTATTACCCAGCACTCAGCTCAAGCATGCCAACTCTCCATATAATGGGGTGCAATACTGGGTAAGACTCAGCTGAACCCCCAAACCAACAGAAAGTCTCCATCAATAAAGCGGCACTTTGAACAAGACGCTTTCTTCGTGCAATTCTGGCAGCCATGATGTTTAGTAGCCCTGGGTGGAAAATTCTTATGTTTCCAAGGAACGTGTTGAATCACTTGCACCAAAGAAAGGTGGGACAATTTTTGGGAAGCCCCCAAACTACTAAAAACTGCACCCCAGTGCTCCAAAGCACAAATAGTTAAGCATCTGGTTTCCTTGCGTCTCAAAGTACCATTGTTATTAGCGCCTTACACCCCTGCACTGATACAGGCATGGGATCTGGTATCCAGAAACCCATTAAAATCATTTCCCTTTCTTCTCTGTAATAATAAAACAGTAACTTGTATTTGATCCCAAGTAAGATATAATTAATCATTCATATTGGGTTTAATTCATTGTTTAGTTATATTTAGCCCCATATGTAATAAAAGGCACTAAGTTTGACCAGCAGCAGTAACCCATAGCAACCGACAGGTGTTTGCTTTAAACAGGTGACCAGTAAATCCTAACTGCTGATTGGTTACTATGGGTCACTGCCCCAGGGCAAACAGTGCATTTTATTACATGACTACCTAAAGGGATGAAGATCCCTTAGCTGGAACCCCCCAACGCATTATGGATAACAGGTCCCATACCTATAACACTACTATAACACTAGCCGTGTGCGACTTCCAATGTTCATTTGAGGCTTTTGCAACAAAATGCCATAAAGTGATCGCTGCTCAGCCACATGTAAATAGGTATATTAGTGTTTATTTTGGATTCTGCTTCCCCTGCACAGGTAGAAAGCCCCCCCTAGACTTGTGTTTTGAAACGCTCCCTGAATGAACTATACGTTTTCCTACTTTTGGTAATAATAAACATTAATTATCCAAACAAAAAACTTAAATAACACATATGGTTAAAAAAAAAAGCTTTAAATTACAGATCAGAACTGCCAAAAAAAAAAAGAAAAGGAAAATACTAAGTAATTATTATTAATAAAATACAGAATCAAATACTCGTACACAAAGATCAGCCCGGATTCACCGGACCCCCAAGGTGCCGCCATTTTGGGGCCCAACATATCTAGTAATATGCATTCTTCAAGTCTTGCACTACAGTACAATGTAAAGCAAAGATATACTGTGTATATTTATATATATTTATACGGGCTTGCCTAATAATGGTCTCTAGTGCTGAACCTATATAGCCATTATATATTCATGTGTGTGTTTTTGGGTTGTATGTGGTGTAGGAAAATTGAATAGCAAGGCTGGTATAAAAAAAAAAATTACCCCCCCCCCCAAAATGATGAATGATAAATACGGACATTAAGATAATTAACAGTTTACCTTAATGAATACAATTAGCAGCAGATGCCTCAGGGCTACACTGAGTTGCTACAAGTGCTTTACACACATGCAAAATACCCTCATACCCCCCTATAGGAGGAAGAACCCATTTCAGTCCAAGTTCAACCCAGTTTCAGTCCCAGGGGTACCAGTGAATGGATAACAGTTCTACAGGCCGACCCAAAACCCATGGATCAAACCCGTCCCAAAAAAAAAATCTGATTTTATTTTAAATGCAGATCTGCTACCATTAAACGGGTTGTTCACCTTTAAGTTAACTGTTACTATGATGTAGAGAGGGATATTCAGAGACAATTTGCAATTGGTTTTTATTTTTTATTATTTGTGGTTTTTGACTTATTTAGCCTTTTATTCAGCAGCTCTCCCGTTTATAATTTCAGTAATCTGGTTGCTTGGATCCAAATTCCCCTAGCAACCATGCACTGATTTGAACAAGAGACTGGAAAAGGAGAGGCACGAGGAGTAATCAAAAGTAGCAATAACAATGAATTTGTAGCTCTACGGAGCATTTGTTGTTTAGATGGGGTCAGTGACACCTGTTTGAAAGCTGGAAAGAGTCAGAAGGCAAATAATGCAAAAACTTTAGAAAAGAAACCCAATTGAAAAGTTGCTTAGAATTAGCCATTCTGTAATACAGTGAAAGTTAACTCAAAGATGAACCACCCCTTTAAGGAAAGATCGGTTCTGACGAATTCATAATGATGAGGTTATGATGAAATGGACTGAACCATTATGATCCATAGAAAAGTTAAAGCTGCCCATGTACTTCTATGGGGTTCGACGTCTCAAACCAGTCTTTGATTTTAAATGGCCGGTTGGATTGACAGGTTCGTTGTGTCTTGACATATGGGCAGGGAATGGCCTTCCCGGGTGGATAGAGAATCAATGGATGCGGAGGTTAAAGGAGGAGGAGCTTTCTCCTAATTCTACTATGATTGGACCAATGCTGGCAGTGCACATTTAGATGGCTCCATATCCAGCTCGTAGGGCAGTAACTGATGGTCCGGTCATTTTATATCTCAATAAAATCTACTTTATATCTCAATGGCAAATTAGTTACCCAACTTGGTAAAGCAGGAGCCCTGCACTTCCCTTCTTCCATTATAAAACCCTACTAACCAATCATACTATGAAGCAAAAACCACTCACTGGTACTGACCTAAGACTTGCGCAGTGATAAAGCAGCACAAGGAATAAGGAGCCGATAAGGAATAATTCTGCTCCACATTTTATCAGAGTGGGAGCTGCTCTACTGCTTGGCATTCACCATAGCTTTGTGCGTTTATATAAATATCATTAAGGTCATTAGGGTCAGTAATTAGGACCTGGCTAGTAGCTTATTAGACCCCCATCCCGCTGTCCTGTATTCAGTTTAATGCAACAGGCACATTAAAAGGAAGCTTTATGGCGGATGCAATGATTGGTGCCTAGGAGCACAGCTAAAAATCCCCAGTTTATAGACCTAAAGGCTACAACTCAAAATCCAATTGGCTGTTCCATGTAAGTACCATAACACTGCTTTACATATTTGCTCTTATGCTCAGAGTCACAAGACTAAACACTGGTTATAATCATCACCTGAATTCCATCTACAGTGGCCAAGAAGGACCAAACTTCAGACTGGCACTTGCTGATGAAGTGTAGTCAGATAGCCTCGAGAGAGAACTAGATGTACACAAGAGGAGGGTGACCCAGAACATGACTTAAGCTTGCCATACACACGGCGATCCACTTGTTTGATGATGTCAGCAAACGAGCGGATCTCTCCCCGATATGCCCACATTGAAGTGGGTGATATCGGGCTAACCCGATCGTGGGCCCTAGGGCCAGCTTAAATCATGTATGGCCAGTTTAAGTCATGTTCTGGGTCATCCGACTGGATTTTTCAACCTGCCCGATCGGCATCTGCCCAGATATTGATCGGGACGCCTGTCAGACGCCCCCACACACAGGCCAATAAGCTGCTGACTTGGTCTGTTGGTAGCTTTTATTGGACCGTGTATGGGGGCATTTAAAGGAGAAGGAAAGCTACAGAGGCCATTTATTGCCAATAGATTAGCCACAATAGTGCAAGCTATAACACTATATTTATTCTGTAGAATGCTTTACCATACCTGAGTAAACAGCTCTAGAAGCTCTCTGTTTGTTTAGGATAGCAGCTGCCATATTAGCTTGGTGTGACATCACTTCCTGTCAGTCTCTCTCGGCTTTCTTATAGCTCTGGGCACAGATTACAGCAGGGAGGGTAAGAAGTAGAGAGGAGCAAACTGAGCATGCTCAAGCCCTAGCCCTGGAGGTTTAAGTTGAAATTAGAAAGTCTGATACAGAAGCCCATGAGTACACAATAGAAGGAAAGAAATGCTGTGTTTCTTTTGACAGAGGAGCAGCATTTGAGGGGTTACTGGTGTATTTACATAGACCTTTCTGATAAAGCTTACTTAGTTTTAGCCTTTCCTTCTCCTTTAAGGCATAACTCCCGGTGTGTTTGTCCAATACCCTGCCCAGTAGAATTGCCAATCAGCCCGATACCATGTGTTTTTAAACCAGCCAATTGCACAGAAGTATGTTAATGAATTTATGGGCAGAACTCGCTTCTCTTTCTGCACTTTCCCTACTTACTAATACTCACATTTATTACTTACATTGCTTTATTTACTCAGAACACTTGGAACCTGACCCAAAAGGGCATCGGCACAGTCCAGTCAGTTACCATTCAAGTCCATAAGGGGGGGGGGGGGGGGAGTCATTCCTAGCGTTTTGCCACCTGCCTGTCAAACTGGAAATCACATGGGTAATGGTTTGCCCCGTGTGCCATTGCACTTCAGCTTTAGTGCACACAGAGAAGGAATGTTCCATGTGCACGTTAGCCTGAATCTCAACTAAATAACAACTCTCAGCAGCAATGAAGGGTGCTGGGAATCATCATTCTCCCCCCTATAGAGGTGTCAAGTCAGATATACGGGCACAGCATCGCTTGCACCACCCTCAGGAATGCAAATGACATAGGGGGGACCATATAGTTTAAACCATAAACTCTGCAGTTCAGTAGATGGACGATTTAATCAAGGGTTAATCTTCATCTTCTGCCTTTTGAGTTCTATCCCCCCCCCCAATTCTGTGTGATTTATTGCTCCATGCGTGGGACTTAATATGCAGCCTGCCATATCTAGTGCATTCTCTCAAATTATATGGACTACTCCATGAATTTCTTATTTGCCCATGCCACCATAGTTTTTGCTGTTGATTAAAAAAAAAGTTTATGATTATACCAACAGCAAAAAAAACCTTTAAAATAAGACTAAGAAGGCAGCTATCTTTGTTTTAAGTGTCAGAAATTATTTCTTTTTTTTTTTTATAGAGGAAAATGCAGTAAAACCAAATTTCTTCATATATATAAAAAAAAAAAAAGGATTAAACAGAGAACCCTTTATTAAAGGGACACTAGCACCAAAACAATGCACGTGATTGGGCCATTGAGAGTAACAATGGGGGGGAGCTGTTTTTTCGGTCTACTTTCTTCCAGTCATCTGATTCCAGTTCACTGTCACTCTAGAAAAAGTCAGTGGTCTGGAATCCCTCTGTTCTCTTATTACACAGGTATCCCTGCAGTCAAATGATTTCTTTGAGTTTATTCTTTAAAAAAAAGACTGGACCCTGGAGCAGCAGAATAAAATAAATGACTGCATTCAATGATAGTGTTCCCCTTTAACACCACCCTGGGACGTAAAGCAATTATATTTGTTATATTTTTAATAATAGGACCACTAATCCTGCCCCATATTCTGCTAGGCAGCCATTAGGGTCATACTGCTAAAAGGAAGATAGTGTTCCTTTAATAAAAGATATGCCTCTGTAATCAGCCGTGTAATACAAAGGTTACTCCGTGTGTAACATACGCTTATACAACACACAAGAATCATGAATATCCTGTATATTATATCATTATAAATGGGGCTTGGGATTGTGACGTAATCTGAGCCCCGTGTCTCACCAGTACTTGTATTATATAGTGAATAAAGTACCCCCTCTTGTAAAATATAAGGATATTATAAGTTACCGAGGAGTTTCATGACCATATAAAAGTACGAGGCCGAAGGCCGAGTGTTTTTATACAGGTCATGGAACTCCGAGGTAACTTCTAATATCCTCATATTTTGCAACTGGGGGTACTTTATTATAATACACAAGTTTTAGGGAGTCATGTGACAGAAATGACATCAGAACTCACCGTTTATAACTGATGACATCAGAACTCACCGTTTATAAGGATATAATTAACAAGATATTCATGGCTTTTGTGTATTATACAAAAATAATGTACCCCCTGTCAATTATGCACCTTGGAGTTCCATGGCCTGTATAGAAAAACTTGTCCTACAAGCTAAGCGGAACTCCTTAATGATTCTGACAGGGGGTTCCATTTTTCCCTATATATTTACATGGTCGCAAAATAGTGTAAGATATGACTGTGGACTTCACAGCCCAATAACGATCCCTGAGGATCTCCTGCAATTGTAATGGAGAGACTGGAGTGTTAGCGGTGGAAGGACCTACCTATAAAGAGCTGGAAGGTAATCGGATCAGGACACCTCACTCACAGGTGAATTGTGCTTTTACAGAAACCAGCGACAGAATTTGCGGATGTTTCGGAACCTCTCTGAGCAGTGTAGCAGCCTTTAATTGATTGCAAGTTGTACCAAAAGACAAAGCATGCACTACATCCTCCTAATACTATTTCTGACACGTGCCATTTGCCGGCAATTTGGAAGACACCATTTGTGACCTGCTACCACGCTAAATCCGTAACATTATGCAAATGGTAAAAGAAAAGGTTCTGCGTTGCAAATGGGTGTCATCTCGGAGCTGGCTTCCCGCAACTCACAGAAAAAAAATAAGAACATGAATAAAAAGTAAATTTAGGACAACTGAGAAGCAGAGATCAGAGAATCACTGCTATAGGGCTGGAAGGGACAACACAGAACTGGCAAACTCCATGCGTAGAGATTGCAAACAACATCAGCATGGAACAGGAAAAATAAAAAATATGCTTTAAAAACAAAAAAAAGTGTAAGGTTGTAAAAAGCAGCTTTCACAAAAACACTAAAGAATAATAAAGTGACCCTTGCACTTGTGTGTTTCCTTGTTTTGATCTTGCAAACAAATTTGGTGCTGATGTACAGTCGCCCCCCCAGCACCGATGTAAGACTTGAGCAATTGCATACAATGTTTGACTCCAGACCTGCAACAGAGAAGGAAATAATTATACATGTACATCTTAAAACGAAGGTCCAGCTAGACTAGATTACCAGTAGGGCTATACTAGTGCAACTGTAGTAGTGCATAGGAGCCAGCAGGTGGCAATGTTTCTCTACAGATACTCCCATTGAGATCTTTATTTGTATGCCTCTGTAGCATGGGGAAGGGACAAATCGCCTCCCCGAACTGCCTTTCCCTACCTTCCCGCCAGCTATAATGAAAACTTCGGGCGACTTTGGAAAATGAAGTGCTGCGAGTGCCATTCCGCTGGCGGTTTTTCATTATAGCCGGCGGGAAGGTAGGGAAAGGCAGTACGGGGAGATTGTCGCCCGAAGAAGAGGCGATTTGTATTCGGGGCGACTAATCCCCCGAATCTGCCTGTGTGCCCTTACCCTTATTCTCCCCACCAGGTCCAGACTAAGAATTAAAATAGGCCCTGGCATTTCAGGTTCACAGAGGCCCAATCAACCCACGCAGAGGCCCAAACAGCCCCCACCAGCAAACTAAATAGTGACTTTCTATGGCACCTTATAGCAGCCCCTCTGGCATTTGCCAGAACCCACAGATTGCCAGTCCAGGCCTGCTCCCAACAATTCACATTTCACAGCAGATAACACAGTGTTTGCTCTGTTGCCCTGAGAAACTGTTGTTAAATGGACAGAAATATGTGCTGAGCCAGCAATAAAGACACAGGCTCTGATTTGTCCCTCTCCTCACTAGTCCCTCTGTTAATATTCTCACAAAAGTATTGTTTCTGTAACCCACAGTTTCCTTTTTATCATCTAATTAGATTTTTTTGTAAACTGTTGCAGTTTGCTAGTGAGCCGTGGGAGGGTACTTACATGGATAAGCCGGGGAGTTTACCAGTGGGGAGGTACGTAGCTGTACGTGGGGGCTCCTTGAGCTCTGTAAGTTGGCACAGAGACTGCATGTGCTCCTAAAGCGGTGTGCTGAGGTGTAGTCAGCAATGTACCTGAGGAAAATAAACGGACAGGGAGTTATGCAGCAGCCCCAATGCATACATCTCCTGGTATCCAAATATACCATTATAAAAGCCCATTGCCCCCAGCAGTGCCCGTTAACCAATAAAGTTGTGGCCTCACTAAGAGGTTATGTAGGGATCTATTATTATGAATATAGAGGATAGTGCAGAGGCTCAGCACCTATTGGGCATGCTCCCCGACTTTTCATCACAAAAGAAGAATTTGTTCCACTTTTTCCTTCCCCGCCCCTAATTTGCATATGCAAATTAGGAATCAGTTTCGGTTCAGTATTGGCCGAATCTTTCACCAAGGATTCAGCCGAACCTCAAATAGTGGATTCGGTTCATCCCTACTTTCAATCAACACGGAAACTACATTAGTATATTAAGGATCAGTAACACCAAAGAAATGAAAGCATATTAAAGTAATTAACATATAATATACTGTTGCCATTAATGAGTCGGAGGAACCATAAACGGTGGATTCAAACGATTCATGTACTGATACCACAGCCCTGAATGCATATTCCAATTGGAACTGGATTAGCCCAAAAGGGCCTGTGTAGCCTGAAACGTTGCCAAAGGCACTTTAAGTAAAGTTCTTCACTTTTTCAACAATACCGACACTGCACATTTGTGGCCTAACTGGGTAAAGATTTATACATTTGGTGACCTCGACATACAGGTGTATCTGGAAATGTATAGACACCACTACAGAGCTCCTGCTACAATCTGATACATGATCTATGAAACATGCCAGCAACTGATGCATCAAATTAGAAGCATTTAGTGAGTCGGAGAGCTGCAACTTTTGGAGCTGCAACTAGTAAATGAGAGTAGTGAAAGCAATTTTAAAATAGAAATCTTAGAAAAGTTGGGCTGACGGGTGAAACCCACCTGCTGACATAGCCATTGTGGTTCCAGCCACCATCCCCATGGCAACGCCGTTGGTCCTTGGTGCAGCTACAGGTGCTGGGTAGATAGCCGAGGGAATGCTGTTCGGTTGGACCACTGTAGTGTGGTGGATGACGTGAGGCTGCGCCGCATAGACGGGCTGTGTATAGTAGGCGCCCTGTTGGAAGGAAACAAATAAAGGAATGAAAGGGGTTGTTCACTTTTAAATTAACAGTTAGTATGATTTAGAGACTGATATTCTGAAACAATTTTCATTTGGGTTTCATTTTTATTATTTGTGGTTTTTCTACTGGAAGCAGCTAGTTTACTTACCTGGGCGTACAGGTTCTGCTGTGGGTAGGCACTTCTGATTGGATACATGGCAGTCTGGTATGGGTTTGGGGAAGGGGAGTAGGGTGGAGGTGCGCTATTACTCTGGGCAGGGGGGACCTTGTATGGAGTCCCTGCTGTGTACCCTACAAAAAAAGAAAATAAGGCAGTGTATGAGTGCCCATAATATATCAATCATATCAGGAAAGGAAGCAGCAACTGTCAATAGCTTGGGCAACTACAGTTAGCAATTTTATCTTGTTTTAGACTAGGGATGCACTGAATCCACTATTTTGGATTCGGCTGAACCCCCTGAATCCTTTGCGAAAGATTTGGCCGAAATACCGAACCCTAATTTGCATATGCAAATTACAGATGGGAAGGGGAAAACATTTTTTACTTCCTTGTTTTGTGACAAAAAGCCACGCAATTTCCCTCCCCTCACCTAATTTGCATATGCAAATTAGGATTCGGTTCGGCCAGGCAGAACGATTCTGCCGAATCCAAATCCTGATGAAAAAGGCAGAATCCTGAACCGAATCCTGGATTTGGTGCATCCCTATTTTAGACACTTGTATCCCCATAACCAGATCCAAATATACAGGTATAGGATCGGTTATCCAGAATGCTTCCAATAAGGGTTAATTATATCTTAGTTGGGATCAAGTACAAGCTACTGTTTTATTATTATTTTTAAAAATGTGGATTATTTCATTATAATGGAGTTTATGGGAGATTGTCTTTCTGTAATTGGGAGATTTCCGGATAACACATCCCATGCCTGTATTCCGTGCACTTTCAGAAATTCTGAAGCCAACACGATTTCCTGCATCTATGATGGGTTTAAAGGGGTTGTTCGCCTTTAAATTAACTGTTAGTATGATATAGAGAGCTATATTCTGAGTCAATTTGTAATTGGTTTTAATTTTTTTATTATTTGTGGTTTATGACTTATTTAGCTTTTTATTCGGCAGCTCTCGAGTTTGCCATTTCAGCCATCTGATTGCTAGGGTCCAAATTCCCCTAGTAGCCATGCATTGATTTGAATAAGAGACTAGAATATGAATAGGAAAGGGTCAAAATAAAAGGAGTCATGAACTATTAAAATTATTATAAAGAGGTTGTCCCCCATTGAGTTAACTTTTAGTTTGATGTAGAGAATGATTTTCTGAGAAAATTTGCATTTGCCTTTCATTTAGTTTTTTTTTATTCAGCAGCTCTCCAGTTTGCAATTTCAGCCATCTGGTTGCTAGAATCCAAATTCCCCTAGCAACCATGCATTGATTTGAAGAAGAGACTGGAATATGAATAAGGGAGGCCTTGGATAAAAACATGAATTTTTGAAATTACCAATAACAATAAATTTGTAGCCTTAAAGAGCATTTGTTTTTTAGATGGGGTCAGTGACCCCCATTTGAAAGCTGGAAAGAGTCAGAGGAAGGATGCAAATAATTTTTTAAAAAAAATAACCATTCTATAACATACTAAAAGTTAACTTAAAGGTGAACCACTCCTTTAAGGTCTGCTGCATGCTGTGCATTATTCTATGCAAGTTCTGAATGGCATGCGGTCAAACTGCACCTCCCATTCTGCAGGTTGGAAATACTCCCAGACGTATTCACCCCCCTTTACTTTCTCATTTACAATTGTATGTTAAAATGGCTATTTGCTGAAGGCAGAATATCAGTGCTACAGAGCAAGTGGGGACTGCAGGGCAGGTATCCCCTGAAGGGGCACAGGAATGCCGCAGGGCACAGTATCAGTCGAGGACATGCGCTGCTCTGCAGTTTTGCTGCTGTGCTGTAATGCAGATAGTCCCGAGGGAGGGACGCAGCACTGAGTGTACTAATACGGCTGTAGGCCCGGCAGGCACAACTAATTGGATGTGAAGATAAGGAAAGGCAGGAACACTCTGTTCCACAACTGTCAGCACATAATGGAAGCTACCACCTTACAGGGATCTGGGGGCCGGCCTGCTGCTAAATCTATGCTGTGAGGCCCAGAAGAGGGAAAATGACTATAGTATGGAGAACCAGAGGGACCCCATTTTATTCATATCCTACCCCATAATGTCACTGATTAAGCTCCTGCAAGATTCTGTTTATTGCTCCCCCTGAAAAACAAATAACTGATAAAATATAAAGGGGAAGCTAACCTTAACATTTTCACACACAATGTAAACAATTTCTACTTTGTGTCTGTGTTTAATTAGCTATTCTGTCCATTTAAACAGACGTTTGGTTTCCATGGTGATGGACAACAGCAACAAGAATGGACGTTAAATAAATGGCCCGAGCTGCAAAATTGTTTATTCAAATATGTACTAATGTGAGTAATATCATAAAAATGTGCCTAAAAGCAATACATCGCTTAAAGCAAAGAAAGTATGGAGAAAACTCATCATTCTGTCCCAGTGGCTGCACAGATCCTATCTGATCCCCATTGTAAGCAGCAGTCCTGTCCTGCTTTATGGCAGCTGAGATTCTAGCTATCTGTATAAAAGAACATTCTGTCCCAGTGGCTGCACAGATCCTATCAGATCCCCATTGTAAGCAGCAGTCCTGTCCTGCTTTGTGGCAGCTGAGATTCTAGCTATCTGTATAACAGAACATTCTGTCCCAGTGGCTGCACAGATCCTATCTGATCCCCATTGTAAGCAGCAGAGTGCAAATGCTCCTGCTAGATCTGATGGCGAACTGACAGAAGACGATCCAAAGACAGGGGAACTTGTGAGTAATAATATATAATACACAAAAACTATGAATATCTTGTATAAATGGTGAGTTCTGATGTCATTTCTGTCACATGACTCACTGAAATTTGTGTATTATAATAAATAGTTGCCTCGGAGTTCCATGACCTGTATCGGCCTTGTGTTTTTATATGGTCATGAAACTCCTCGGTAACTTATAATATCCTTATATTTTACAAGAGGGGGTACTTTATATTTTATATTATAATAATTGCCCACATAAGCTTGCACTTGGTGGCAGTCCCTGCAGCAGCAGCAGCAGATAATTAATGGAATACTCGTGGGTGACTAGTGAGCGGGAGCACACACTTAGGTACTTATGACTGTATGTGCTGTGCAAGTAGATTGCAGAAAGAAAAAGATGTATTTACTGAAAGCAGCGGATGACGCTTGGTAAGTTCTGTTCTCTGCCCCAGTGTCCACAGGAAGATGAAAGGTGCCCTCGTTGGTACAGGAGGAGGAAGTCTGTGGCCATGCTTGTTTCATCAGAAGGGTCGCTTTAAAATAAACAGAGCAAAAAGCACAGTTACAGATTAGCAAATGCAGGAAGCCCACATGGTGGGGCAGATAATCAACTATAAAGAAAACGTTAACATACTCTGATGCGTTCCAGCAAGTCTGACCTGTACCAGGGCCCTTTCTGTAAATAGAGGTATTGGCAAACAAACTATAACTTTGCTCCTGCTTGTACCTGAAAACACCCTCTAATTACATGGGCAAAACTGCCACCAGGAATCATACACCTGTCTGGCCCCTCCTCAATCTGCCCTAACTCCACCCATGTAGCCCGAATCTTGGCCCCTCACAGGACTTCAGCCTGCGGCTTTGTCCAATGGAAGCCCTGTCTAAAGGTGGCCATACACTGGCCGATAAAAGCTGCAGACAGACCGAGTTGGCAGCTTGCTCTGGACATTTATTGACAGACGGCAATCGTATGAAAGTTATGTCCAACAAATAGTAGTGACAGTCTCCCATTGATATTGTCAGACAGAGATATTAGCCAATATACATTTTTTAAGCTGTCCCATCAACTATACGACCAATCGCCATGGTACAAAAAATGTTGGGACAGTCCACACAATACAAATATAAAATTATTATATAAGACCGTATATTTGCGTCTTAGGCCAGCTCAAGAGAAACAATATGGCAGCTCCCATCCATATGTATAAATTACAATCAGATGGATGGAGAATTTTGAGGCAGGAGTAAGGAAAATAAAGTAAGGATGAAAGAGAAAAGACAGAAATGCAATAGAGAAGTAAGAAATTGGGGAGACAGGAGAGCACAGACAAAAGGGGGAGAAAACATTTGGATAAAAGGGTCTATGAGAGACGGTCTTTCCATAACTCTGAGTTTTCTGGATGACAGGTTTCCAGATAACTGATTCCTAACCTGCATCTGTCTGTGATATCAGGGGAGTCAGTGGGATCATTAGGGCAAATATATTGTCCATCCTCTGCACTCTGAGGTATTGGAACATCTTCTGCCCCTAGAACTGACACCCCAACAGTAACTCAACACACTGGTCTAATGATAGGGAGCCCACTAATATGTGATTATTTCCCCTACACCAATCACAGTCACCCAGCAAAGCATTCCCAAAACATTCTGACTGGGGTGCAATGCCAATGACAGTCTGCAGGAACCAATGACAGTTAGAGCGGCAGTGAGTGAAGCTGCCAGACTGCTGCACATCAGGATGGAAGGGGTGAATGGCAGAAACAGTGTGTGAGTAATGTGTGTGTAATTCACCTTTCTGCTCATAACATCACTCGGGCACATTAATAGACACTCGAATAACCTGCCGGGAATGAGCACTGGAGCCAAAATGGCCAAATTACTGGCCTGGAAACCACTCAGCTAAAAGGATTTTGAAAGCCCAAATAGAAATCAGAAAAGAAATGCACAGATCACGGGTTCAGTTCTGAGGAATGATAAAGAAGTGTATCTTTAAATTAAAGGGAATGTAAAGGCTAAGGAAAAGTGTATAAATGTCTGCAATTTAAAGAACATAAAACTGCCCTGCACTGGTAAAACTGGTGAGGCATACTCCACCCCCGCTGTGCGGCATACTCCACCCCCGCTGTAGGCACCATCTCTCCCTACTATACCTGCTATCCCACAGTCACACTCCCTTCCCAGAGACTATTATCCACTGTTACTATAGGCACCATCTCTCCCTACTATACCTGCTATCCCACAGTCACACTCCCTTCCCAGAGACTATTATCCACTGTTACTATAGGCACCATATCTCCCTACTATACCTGCTATCCCACAGTCACACTCCCTTCCCAGAGACTATTATCCACTGTTACTATAGACACCATCTCTCCCTACTATACCTGCTATCCCACAGTCACACTCCCTTCCCAGAGACTATTATCCACTGTTACTATAGGCACCATATCTCCCTACTATACCTGCTATCCCACAGTCACACTCCCTTCCCAGAGACTATTATCCACTGTTACTATAGACACCATCTCTCCCTACTATACCTGCTATCCCACAGTCACACTCCCTTCCCAGAGACTATTATCCACTGTTACTATAGACACCATCTCTCCCTACTATACCTGCTATCCCACAGTCACACTCCCTTCCCAGAGACTATTATCCACTGTTACTATAGGCACCATCTCTCCCTACTATACCTGCTATCCCACAGTCACACTCCCTTCCCAGAGACTATTATCCACTGTTACTATAGACACATCTCTCCCTACTATACCTGCTATCCTACAGTCACACTCCCTTCCCAGAGACTATTATCCACTGTTACTATAGGCACCATCTCTCCCTACTATACCTGCTATCCCACAGTCACACTCCCTTCCCAGAGACTATTATCCCACTGTTACTATAGACACCATCTCTCCCTACTATACCTGCTATCCTGTAGCCAGTGTTATTTGCCAGTGGCTATTAATGCCAAGTACTCAGACTTTAATATTATCTGCACAGAGTTTATTATGGAGATTTATGCTGCTACACACATCAGTTGCTCTGTTGTGCCTTCTGCTTGAAATAATCTAATTACAAGAAGTTTCTTGTTTTATGCAGAACAGACTCATTACAGAATTGTGTGTGGATCATGTCCCTTTAATGGAGACTGGGACCTGTAAAATTCTAGAAGTGGGAGCTGGTTCACAGACTGCTTTGGTTATACCAGAGCATAATAACTGCCACATAATAGACTATGCATGCCCAATAAATGCCACCACCTTTGAAAAAAAAAAGATGAATTGGACTAACTATGACATTGACATAAGCCACAAATGAAGGAATTTGCTGCCACAGAGATCAGTAGGGCTGAACACATGAAGAGACGGCAAAGAGACAGCGGAATTTGGCTGATGCAGAAACCATATTGGACACATTCCGTATCTAAAGTTAAATACTGGGGGACTGTCCCACAAACACCCACAGGGAAAATTCCAGTATATAAGATTCCAGACACTGCAGGGTTACCAAAGCAAAGGCTTTAGCTGTGTCCTTGTCTCCAAATGAAAGCCGAGAGCAATCTGCCATTGTATAATTAGGTCTCTCGGAAGACACGGCCAGTGTATTTTTATCCGAGCTTATTCCTGAATCCAGACAAAAGCCAAACGGAGGCCATTAAATTGCAGCTGCAGCCAGTCATGCGTGCCGGCTTCCTGGAGTAAGAGGCACTTTTATACGATGATCCGTTAAAAACAAATAAATGCAAATAACACACAATCCTCAGTCTTCCATAGCCCTGTTGTACATCCACAATCAGCCCCATGGTTGGTTCTTTATTAATAATCTGCCATTTCCCCCATTTATAAATCAGGAGTACCGTTTATACTTAAGTATAAGCCGTCCCGAGTATAAGCCGAGGTACCTAATTTTACCTCCAAAAACTGGGAAAGCTTATTCACTCGAGTATAAGCCTAGGGTGAGAAATGCAGCAGCTTCTGGTAAGTTTCAATCAAAAAATTAAGGGTTTCTGCTCCCATTGGAGGTGCAGGCGTCTCGTTTTTGGATGCTGGCAACCATTCTTGGACGCCAGCAATTATTCTTGGAGGCTATTTTTGGACGCCAGCAACTATTCTTCGACGCAGGCGACCGTTTTTGTGATTGACCCGAGTATAAGCCGAGATAGAGTTTTTCAGCATATTTTGGGGGCTGAAAAACTCGTCTTATACTCGAGCATAAACGGTATATTACAAATGCATGTGCCTTCAGCAAGATGCTGGGAGTTGTAGTTTTACAAGAGATGGAGGGGCTGCAAGTTGCATTGGGCTGTTGCTCTACAATGTGCAGGCTGGACACACCAGACATATGCAAAAATACACTAATAAGTCATTCGGGATGCACCGAATCCACTATTTGGAATTCTTTGTGAAAGATTGGTCTGAAAAGCGAACTAAATCCTGATTTGCATATGAGACAGAATGAAGAGCAACAGATGCTGAGGAATAGTCAATATAAACTTGATTATTTCAGATTATTCACCTTCAAATTAACTTTTAGTATGATGTGATATTCTGAGACAATTTGCAAGTTTTATTTTTTTATTATTTGTGGGTTTTGAGTTATTCGAGCTTTATTTTCAGCAGCTCTCCAGTTTGCAGTTTCAGCAATCTGGTTGCTAGGGTCCAAATTACCCTAGCAACCATGGACTGATTTAAATAAGAGACGAATATGAATAGGAGAGGCCCAGAATAGAAAGATGAGTAATAAAAAGTAACAATAACAATAAATGTATAGCTTTACAGAGCATTTGTTTTTAGATGGGGGTCAGTGAGCCCCATTTAAAAACTGAGAAGAATCCAAAGAAAAAGGCAAAAAACTAAATAATTAAAACCGATTGAAAAGTTCCTTAGAATTGGGCATTCTAGAACATACTAAAAGATACTTTAAAGGTGAACCATCCCTTTAAGGATGCATCAAATCCACTATTTGGGATTCGGCCAAATTCTGAATCAATGATGAAAGATTTGAATACCGAACTGAATCTGAATATACAAATTAGGGGCAGGGAGCGAAAAAGTGAAAAAAAAACCTTCTTGTGTGACGAAAAGTCATGTGATTTCCCTACCCGCCCCTAATTTACATATGCAAATTAGGATTTGGATTGGGTACGGCCAGGCACAAGTATTCGGCCAAATTCGAATCCTGCTGAAAAAGGAAGAATCCCGAATTTGGTGAATCCCTAATTAATATTAATTGTATTTAGAAAGTTTCTTATTTCAGTATGATGAAGCTTTTATTAAATTTTCCTTTTCGCGATAGTTCCCCTTTAATAATGACCTTTCAAGTGAAGATGGCTCTTAGTGAGCAGTCTGGTAACCCCGAGGAAAAGTGCTGCTGGATATAGATACAGTGTGTATGAATTGTAATGTAATCATTGGGTAATAAAGGTAAGACCGTCGCTCTTCAGTAACATATGCCCTTCTGGTTCTCTCCGGGGGCCCCACACTAAGCCGTCTCCGTGCCACACTATTCTGAAGACTAATTGAAAGAAATGAATATTCAGACGAGTGCTTCCAAATAAAGCAGCAGATTTGAGGGCATGTCTCAGTTCCACGCTGTGCCAATTGTAACATGAAGAACACAAGAAGGAGGCAGCCTGAGGGCAGGACAGCTTGATGGTGATTGTAGGCAGTGGCAGCAGAGTTTTCTCCGGGGCTAGTTTAAGGCTTTTCTTACCTGGGGCATAGCCTTGACTGCTGGTGGCATACATGTTTGGGTTGTAGGCAGGAGCAGCTGTAGGATATCCAGCAGGGTAACCTAGGGGGGGAAAGAGAGAGGAATTATGAGAATCCAGCACTGTAAAGTAAAAGAGTAAAAATATATAACCCTTCATGTATATAATGTATATAATCTTTCTACAGATACAATACAAAGGCACAATCTCATGCAGAACTCTATGTGCAAACCAAATGTATTGTGTTGTACACACTAGTACAGGGGTGTCCAAACTGCGGCCCGAGGGCCACATGCGGCCCAGGATGCTTATGAATGCGGCCCAGCTTGAAACGCTTGGTTCCCGAGGAAATAGGAGGAGGGGGGACCCTGCCCATTGCCCAGTTAGTAATAATAATATAATAATACGTCTATTTATTATCCAGGTGTCCCATATTCCAGTGTATAGCTCCATCTGGTTATCCAACTGCCATTGTTGTTCTTTTCTGTGTATTTTCTTTACTTTTACAAATCAAACGTGTTTGTGTATTTCATGTGTGGCCCCAGACAATTTTTCTTTTTCCAATGTGGCCCGATGAGCCAAAAGTTTGGACACCCCTGCACTAGTATAAAGGAAAGAGGGAAACTACCCCTCACTTTCAGAGCATTGCCTTGCTGGGGGGCAGCTGGGAGAATATTGCACCCAGGCAGGGGAGTCCGAAACAAAATGGTTTCTTCCAGCTGCCATGGAAAAATGCAAATTGCTTAAATGCTGGGGCCGTGCCAGGGAGCAGCAGCTTTTCATTTCTCACATTTGAGCTGGAGTTTCCTTTATAAAAGAGCAGTGGGGCAGGTATTTAAGCAGCGGCAAGACAAACGGATTAACATCTGCATTCCCGAATTTCCCTGTAATTAAAGGGGTGGTTCACATTAAAGTTAACTTTTTGTATGTTATAAAATGGCCTATTATTTATTTGTTATTGTTTTTGAATGATTTGCCTTCTTCTGACTATTTCCAGCTTTCAAATGGGGGTCACTGACCCCATCTAAAAAACAAATGCTCTGTAAGGCTACAAATGTATTGTTTTTATTACTCCTCTTTCTATTCAGGCCTCTCCTATTCATATTCCAGTCTCTTATTCAAATCAGTGCATGGTTGCTAGGGGGATTTGGAAAACCGGAGAGCTGCTGAATAAAAAGCGAAATAACTGAAGTCGCCCGAAGTTTCCTCGTGAGGCAACTTTGGAATACAAAGCGCCGCATGTGTGAGGTGCAGGAGTCTCGTTTTTGGATGCTGGCAACCATTCTTGGACGCCAGCAAATATTCTTGGAGACTATTCTTGGACGCCAGCGACTATTCTTAGACGCAGGCGACCGTTTTTCCGATTGACCCGAGTATAAGCCGAGATAAGAGTTTTTCAGCATATTTTGGGGGCTGAAAAACTCGGCTTATACTCGAGTATAAACGGTATATTACAAATGCATGTGCCTTCAGCAAGATGCTGGGAGTTGTAGTTTTACAAGAGATGGAGGGACTGCAAGTTGCATTGGGCTGTTGCTCTACAATGTGCAGGCTGGACACACCAGACATATGCAAAAATACACTAATAAGTCACGTTCATTTTAATTAGGGATGCAACGAATCCACTATTTGGAATTCTTTGTGAAAGATTGGTCTGAAAAGCAAACTAAATCCTGATTCGCATATGAGACAGAATGAAGACCAACAGATGATGAGAGAGGAATAGTCAATATAAACTTGATTATTTCAGATTATTCACCTTCAAATTAACTTTTAGTATGATGTGATATTCTGAGACAATTTGCAATTTTAATTTTTTTATTATTTGTGGGTTTTGAGTTATTCAAGCTTTTTATTCAGCAGCTCTCCAGTTTGCAGTTTCAGCAATCTGGTTGCTAGGGTCCAAATTACCCTAGCAACCATGGACTGATTTAAATAAGAGACTGGAATATGAATAGGAGAGGCCCAGAATAGAAAGATGAGTAATAAAAAGTAACAATAACAATAAATGTATAGCTTTACAGAGCATTTGTTTTTAGATGGGGGTCAGTGACCCCCATTTAAAAACTGAGAAGAATCCAAAGAAAAAGGCAAAAAAACTAAATAATTAAAACTGATTGAAAAGTTCCTTAGAATTGGGCATTCTAGAACATACTAAAAGATACTTTAAAGGTGAACCATCCCTTTAAGGATGCATCCTGAAGTCGCCCGAAGTTTCCTCGTGAGGCAACTTTGGAATACAAAGCGCCGCATGTGCCATGCCGCAGGTGACTTTTCATTATAGCCGGCGCAAGACAGGGGGAAGCCGTTCGGGGAGATTAGTCGCCCCAAAGAAGAGGCGATTAGTCGTCAGGCGACAATCTCCCAGAATCACTAGGTATGCCCTTACGCTTTAAGGAGTTTGAGATAATGGTTAGTATGATGTAGAGAGGGATAATCTGATACACTTTGCAATTGGTTTTCATTTTTTATTATTTGTGGTTTTTGACTTATTTAGCTTTTTAATCAACAACTCTTCAATTTGCATTTTAAGTAATGGGTAACTAGGGTCCAAATTCCCCTAGCAACCATGCATTGATATAAGAGACTGGAATATGAATAGGAGAGGCCTGAATAGAAAGATGAGTAATAAAAAGTAGCAATAACAATACATTTGTAGCCTTACAGAGCATTTGTTTTTTAGTAGGGGTCAGCGACGACCATTTGAAAGCTGCAAAGAGAAAGAAGAAAAAAGACAAATCACTATAAAACTATAGAAAATAAATAATTAAAACCAATTGAAAGGTTGCTTAGAATTTACCATTCTAAAGCATACTAAAAGTTGCCTTAAAGGTGAACCATCCCTTTAAAGGGGTGGTTCACCTTCAAGTTAATGTTTAGTTTGTTATAGCATGACCAATTCTAAGCAACCTTTCAACTGGTCTTCATTATTTATCTTTTTTTTATAGTTTTTGAATGAATTGCCTTCTTCTTCTTCAGACTTTCTCCAGCTTTCAAATGGGGGTCACTGACCCGGTCTAAAATCAAATGCTCTAAAAGGTTACAGATGTATTGTTACTTTTCATTACTCGTCTTTCCATTCAGGCCTCTCCTATTCATATTTCAGTCTCTTATTCAAATCAATGCATGGTTGCTAGGGGAATTTGGACCTTAGTTACCAGATTACTTAGAATACAGATTGAAGAGCTGCTGAATAAAAGCTAAATAACTCAAAAACCAAAATTAATAAAAAATAAAAACCAATTGCAAATTGTCTCATAATATCCCTCTCTACATCATACTATAAGGTAACTCAAAGGTGAACAACCCCTTAAAGTGAAAGTGTTGATTAGTAGATCATTAGGTTAATTGGCTGCGGATATAATGGAGCAGAGTGTGTGTGAAAGTAATAGGGACTCTAGGTGGGGCTGATTGGAATGAAGAACAATATCAGCACTAGAATAAAAATAACAAAGTAAAACAAACAAGGAATCTATAACATTGGCATGATGTTGCTTTTATATCAGCTCTGTAGATTTTAGGTTAGCAGGCGCACACGGGGTTAACCCTTGTTAGGTATTTGGGGTTGTAGAAGTTGCAGCCCTCCAGCTGTTGTTGGGCAGGATTGTGTAGAGTAGGCGGGCCAGTGAATGCCCGAATTGGCCACCTAGAGGCAGTGCGAGGCTCCCATAAGTCTTTTATTCCCAAGCACAATAACACAAGGCAATAAAAGCAGCGGATTTGGAGGGCACTGAATTAAGTGGGTAGTGAGAGCAGGAGGGAGCCCTAGAATTAATAACATGACACATATCTGGAGGAGCCAGGGCAGATAATATGAGCAGTTCATATCAGGTGACCAGAGCCCACACACAGGAATACATCAGCATCTCATATCTGCACCGAGCCCTGGATCTTATTATTAGAGAGAAATAAATGCCTCACGTTCACAGGACACTAACTGCCATAAAATAAAGGCTGATTATTAACGGGTTTTTGTGCAGCCGCTGCTTGTCTAGAGGAGCAGATATATGTGTCTAATTGCTGCCCCCACCATTCATTCTAGGACTCTGCACCCCATCCCTACACTACACCCAGCCGCAAATTAGCTTCATTACATACATGTGCTGCTCTGGCAATTACTGCTATGGACAACACCATGGGTTTTACGGATAACGGATCTTTCTGTAACTTGGATCTCCTTACCGTAAGTCTATTACAAAATCACGTAAACATGAAATAAACCCAGTCAGCTGTAATCTGGGAATATTGATTTTATATATCTGTAACCTTGTTATGAGCTAAGGGAGCCCAGTCTGAAGGTCAGTTAGGGGGAGATTTGGAGTGAGTGCTTATTTGTACCCTGGGTACCCCTGGAACTATAGCAGGGTGACACCCCAATGTTTCTATATATCTGTAACCTTGTTATGAGCTAAGGGGGCCCAGTCTGAAGGTCAGTTAGGGGGAGATTTGGGGTGAGTGTTTATTTGTACCCTGGGTACCCCTGGAACTATAGCAGGGTGACACCCCAATGTTTCTATATATCTGTAACCTTGTTATGAGCTAAGGGAGCCCAGTCTGAAGGTCAGTTAGGGGGAGATTTGGGGTGAGTGTTTATTTGTACCCTGGGTACCCCTGGAACTATAGCAGGGTGACACCCCAATGTTTCTATATATCTGTAACCTTGTTATGAGCTAAGGGGGCCCAGTCTGAAGGTCAGTTGGGGGGAGATTTGGGGTGAGTGTTTATTTGTACCCTGGGTACCCCTGGAACTATAGCAGGGTGACACCCCAATGTTTCTATATATCTGTAACCTTGTTATGAGCTAAGGGGGCCCAGTCTGAAGGCCAGTTAGGGGGGAGATTTTGGGTGAGTGTTTATTTGTAAACTGGGTACCCCTGGAACTATAGCAGGGTGACTGTTACCCCAATGTTTCTATATATCTATATTATATGTATATAATAAACAAAAGCCATGAATATCTTGTAAAATATATCCTTATAAGCGGTGAGTTCTGATGTCATCAGTTATAAACAGTGATTTCTGTCACATGACAAATTTGTGTATTATAAATAAAGTACCCCCAGTTGCAAAGTATGAGGATATTAGAGGGTACCTAGGAGTTCCATGCCTTCGGCCTCGTGTTTTTATATGGTCCTCGGTAACTTATAATATCCTTATATTTTACAAGAGGGGGTACTTTAATCACTATATAAGTTACGGGACAGAATATCTGGTTAAACATTTAATGTTGATTGATTAACGGGAGAGGCAGCAGGCAGGGCCCCTCCATAAATCATTAACAATACAGAAGGGCTGCATACTTCATAATGGCAGCCATTAGGTCTAAGGACACTCTGTTTGGATTGAAAAAAAAAAAAAACACTGCAACAGAATCACAACCCCTTCATTAATTTAACTGCTCTTGTTTTTAAGGGTACAGGAACAGCAAGTATCCAACTATTGCACCTTTTAAGGGAAACTTCACCATGAAAAGTGAATACATTGCCAACCAGGGCCGGTCCAACTGAGGGAACAGTAGCAGATATTATGACCCAAGGGCTCCCCTGTTACATAATAATACATATCTCCCCTCCCCAGGGGCCTCTGAGATTTGGGGGGGGGGGGGGCAAGGCAAATGATCTTCCTATAAATAGCTCTCCCCCTATAAGAGGCTCACACAGAGCAGACAGCAGCAATAATAAGAAATCCTGCATGGGGAGCGAGAGGCTGGAATGCTGATGGGGGGAATTTGTTATCGGAATTCCGCAGGAAGTCATTTCTGTTAACCTTCGCTTTACTCGACAAATCACTCAGGAGCCGTTTCCACAGCAACGTAGCTAAGTGGATCGCCGGGCGCTCTGCTGCGAGACCGCTCTAATGCAACTTTACTCGGCTCCCCATAACAATTAGCCATTGTCCGGCCCCAGGGGGCGACTTTATATTTACTGGGAATGGGCCATAAAGCCAACACTGAGAGGGTACTCAGCAAAAGCACTAAACTATCATTATGCTGGAGCTGCACATGGAGCAGTTATTATATAGCAGCGCGGCTCTGATGGAGGGTAGACAATAAGAAAAGGCAATTTAGTGACGTTGTATAGGACAAGATTTCCAGCAGCTTTATGACAGGTGCAGACACTCGACACAGGGAAATGAATATCAGTATTTGTTATCACTACGGATGAACCGAATCCTTTGTGATTTGATATCCGAACCCCAATTTGCATATGCAAATGAAGATGTAAACTGGTGACAGAATAAAGGTGGCCCATACACAGAGATGTCGCCAAACGAGCGGATCTCTCCCCGATATGCCCACCTTGAGGTGGCCAATATCAGGCTGATCCAATCGTGGGCCCGAGGGCCCAACGATCGGATCCTAACAAATTGCAACGGGTGGTCGGATCGCCGGACCACATCAATGAACAGATGCGCCCGCGATCAGACGGGATTTTAGTCCCATCCGATCTCGATCTGCCCGACTTTCGGCCAGATCATCAGTGAAGCACGTCGGGGGGCCCCATACACAAACCAATAAGCTGCCAACTTGGTCTGTCGGCAGCTTTTATCGGCCCGTGTATGGCCACCTTAAAGGAAAACTATACCCCCAAAATGAATACTTAAGCAACAGATAGTTTATATCAAATTGAATGACATATTAAAGAATCTTACCAAACTGGAATATATATTTACATAAATATTGCCCTTTTACATCTCTTGCCTTGAACCACCATTTCGTGACTCTATCTGTGCTGCCTCAGAGATCACCTGACCAGAAATACTACAACACTAACTGTAACAGGAAGAAGTGAGGAAGCAAAAGGCAGAACTCTGTCTGTTAATTGGCTCATGTGACCTTACATGTGGTTTGTATGTGTGCACAGTGAATCTTACGATCCCAGGGGGCGGCCCTTATTTTTTAAAATGGCAATTTTCTATTTATGATTACCCAATGGCACATACTACTAAAAAAGTATATTATTATGATAATGGTTCATTTACATGAAGCAGGGTTTTACACATGAGCTGTTTTACTCAGTATCTTTTAATAGAGACCTACATTGTTTGGGGGGTATAGTTTTCCTTTAAGTCGGCAGTTTATTTGCAAGTGTATGGCAGGCCTCTCACGGGCTTTCTTGATTGATTTCTGCCCATAAATTGGCTAGGGTTAAAAATCCCGTTGAATTGAGGGCCGCAGCTGTTTGTTGATGCTGTCCATCCCTATGCTCAACGTCCGCATATTTGGGGAAGTCACCAAATGAGCAATCTCTACATGTATGGCCTGCTTTGGGAAAAGAAAGGGTTAACAAGAGCTGCATGGTTAAAAGAGAACTAAAGCGTAACTAAAGATATAGGTAGAAATGTTGTACGTGATATTTTGTGCTTCTGTACCAGCCCAAGGCAACCACAGCCCTTTAGCGGTAAAGATCTATGTCTCCAAAGATGCCCCAGTAGCTCCCCATCTTCTTTTCTGCTGATTCACTGCACATGCTCTGTGCTGCTGTCACTTACTGAGCTTAGGGACCCACTCACAATATATATAGAATAGAAATGACACAATATAAGGCGGATTAGTAATTAATACACATAATTACAACATGGCAGCACAGAAACCAAATTAAGTTTTAGAAACTTTGTATCTTTTCCTGGCTGTTCAGTGCAGGAGATCAAAGAGAAAGTCTGAACATTTCAGTAACAAGCCAAGGACTGCAGGTTGAACTGTCAAAATCGGGACTGTCCCACAAAAAACAGGACAGTTGGGAGGTATGCTGCATCTAACTATAGATTTATAAGCACATATGCCTGGCCTTGCTTCATGATCGGGTGCCGTTTGGCCACGTGCCCATTTTCATTGGTCCACGGGGCATTTAGCTGAAATCGCAAAGAACAACTCCCAGTATCCACAAGAAACCTGCAAGTTGCTGGGAGTTGCTTAAGGGAAAGCTTGAGTGAGAGAGGCTTTACTCCCTGGGATTTTGTGAATGTTGCAGGATTTAGTCCTGGGCATGTGGGTAACTTCACCCAAGGAATGACAGCTGCGTGTGGCAGCAAATCAGACAAAGGCTGCTTATTTTCAGGGATATTGATAAAAAAAGGGGGCAAAGGAAAGCTACCAGTTGCTAGGATACGGAATGATTGTCAGAAAGCTACAAGTTGCTAAGATACAGAGAGACTAATCTTGCTTGCAGGGAAACATTCAAGCCATACTAAAGTGCATTGGGAACCTTCAGCTCTTGGGACGGTGTTGCTTAACTACAACTTTAACACCAACAGCTTAAAAACTGGGTGCAATTACTCAACACTCTTCAATACAGCCTCCACCTTAGCATCTCAGTGCACTTGGTGCAATACAGCCTCACACTCACACGCTTGTTGCACAGTAAAGTGGAAAGCACTTTGGCCAGTCAATACAAGATGGTTTTGGATCGGCATTAAGAATGCATGATAGTGTGTAGCACTACACCCATCAGCCAAGCCAACACTCTGGTGGGTCAGTCCTGAACCCACTCATGCTGCTAAGTACATAATATAGCCAACCCCTCCCTACACACACACATACATATAAATATATATATATATATATATATATATATATATATATATATATATATACACACACACACGCACAATGCAGTTCTATTTCTGTATGATTATACCCCAACATTCCTGCCTGGGAACAACACTAATAATCAGTACAGGGGATAGTGAGTGGCACATACAGATATATATATATATACATACACACACATATATATTCATGAAGATATTACACATGTTTTCCATTTCTCCGTGGATCTCCCGAGTCAGTCAGTGATGATGAAGAGGAAGGAATGAGGATGAATATGAGAGATTCTCTCTCTTAATCAGTGACACTTAGGGACAGGAGGAAAAACTCCATTGTAATTACACTGGCAGCAACACAAGCCCCAAACCCAAGCCGATCCCTTGTACTGAGCGGCTCCTGCACAATCACTCCCAAATTACATTAAGAGGCCATGAAACCTCATTAGATTCTGCAGTTTCAGACAAATTGGATAATGAAGTTATATCACTCACAATTACCAGGGACGGATACTGCGGGTTCTCCCTCCATCCCTTTGTGCGAGGGTGAGACTGTAGTCATTCAGGCAACCAACTCTTGGTAGGGAATCCCATAACCTGACTACCCTTACAGTAAAGAACCCCTTCCTATGCTGATGGTGAGATCTCCTTTCCTCCCCACCAATGAATCACTCATTCCCCCTCTCTTGGTAGGGAATCCCATAACCTGACTGTCCTTACAGTAACAGACTTCTTCCTATCCTGATGGTGAGATCTCCTTTCCTCCCCACCACTGAATCACTCGTCCCCCTCTCTTGGTAGGGAATCCCATAACCTGACTACCCTTACAGTAAAGAACCCCTTCCTATGCTGATGGTGAGATCTCCTTTCCTCCCCACCAATGAATCACTCATTCCCCCTCTCTTGGTAGGGAATCCCATAACCTGACTGTCCTTACAGTAACAGACTTCTTCCTATCCTGATGGTTAGATCTCCTTTCCTCCTCACCAATTAATTTCTCCACTCTTTGCAGGGAACCCCATAAACTGACTGCCCTTACAATAAAGAAACCTTTCCTATGCTGATGGTGAAATCTCATTTGCTTTACACCAGGGCTGTCCAATTGGAGAGCCACAAGGTAGACGTGCCCCTCCATAGAATTATTATGGCCCCTGGTCTTCTCAAATGTTTCATTCACATCAATTTATGACTTTATTCTAAGAGATATAACAGACTGACTACATGTAATAAGTTGGAAACCACTGCTCTGCACCTATACAGGTATATCATTCTTACTCTGCTCTTAGTAGGGAATCCAGAACCTGTCTGTCTTAATACACAGCACACAAGAAATCCGTTATCCAGAAAGTTCCAAAGTAGGGAAAGGCCATTTCACATAGATTCCATTTTATCAAAATAATCTAAATGTTTAAAAATGATTTCCTTTTTCTGTGTAATAATAAAACAGTAACTTGTACTTGATCCCAAATTAGACATAATTAATCTTATTGGAGGGAAAAACAATAAGATTAAACCAACCTATTGAGTTTATTAAATGTTTACATGATTTTCTAGTAGACTTAATGTTCTAGTAGACTTAAGATATGGAGATCCAAATTACATAAAGATCTGTTATGCGGAAAACAGCAAGCCCCGAGCATTCTGCATACCAGGTGCCATACCTGTACTTGCACAGGGCAAAACCACTGAAAATATCTATGAAACAAACAATCTCTCTTGTAATCACTGGCCAGTTTAGATTTACCAATGAGGATGAAGGTTGTCCTTTATATGAGCTATAGACAGGTCTGGTCAGTGTATAATAAGCCCACGTATTTATATTGGCCTTTATTCAGTTCAAGTTTTTATAGGTGCCGTGTGGCCAACATGGGAAAGGGAAATGTAATTTGCAGCTGATGTGGCCTAGTGATTTAATGTGATGGAATAGTTAATGGATGAAAGATAATTAAAGATTCACTTGCCTCCCGGCTTTCTCTTGTTAATGGAGGAGCATTGAGGACTAACCTTTCTCTGCAGATACTGGAGAAACACTAGGAATTATCCCTTTATTCCACCCACTATCAAAGCTGAACTATCAGTATGTACAGAGCGAGGACTGGGGAGCAGGTACAGCCTCTATTGGTGGAGATGTGTTTAAAAATATGGGGGGAGCTGTCAGCGATTCACCAACAGAATGGACTCTGTGAGCAAGGGGAGCTCATTATTACTCATGTAATAAATCATTCCCAGCCGCAGATATTAGCATTTTGGGCCAGTTCTATAGTAGAAGAAATAAGGACGAGGGTAAAGAAGGAGCATAGAAGCAGCCAGATAACAGCTCTCCCATTCTGTCTATTGATTGGTAAATGAGAATGGAAGCAATAAAGAATAACATGCAGAACATGGCCAAACTGTATTGTATCAGGCTGCATACCAACAAACCCGCAGCTGGAGGGCTGCTCATGGTACCAACAGATTGGATAATTGCATTGCCTGGTACAAAAGGCACAATACTGAGCACAAAACTCTTGCTGCTTTTATTGCCCTGCCATTCACACACTAAACTCCTGCACTGCTGTGTCATTCACTGGCAACAATATCCCGGCACTACTGAATAGACTGAGCGGCACTTAATATTGCTAAATGGACACGGCTACGGCAGAACTATTATACGGTAGTACTCTGCTGTACATATGAGAAATCAGGGGCACAATATCCAACAGCAGCATTCAGACACTGTATGTATTCCCCTGTACTAAGCACAATTCAGCAGGAACAGTCCCTAAGTTTGCTCATAGTCTGTACAGAGAGATCCCATAAAACTATGGCAGCATAGGTATTCCCTGTACTAAGCACAATTCAGCAGGAACAGTCCCCTAAGTTTGCTCATAGTCTGTACAGAGAGATCCCATAAAACTATGGCAGCATAGGTATCCCCTGTACTAAGCACAATTCAGCAGGAACAGTCCCTAAGTTTGCTCATAGTCTGTACAGAGAGATCCCATAAAACTATGGCAGCATAGGTATTCCCTGTACTAAGCACAATTCAGCAGGAACAGTCCCCTAAGTTTGCTCATAGTCTGTACAGAGAGATCCCATAAAACTATGGCAGCATAGGTATTCCCCTGTACTAAGCACAATTCAGCAGGAACAGTCCCCTAAGTTTGCTCATAGTCTGTACAGAGAGATCCCATAAAACTATGGCAGCATAGGTATTCCCTGTACTAAGCACAATTCAGCAGGAACAGTCCCTAAATTTGCTCATAGTCTGAACAGAGAGATCCCATAAAACTATGGCAGCATAGGTATTCCCTGTACTAAGCACAATTCAGACTCCACATTACTTTTTAAATGTATCCTTAGATTTCATTGTTAGAGCATATGTATGACTGTAGACTTCCCCTGTACCAGAAATCACAGAGGTATAACAGTACTGAATCCCCACTTAACTCAGCAAAGCAAGGAATAGGTGGGATTCATCAGATCTTATGATCATTCATGACATGACAGACTAACGGCAATCAGAAGGAAACAGTCTGGAACCCCAGAGATACTCTGCGCTCAATTACAAGTGGTGCAGATATGTTGTGAATTGCAGCCTCTGTGATAGTCAAGCTGGCCATACACACATCAATCAAAATAGTCGTTTTGTACATTTCTCAAGTCCATGTATTTGAATATCGTGCTCTTGGGTAACCACAAAGATAGTGCCTTCCCCATTGGGATAAGTATTACAAATATTTATATTTTTCTATAAATAAGAATATACAGGTAAGGGAACCGTTGTCCAGAATGCTCAGGACCTGGGGCTTTCCAGATAACGGATCTCTCCGTAATTTGGATCTTCATACCTTAAGTCTACTAGAAAATCATGTAAACATTAAATAAACCCAAAACTCTGGTTTTGCCTCCACTAAGGATTAATTCTATCTTAGTTGGGATCAAGTACAAGCTCCTGTTTTATTATTACACAGAAAAAGGAAATCCTTTTTAAATATTTTTTATAAAATGGGAGACTGCCTTTCCATAATTCGGAACTTTCTGGATAACCGTTTTCCAGTTAATAAATCCCATTCCTGTACCTAACTGCAGGTTTGCTTAAAGTGGCCCAGATGTTAAGCCTTAGCCTGATACCTTAGTAACGTGCAATGAGCCAAACCCAGCGTCCAATCAGAGTTCTGATAAATATCAATAATCCCACCTTTTCCCCACTATAGGCTTGAAGATAGAAGGCCATTATATTGTTCTTGCACTGAGACATACAGTCACCAGACTGAGGAATTGCACCCACCAATGCACATACCTGCTTTTAGGGATGCACCGAATCCACTTCTTTGGATTCGGCCGAACCCCCGAATCCTTCAGGAAGGATTCGGCCGAATACCGAACCCTAATTTGCATATGCAAATTAGGGGCGGGAAGGGGAAAACATTTTTTACTTCCTTGTTTTCTGACAAAAAGTCATGCAATTTCCCTCCCTGCCCCTAATTTGCATATGCAAATTAGGATTCGGTTCGGCTGGGCAAAAGGATTCGGACGAATCCGAATCTTGCTGAAAAAGGCTGAATCCTGGCCGAATCCAGAACCGAATCCTGGATTCGGTGCATCCCTACCTGCTTTATTATATCTTATTCCCATACAGTCCCCTAGAATATATTGTAACAATGCTTTGCCTCCAGCCAATAAATAACAAGACTCTTTTCATTGGGGGCCATTAAACAGGGGAGCGTTTGTTAATCAGATGAGGTTTTTTTTTTACTGAATCTCTCGTCTATGCTCGTCCATTAAATATTCCCACCTCCTAATACCCTGACGAGGCCTTAATTAGGGGTTTATCTTAATTCCTTATATATTCTGCAAGGATGACTAGTAATCGTTGTAGACGCATCCTCTACAAACGACAGCGATCTATTTGATTAATCAGACATGTGTCATGTGCATTTATAAGTGTTTTAATAAGTGTTTTAAAGGCCAAGGTAAGCAAAAAAAACAAAAACAAAAAAAAAAACAAACTCCAACATGTGTATCATACCTCCCAACATTTTGGAAGTAAAAAGAGGGACAAAACAGCGTAGAACAGTGAAAAATTTTGAGCACACCCCTTTCTGTGGCCACACCCCCTAATAAAAATTTGGCAGGTTATGAAAGTTTGAAAATATTTCTCCAGTTTTTGTGTGTCTCAAAATTGTTACAAAGTATCTTATTTGCACCTGCGGTTCTGGGCTCTCTGCTAAAAGCCAATTAAGTTAGAAACTTTGTTTCTTTTTCAGTGCAGAGAAAATAGGGACTTTCCAGTACAAATGAGGGACTGCAGGTTGAGCTGTCAAAAGAGGGACTGTCCCTCTGAAAAAGGGACAGTTGGGAGGTGTGGTGTATCACTAAGGTCAATGGCCCTAGCAACCACCAGCACTGGATCAGACTGGTACTCCAGTGAGCCGAACAATCATGGGAAACAGGTTCCATAGAGGGGGCCGAGAACAGATATTTAGTATCACAGTACAGGTATGGACTTCGTTATCCGGAAAACCATTATCCAAAAAGCTCAGAATTACGGAAAGGCCGTCTCCCATAGATCATATAATCAAATAATCCAAATTTTAAAAAATGATTTCCTTTTTCTCTCAATAACAAAACCGTAGCTTGTACTTGATCCCAACTAAGATATAATTAACGGGGATGCACCAAAACCCCTATTTGGGATTCAACCTAATCCTTCGTGAAAGATTCAGCCATATACTGAACAGAATCTGCTTATGCAAACTAGAGGCAGGAAAAGAAAAAGTGGAAAAAGAATATTTTAAAAGTCACGTGATTTCCCTTTCACACACCTAATTTACATATGTAATTAGGATTCAGATTCGGTTCAGCTACGCACAAGTTTTCGAATCTGAATCCTGGTAGAAAAGGCCGGATTTGGTGCATCCCTAATAATTAATTCTTATTGGAGGCAAAACAAGCCTATTGGGTTTATTTAATATTTACACGATTTTCTAGTAGCCTTAAACTGGCCATAGACGCAAAGATCTAACCGTAAGATTCGAGGATTCGTATGATTTTCGGTCGTTTGGTTGATCGGACAGGTTAAAAGATTTCTGTTGGCTGTGGATAATATCTCTGCGTGTATTGCCGATCGTATGATTTTCAGAGGGAGACTGTCTCCAGCTTTGGTCGGACATAACTTTCATACGATTACTGTCAGGGGCAGAACATCTGCTCATCTGTTCTTTTCTACTTTATTTGATCTGAATGGTTAGTGGCAGGTCAGGAGATGAGGAAGTCCGATCGTTCAAGGATTCGTACTAACGGATCTTTGCGTCTATGGCCAGCTTTAAGGTATGAAGATCCAAATCACGGAAAGATCCATTATCTGGAAAACCCCAGGTCCCAAGCATTATGGATAACAGGTCCCATGCCTGTATTTGTTTATAAATAAGAACATTTGACAGTTTATTATAGGTTAAAATGAAATCATAGGATCCATACCTGCGTAGGCCATATTTTTCGGGTTGCCATAAGGAGCCCCTGGTTGCACAGGGCTGTACACAGGATTCATTGTGGAAGACGAGTGATATCTGCAGGAAAAAAAAAAAAAAGGACATTTGTGAAATATTTTATAGAAATGCCAAGTAAGTGAACAGAAATATTTATTAAATATACAGTATAGTAACCCCATGATTTGCAAAATATGCCAATTTTCTCTCATTGACCCCCCCCCCAAAAAGAAAATGCTACTGTTGCCACTAGTGTGTGACTGTGGTAGTGAATATGATTGCAAGCTCCTGTGGTGCATGGACTGAGTGATTTTACTCAATCTGCAGAACATGTTGGCACTTGATTCCTGAACGGAACCAATTTCTAAGACCCAGGACCGAACCCGCGACCAGGGTCGGACTGGCCTGGCTGGACACCGGGAAAAAACTCGACCCTTAATGGGCCCCCACCGGGCTAGACCCCTCTCCGGTTCGCATTCTAACTAAAAAGGTCCTTTAGAAGCAGTGCCATCTGCGCATGGCACCATTCACACAGGAGCGCTGAGCAGTGGCGTCACGCAGAAGCGACATCACACAGGCGCGTCACAGCAGGGGGGGCTGACAGTAGTCCCGGTGTGCCCTGGGCCCCACCAGTCCAACCCTGCCTGTGACCCAAACCGCATATTTACCCACATTTGATCCGCTACCCAGACCCACAACTGCCTTATCCACCATCAAACACGAAGTGATGGTGCTGCAAACCCAGAAGTGGGTGGGGACAGAAACAAGTTTTGTAAAACTTTAAAAGGTGTAAAATATAGAAATTCAGATAAGACCCGCAACCTGACCTGCATCTATACCCGCACCTGAAAATCCTCCCCTCATTCCGTAGGGTGCCTGCTTTTTCGGAGGATAACCCGCAGGTACTCGACCCACTGCAAGACTCTAGTTGGCACTATATAAACAACGGCAGATCAAGGCTGCCAGCTTAGTTCAGCATACACACAGTTAAACATTAATTAATTGCCGGTCTGGAAGCTGCCGAGATACTTTATTGTTTTGTTGCAAGAGACTTGACAAAGGCAGCGCTGAATAGGGAGAAAATCAATTTGTAATCACATTTCCTATTGCAGATCGGTTTGCCAGCCAAGAAAAGAAAAGGAGCAGAGGGCTGGGGGCATCAGATGTGACCACTGCAGAAATCCCAGTTCTCATTTCTACAAGAGAAATAGTTTTGATTTAATCTCTGAACAAATCACAGTTTCTTTCTCCTAAAGTCAGAATCATTGCCAGTGAAACTGGGAGCCACAAAGCTCTGTACCACGGGCAGGGGTCATGTATGATTTAGCTTCCCCTTTAGTTCATGTGCAGCAATGCAGGGGAAGCCTCAGGAATTGGATTATTATAGAAGATCTAAATCAAAACTGAAAAGAGAACCCTCGTTTACATATGCAGATTAGAGAACACACGGGGGAATAAAATGATCCACTTTTTGGTCACAATTCCTTATGTATTAAAATGCCAGCTAAACTGCCACAGAAGGGGTTGGCATTAGGCTGACAGACAGGTTTCACTGATTGAAATCACGTGGCTGCACTTAAATCACATTTTTTGCTGGCAAGGGGAAGACTAAAGAGAAATTAGATGGAGCGCTGGAGTCCATGTTTTATAGGGCATTTATAGCACAATAAAGGGAAAGTCACTCTTCCATACAAATCTTTTTATGCCTCTTGTAATAAACAGGATGGAAGATGGAAGTTGAGCCATGTTATACTGAGACATCAGCAGAGCCGTGGAGTCAGAAGCAATTTGGGTATGTGGAGTCAGAGTCGCAAAGATGTACCCACTCCTAATAACTTTAAATACAAGCACTAAAAACAATGAAATGACATTTAACTTATGCTACAGAATGTCTAATTCTGAGCAACTTTTCAACTGGTCATTATTGTTTAGTTTTTGAATTATTTGCCTTCTTCTTTTGACTTTTGAGCTTTTAAAAAGGGGTCACTGACCCCATCTAAAAACAAATGCTCTGTAAGGCTAGAAATGTATAGTTTTTGCTACTTTGTATTACTCATCATTCTATGTAAGCCTCTCCTATTCATATTCCAGTCTTTTATTCATATCAATGCATGGTTGCTAGGGTAATTTGGACCCTAGCAACTGGGTTGTTGAATTTACAAACTGGAGAGCTGCTGAATAGAAAGCTAAATAACAAACACCACAAATAATAAAAAATGAAAACCAATTGCTAATTGTTTCACAATACACAATTGTTTCTCTACACCAAGGGCCCCCAACCTTTTTCCACCCGTGAGTAACATTCAGATGTAAAAAGAGTTGGGGAGCAAGACAAACATGAAAAATATTCATGGTTAGTGCCAAGTAAGGGCTGTGATTGACTATTGGTAGCCCCTATGTGGACTGGCAGCCTACAGGAGCCTCTGTTTGGTAGGACACCTGTTTTTTTATACAACCAAAACTTGCTTTCAAGCCTGGAATTCAAAAATAAGCACCTGGTCTGAGGCCAATGAGAGCAACATCCAAGGGGTTGGGGAGCAACATGTTGCTTACGAGCTACTGGTTGGGGATCACTGCTCTACACCATGCCAATAATTAATATAAATGAGAACTACCCCTTTAAGTGCCTCTAGGAAGGAGGATATGGTGGAAGCAATTTTGTTTCTAAGAACAATACTTCAGTTAGCAGCTATTCTACAGCTACGGTCATGTGAAAAAGTTAGGGAACCCTCTTAATTTTTTGGAGATTTGTTCATCATTGGCCGAACTTTCAAAGTAGCAACTTCCTTATAATATATAACTTGCCTTATGGAAACAGTAGTATTTCAGCAGTGACATAAAGTTTCTTGGATTAACAGAAAATATACAATATGCATCATAACAAAATTAGACAGGTGCATAAATTTGGGCACCCCAACAGAGATATTACATCAATACTTAGTTACAAATGTAACAGCCTCTAGACGCCTCCTATAGCCTTTGATGAGTGTCTGGATTCTGGATGTGGCTATTTTTGACCATTGGTCCATACAAAATCTCTCCAGTTCAGTTAAATTTGATGGCTGCCGAGCATGGACAGTCTGCTTCAAATCATCCCATAGATTTTCCATGATATTCAAGTCAGGGGACTCCAGAATATTGTACTTGTCCCTCTGCATAAATGTCTTTGTAGATTTCCAAGTGAGTTTAGGGTCATTGTCTTGTTGGAATATCCAACCCCTGCAGCTTAACTTCAACTTTGTGACTGATGCTTGAACATTATCCTGAAGAATTTGTTGATATTGGGTTGAATTCATCCGACCTTCGACTTTAACAAGGGCCCCAGTAGTCCCTGAACTAGCCACACAGCCCCACAGCATGATGGGACCTCCACCAAAAGTGACAGTCGGTAGCAGGTGTTTTTCTTGGAATGCCGTGTTCTTCTTCCACCATGCAAAGCATTTTTTGTTATGAGCAAATAACTCAATTTTTGTCTCATCAGTCCAAAGTACTTTGTTCCAAAATGACTGTGTCTTGTCTAAATGAGCTTTTCCATACAACAAGCGACTGTGTTTGTGTGAGTGCAGAAAGGGCTTCTTTCTCATGCCCCTGCCATACACATGTTCTTTGTGCAAATTGTGCTGAATTGTAGAACGATGTACAGATACACCTGCATCTGCAGCAAGATGTTCTTGCAGGTCTTTGGTTACAGACAACCCAAAGATCATCTCCATTCTCACAATCCTCCGCATATGCCGCTCCTGTATTTTTCTTGGCCTGTCAGACCTGGGTTTTACAGCAACTGTGCCTGTGGCCTTCCATTTCCTCATTACATTCCTTACAGTTGAAACTGACAGTTTAAACCTCTGAGATAGCTTTTTGTAGCCTTCCCCTAAACCATGATACTGAACAATCTTTGTTTTCAGATCTTTTGAGAGTTGCTTTGAGGATCCCATGCTGTCACTCTTCAGAGGAGAGTCAAACAGAAGCACAACTTGCAATTGGTCACCTTAAAAACATTTTCTCATAATTGGACACACCTGGATACACCTTCAAGGCTTAACGAGCTAATCCAACCAATTTGGTGTTGCCAGTAATCAGTATTGAGCAGTTACATGCATTCAAATTAGCAAAATTATAAGGGTACCCAAATTTTTGCACAGCCAGTTTTTCACATTTAATTACATACAACTGAATACTGCTTCATTAAAAATCTTTGTTCAGAAAACACCCCAGTACTCAGATAGTCCTAAAAGTGGAGTAAATTATTGTGAGAGGGTTTCCCAAACTTGTTCATATGACTGTATATCCAAAGATGTTTTAGGTTTTCCAATAGTTTTCGTTCTATGAACTGTAACTTTGATTTCGGTTTAGAATTACCAAAGGATGTTACCCAGAATGTTCGGGACCTAGGGTTTTCCGGATAATGGAACTTTCTGTCATTTGGATCTTCATACCTTAAGTCTACTAGAAAATCATATAAAAAATAAAGCCAATAGGCTGATTTTGCCTCCAATAAGGATTAATTATATCTTAGTTGGGATCAAGTACAAGCGACTGTTTTATTATTACACAGAAAAATTAAATCATTTTTAAAAACTTTGATTATTTAGATAAAATGGAGTATGTGGGAGATGGCCTTTCTGGATAATGGGTTTCTGCAGATTGGATCCCATACCTGTACTATAAATTAAGGAGTCGGAGTTGAAGGGCAGCCTAAAACATATTGTGGAAACCATCCTTCCAGGGATTTGTGGGCTGCATTATACAGGGGAATATGTATTCAGCTCAGGCGCAGCATCTCTCAAAGTCACAACTGAAGCAGATGGATTATAGCCAAGGAGACAGGTCACTAAGCATCACCTCTATTGTAGTTCTATTTATACCAGACTAGTACTTGTATAATAGGCTAGTAATAAATCATGTCAATGATCATCTCTGGAAGAGGCCACTATTCTCCAAATAATAACCTATAGCTCCCTACAAGAACAAGGAGCACATGGCCACGGAAAATTTGACTTTTCAGGGTTATTTTTGAGTCAAAAATAGAGTTGAGGGTTGTTTTTTTTCCCCCAAAAAACTAATTTTTGAGATTTATTATACCCCGGCTCTGGAAATAACTCCAAATCGAAAAAGACACCATCTAAACCTGTCGAGGTCAGGTAGGAGTCAATGGCAGAGGTTCCTTGAACCATTTGAAGTTGTTAATAGCCTTCATGATATTCCAGTTTTTTTCAGAGGGGTTGGCCTGAAAACTCGTTCAATTCCAGCGATTCAATTTCAGTTTTCTGGTTGTTTAGGGGATACGGTCGTGGGAAAACATGTTTTTTTTTTTTTTTCAAAAACGCACCAGTTATTAGTGCTGCTCCAGCAGAATTCTGCCCTGAAATCCTTTTTTTAAAGGGGCAAACAGATTTTTTATTTATTTATTTGATTTTGAAATCAGACATATTGTTAGTTTCCCACGAGCTCTCAGGTCATGTGACTTGTGCTCTGATAAACTTCAGTTACTCTTCACTGCAGCCCAGCAAATTGGAGGGGATATCAACCCCCTCCCTTCCTTCCCAAGCAACCTTTCAACAGAATAATGAGATGGTAACCATATAACAGTTATCACACACATTTGCTAAAGGAGTTTCCTGCTATTTTCCGGCTTGGTTGCTATTCTCATGTCTCGTGTCTACCATTAGGTAGAGCTAGGGATCGCGACCCATGTCGTAAACCATAAAAATCTTGCGGATTCTAACTCGATGATTCAAGTTTTTTCTTAAATTAGAAACCATTCCAGTTGAGTGTTCATTCGAGGTATAAAAAAAAACTGGACCCTTTGATAAATAGCCCCTTTACAGTGTAACACTATGGGGTATCAGCAGGGCCAAGGTGGCTGTTTATCTCCCATGGGCTGCTATTTCCAACCAACAACAAGAGACAGGGGCAAGATAGCACCAACCATTTTTGGGAAAGTACAGGCCAGACTAGGGCATATTATTCAGAATCTGAGCATAGGGGTTGCAATGCAGCTTCTTCCAATTAGCAGCCCTTTGTCTTTTGGTTAGAGGGATTCCTTACAGTCCCAACTATTCATGAGTCCATGTTGCAAAACCTTTATCCTGCTTAAAGGGATACTGTCATGGGGAAAATTTTTTTTTTCAAAATGAATCAGTTAATAGTGCTGCTCCAGCAAAATTCTGTATTGAAATCCATTTCTCAAAAGAGCAAACAGATTTTTTTATATTCAATTTTGAAATATGACATGGGGCTAGACATATTGTCAATTTCCCAGCTGCCCCAAGTCATGTGACTTGTGCTCTGATAAACCTCAATCACTCTTTACTGCTGTACTGCAAGTTAGAGTGATATCACTCCCCTCCCTTTTTCCTCCCAGCAGCCAAACAAAAGAACAACGGGAAGGTAACCAGATAGCAGCTCCCTAACACAAGATAACAACTGCCTGGTAGATCTAAGAACAACACTCAAAAGTAAAAACCCATGTCCCACTGAGACACATTCAGTTACATTGAGAAGGAAAAACAGCAGCCTGCCAGAAAGCATTTCTCTCCTAAAGTGCAGGCACAAGTCACATGACTGGGGGCAGCTGGGAAATTGACAAAATGTCTAGCCCCACGTCAGATTTTAAAATTGAATATAAAAAAATGAGAAATGGATTTCAATGCACAATTCTGCTGGAGCAGCACTATTAACTGATTCATTTTGAAAAACATTTTTTTCCCATGACAGTATCCCTTTAAGGACCCAGGCATAGGGCTATAGGCCACTACTTGTGCAGGTACTTGGGCAAAAGCCCCCTTCTTTACAGAATGGCTGTGCCCTTTCCCCATGCTATATTGAGCCTTGCCAGAATCTAATTAGAAATAAATAACCTGGATTTCTAACCTATAATTAAAAAAAAACACAAGCATTACATGGCTGCTATATTTGATCTAAGATGCATTCCCACCTATTATGATTCTATTAGGATTTCATTTAGGCTGCCCAATTTTTAAATCCGTTATAATGTTCTGCATCATTAGTCCAACTCCCTTGTCCTTTAGCGCGAAACACTACAAGTCACTGGGAGCAAGAGAGAGTAGATATGGGACCAGGACTTCATTATCCTATTGATGTCAAGAGAAGGACCGTATGTATAGGACATTTGGATTGAAATTTATTGCTATATAAGCTCCTCTTACATTGTCCTACCATGCTCCACTTCAATTCCCTGGTACAAACCCAATTACGCACATAATATAAATAGGTTGAAAAATCACTGGAGACCCAAAAGAAAGTCAAAGCACAGATCCCTCCTACTATGCCAGGGGCCATATTGTTACTGCAGCTCCTACAACTCTTAGCATCTCTCGACAACGTTTGCCCGTTTTGCTAGTAAGAACATGTTTTCTGTAGAAAACACCAGCGATTTCCAACCAGGAGACTTTGTAATTTATCTCTGACAGCAAACATCCCATGTGCCATTACCTTCGTACAGTAGAACTCAAATTCTACATCCCCTTGTCAAAATCCTGGAACGCCATTTTGACAAGCCCCTTGGGAAACATTAAATCAAGGTTCTACAGCAGGGATCCCCAACGTTTTGAACCCGTGAGCAACATTCAGAAAAAAAAGGAGTTGGGGAGCAACACAAGCATGAAAAATGTTCTTCAGCTGCCAAATAAGTGCTGTGATTGGCCATTTGGTAGCCCCTATGTGGATTGTCAACCTACATTGAGGCTCTATTTGGCAGTGCACCTGGTTTTTATACAACCAAAACTTGCCTCCAAGCCTGGAATTCAAAAACAAGCTCCTGCTTTGAGGCCACTGGGAGCAACATCCAAGGGGTTGGAGAGCAACATGTTACTCATGAGCTACTGGTTGGGGACCACTGTTCTACAGTATAAGAAACATTGTCTGGCTGCTGTTTTATAATATAATCACATGAACGCAACATCAGTGTCACTTTAATGTCACTAGAGTAGCTCTTGGGTCATAAAAACTGAAGCAGGCACAATAACAATGAAGGCACCCAACAGGCATTGCAGAAGGTTCAGGGTAACCACCATTACAGGATCCCAGCATTTTAACAAGAATTGACTAAAAACTCGAAAAAGACGGAAGGAGAAATGGACAAAAGTTTCCCCAAACCCATGTCCAGGACTGATCAACATATCCCGAAAATGTTTAGTAGGGATCACTGCAAATTGCTCCTGGATAAGCAACCACTACTATAGAGACTTTTGTCAAAATTCCTGGAGCAAACTGTAGTAGGGAGCCCATTTCTTAAACTTTAATTTTTCTTTGGTTGAGGTTGTCGTGGAAAAATATTTTTGAATTTTTAGACATTTATCATACCCCAAAGCTGCTAAAAATCTGAATCCAAAAACACTCAAGCCTGTCGGGTCATGTAGAAGTCAACAGCAGATGTCAATGAAGTTTTTTTTTTTTTTTGACATTGTGATCTGAGCTGGACAATCCAATAAAGTTGGGGGTTTTGTCCATTAACCCGAAAAATTTGAGTTTTCACCGCGAAAATTCCATAAAGTCGAGTGTCAGTCAAACAATATGAATTGATGCTCACTTGGTCACTTCAACTTTTTTGAGAAATATTATCGATAAATGTATTCAATTTCTGGAAGGGAGTTTGGTCAACTTTGTTTTCATAAAAAACAGATTTGTGTTTTAGTAAATAAACCCCAAGTGTTCAACACCCAAAGAACCCATGAAGGCCGTCAAACCAAATTTTGGTAACATATGTCCAGTGCAATGAATCATTTGGAAGATGGGACAATGTTGATGGCCAGATGGATAACATTTTGATTTTTTTTTGCCAATATATTTGTTCAGATACTTCAGATCTACTTTAGTTTTGATTTCCAGTTTGCTTTGGAAACCAAGATGGTAGGAGAAGAGACCCAGCTGCTCCCATAAACAAAGCGGTACCTTTGTGATCAGATCACTTTCACTGGCCTTAGTGGAGCTTCCCATGGACCCTTTGGTATATGAAGGAGATTTCATATTTATAGGTGAAAGTATGTGAAGGCTATGGTAAATATAGGTGTTCAGGGAACACTACTCACACTTTACACGCACAGCTAATTGTAGGTGGTGCTGCTACAAGACACAGTCACCTCATAATTAGGCATTAAAATATGAAAGAAGTCTAAATTGTTGTATTTGGCTTATGATCTGGCCAAAATTTTGGATTCCATGCATCCCTCGAAACTACTAGGAAATAGTAGAATAATAGTAATAAAGAAGTAGTTTTTTGGGTAGTGCCACAATATGGAATGGGATGATAGAATTTTGGTTCCCTCTTGAGTTCTGGAGTCAAATGCACTAAACAAAAAGGCCATTTTTAAACAGTTTATCATTTTAAATGATAGCAAACGTCCTATGAATAAATTATATCAATGTCAGATAATTGGCGGGGTGGGTTGGAAACCATGTGACTTTCGGCGCATGCGCAGTAGATCTGCACCGGCAAATCCCTCCTACTGCGCATGAGCCACCAAACACCGCTGAATCCAGGAAGAAGTGCGATCGGGAGAAGATGGCTGCTGTGAACTCCGCTGGAGAGGCCGGCACAGAGGGGTACATAGGGAGGGGGGCCTACACAGGGGGGGGGGGGATTTTTGCACGTAGGGGTTGACTTCTCCTTTAAAGAGACAGTTGTCCTGATCCAGGCTTTTGGAGAATGTAGATTCTATTTCCTAGGAAATTGGCCGTACTCGGCACTTGTGAGCACTAGCACTAGCTGAAGGCATAGAACAAAATGGATGTTGGAATGGATGTTCAGGCATCAGTTACAAGGGAAATTAAAGCAGACACGATGAATGCCAAGAACAAGGTAGTGCCATTAATCACAGCACAGGTGCTTTCACACTAAAACACCACTTCTATGAGAGTATGAGAGTAGAGCTCATTGTTCTCTCTCTGTATATTTGTATTTATACTTATGGGAGGAGTTGCCATATTGTTTCCTTCAGACAGTACAGTATGAAGGTATAGTTTACAGTATAAGGGTATAGCTTAGTGTGTGCCCAAAGCATTCCTTTCTCTGTATCTTTGCATTTATACATATGGGAGGAGGGAGGTGCCATATTGATTCCCTTAGACAGTACAGTATGAGGGTATAGCTTATTGGGTGCCCAGAACATTCCTTCTCTGTATATTTGTATTTATACATATGGGAGGAGGTGCCATATTGATTCCATTACACAGTACAGTATAAGGGTATAGCTTATTGTGTGCCCAGAGCATTCCTTCTTTATATATTATTTTTGTATATTCAAAGGCATATGACTAGGATAGCTGCTGAATTATTATGGAAGCATATTTCACAATGCATTAAAGTGGACCTGTCACCCAGACACAAAAATCTGTATAAAAAGTCCCTTTCAACTCAACTATTCATCATTTAGATCTGTGCAGCCACTGGGACAGAATGTTCTGTTCTACAGATAGCTAGAATCTCAGCTGCCATAAAGCAGGACAGGACTGCTGCTTACAATGGGGATCAGATAGGATCTGTGCAGCCACTGGGACAACATGCTCTGTTATACAGATAGCTAGAATCTCAGCTGCCATAAAGCAGGACATGACTGCTGCTTACAATGGGGATCAGATAGGATCTGTGCAGCCACTGGGACAGAATGTTCTGTTATACAGATAGCTAGAATCTCAGCTGCCATAAAGCAGGACAGGACTGCTGCTTACAATGGGGATCAGATAGGATCTGTGCAGCCACTGGGACAGAATGTTCTGTTATACAGATAGCTAGAATCTCAGCTGCCATAAAGCAGGACAGGAGTGCTGCTTACAATGGGGATCAGATAGGATCTGTGCAGCCACTGGGACAGAATGTTCTGTTATACAGATAGCTAGAATCTCAGCTGCCATAAAGCAGGACAGGAGTGCTGCTTACAATGGGGATCAGATAGGATCTGTGCAGCCACTGGGACAGAATGTTCTGTTATACAGATAGCTAGAATCTCAGCTGCCATAAAGCAGGACAGGACTGCTGCTTACAATGGGGATCAGATAGGATCTGTGCAGCCACTGGGACAGAATGCTCTGTTATACAGATAGCTAGAATCTCAGCTGCCATAAAGCAGGACAGGAGTGCTGCTTACAATGGGGATCAGATAGGATCTATGCAGCCACTGGGACAGAATGTTCTGTTATACAGATAGCTAGAATCTCAGCTGCCATAAAGCAGGACAGGACTGCTGCTTACAATGGGGATCAGATAGGATCTGTGCAGCCACTGGGACAGAATGTTCTGTTATACAGATAGCTAGAATCTCAGCTGCCATAAAGCAGGACAGGACTGCTGCTTACAATGGGTATCAGATAGGATCTGTGCAGCCACTGGGACAGAATGTTCTGTTATACAGATAGCTAGAATCTCAGCTGCCATAAAGCAGGACAGGACTGCTGCTTACAATGGGGATCAGATAGGATCTGTGCATCCACTGGGACAGAATGTTCTGTTATACAGATAGCTAGAATCTCAGCTGCCATAAAGCAGGACAGGACTGCTGCTTACAATGGGGATCAGATAGGATCTGTGCAGCCACTGGGACAGAATGTTCTGTTATACAGATAGTGAAACTGAACACTCCATTTATGACACTCCCATCATAAATTAAATTTAAATCCTGCTTGTGCCAAGTTTCACATCAAGGAAGTAACGGCAGATTTGTGCCAGATACCATCTGTGGATTCACCCTCACAAGCTCTCATTCACATCTCTGGTTAAATCCAGAGTTTAGAAACGCTCTGTTCAAGCTGAACCACTTCAAAGTGACAACAATGTTGGTCAGTGCCGGCAGCCAAATAAGAACCCCCCCCCAATCATAAGAGTGCGGCGTTCCCAGCTTGTTGCCTGAAGGTCTCTCTTTGTTATAAGACATAAAATAGACCTGGTTTCAAGCACTGAAAACCAACTGCAATTATATTCCTTCCACAAGATTCTCTGAACATGGCGTCTCCTTAATGGATTGTCCGAACCAAAGTAAGAAACCAACCTTGCTAAATAAATACAACAGCCTAGATATTGATTGTCTTATATTTATCTGAAAACACAAAAAACTCAAGGATCAGGGATCTTTCCGTTATTTGGATCTTCATAGCTAAAGTCTACTAGAAAATCATGTAAAAAATAGGCTGGTTTTGCCTCCAATAAGGATTAATTATATCTACCGTTTCATCAATATAGAGATTGCTAATCCGAGACACTTTGCAACTGGTTTTAATTTTTTATTATTTGTGGTTTTTGAGTTATTAAGCTTTTTATTCAGAAGCTCTCCAGTTTGCAATTTCAGCCATCTGGTTGCTAGGGTCCAAATGCCCCTAGCAACTATGCTCTGATTTGAATAAGAGACTGGAATATGAATAGGAGAGGACAGAATAGAAAGATGAGGAATAAAAAGTAACTATAACAATACATTTGTAGCCTTACAGAGAATTTGTTTTTGGATGGGAGTCAGTGATTTGAAAGCTGGAAAGAGTCAGAAGAAAGAAAATAATTTAAATAACTATAATAAATAAATAATGAAGACAAATGGAAAAGTTGCTTAGAATGGGCCATTTAATAATAAGAAAGTCAGAAGAAGTCGGCAAATAACTCAAAAACTATATAAAAAAAAAAATACAAAATGAAGGGCAATTGAAACTAGGGATGCACCGAATCCAGGATTCGGTTCGGGATTCGGCCAGGATTCGGCCTTTTTCAGCAGGATTCGGATTCGGCCGAATCCTTCTGCCCAGCCGAACCGAATCCAAATCCTAATTTGCATATGCAAATTAGGGGCTGGAGGGAAAACTAGCGACTTTTTGTCAGAAAACAAGGAAGTAAAAAAATTTTCCCCTTCCCACCCCTAATTAACATATGCAAATTAGGGTTCGGATTCGGTTCGGTATTCGGGCGAATCTTTCACGAAGGATTCGGGGGTTCGGCCGAATCCAAAATAGTGGATTCGGTGCATCCCTAATTGAAACATTTCTTACAACATGCTAAAAGTTAACAAAGGTAAAGCACCCCTTTAATTCTGAGCTTTCTTAATAACGGGTTTCCAGATATTGGATTCAATACCTGTACAGTCTTGCCGAGTGGGGAGGTGTATTTTTCTTACACACATGTAACTGCTTCCTTTCTGACACAACGCTCTTGCTTTATGGCAGACTTATTGACATGTTTGAACACAATCAGAGTCTCTCTTTCACTAAGAGAATCAGTTGCTCTTTATCTTCAAGGCTCATTTTCTTTTCTATACCACAGTCTGGTTCATCTGCATAAGTATTCTATACACAGGCCAATAAACAGTACCAAGTTGTCCTCAAGGTTCTGTCTGACATCTTGTCCAGAATCAGCCAAATATCGGACATTTAATACAGCATTGTGACACAACACAGCAATATTAAATCTGTCTTTAAAGGAATAGTTCAGTGTGAAAATAAAAACTGGGTAAATAGATAGGCTGTGCAAAATAAATAATGTTTCTAATATAGTTAGTTAGGCAAAAATGTAATGTATAAAGGCTGGAGTGACTGGATGTGTAACATAATAGCCAGAACACTACTTCCTGCTTTTCAGCTCTCTTGGTTTCCTGATTGGTTACCAGGCAGTAACCAATAAGAGACTTGAGGGGGGGGGTCCCACGGGTCATATCTGTTGCTTTTGAATCTGAGCTGAATGCGGAGGATCAATTACAAATTCACTGAACAGTTATGTCCCATGTGGGCCCCCTTATAGTCACTGACTAACTCAGAGTTAGAGAGCTGAAAAGCAGGAAGTAGTGTTCTGGCTATTATGTTGCACATCCAGTCACATTACATTTTTGGCTAACTAAATATATTAAATACTAATGATGTGCGGGTCAAGTATTTCTTGACCCGCACCCAACCCGCCCCTGCCAATCTGCACCCGGCCCAGCCCGCTGTTGCCCATCTATTTATATACCGGTGCCCGACCTGTCCTGCAGTGACGTCGCAAAAGGGGAGGAACGGGGGTGGGTGCAAATCTATACGTTTCAGAGGAAAGTGCTCGCTACCCGAAAAGATTTTGTGCAGCAGTCTGCTTAAACATGACCCGATGGTAAACTCGCAGTTTTCGGGCCAGCCCACACATCACCATCAGATACATTTTTTATTTTGCACAGCCTATTTACCCAGTTTTTATTTTTACACTGAACTGTTCCTTTAAAAAGGGGAGCTAATTGCTCCATTTCTGGTATCCCCGGTCTCAACAAACATACCTGGTGTAAAAGGGTTGAAAAGAGATTTCCTCAAGTCGTTTTAAAGCACCAGTAACATATCAAAAAAATTTTTGTACGTAACGAAAAAAAAAACACGAAAAAGACACATTTAACTTTAAAGGGATACTGTCAAGGAAAAACATGTCTTTTCCAAAATGCATCAGTTAATAGTGCTGCTCCAGCAGAATTCTGCACTGAAATCCATTTCTCAAAAGAGCAAACAGATTTTTTTATTTTCAATTTTGAAATCTGACATGGGGCTAGACATTTTGTCAGTTTCCCAGCTGCTCCAGTCATGGGACTGGAGAGAGAAATGCTTTCTGGCAGGCTACTGTTTCTCCTACTCAACGTAACTGAATGTGTCTCAGTGGGACCTGGATTTTACTATTGAGTGCTGTTCTTAGATCTACCAGGCAGCTGTTATTTTGTGTTAGGGAGCTGTTATCTGGTTACCTTCTCACTGTTAGGCTGCCGGGGGGGTGATATCACTCCAACTTGCAGTACAGCAGTGAAGAACGATTGAAGTTTATCAGAGCACAAGTCACATGACTGGAGGCACCTGGGAAATTGACAATATGTCTAGTTCCATGTCAGATTTCCAAACTGAATATAACAAAATCGTTTTGCTCTTTTGAAAAATGGATTTCAGTGCAGAATTCTGCTGCACTATTAAAAGAAAACTATACCCCCAAAATGAATACTTAAGCAACAGATGGTTTATATCAAATTGAATGACATATTAAAGAATCTTACCAAACTGGAATATATATTTACATAAATATTGCCCTTTTACATCTCTTGCCTTGAACCACCATTTCGTGCCTCTATCTGTGCTGCCTCAGAGATCACCTGACCAGAAATACTACAACACTAACTGTAACAGGAAGAAGTGAGGAAGCAAAAGGCAGAACTCTGTCTGTTAATTGGCTCATGTGACCTTACATGTGGTTTGTATGTGTGCACAGTGAATCTTATGATCTCTGGGGGCGGCCCTTATTTTTTAAAATGGCAAATTTATATTTATGATTACCCAATGGCACATACTACTAATAAAGTATATTATTATGATAATGGTTCATTTACATGAAGCAGGGTTTTACACATGAGCTGTTTTACTCAGTATCTTTTAATAGAGACCTACATTGTTTGGGGGGTATAGTTTTCCTTTAACTGATGTGTTTTGAAAAAAAACATGTTTTCCCATGACAGCATCCCTTTAAATTCACAGTCTTTATTAAGAAATAACTTACAGATTCTCTGCTTACACTCCTCTTCAGAAAAAGGTGACAGGGCGATGATCCATCGTGCAGTGCTCGATTTCTTCCCCCTGCCTTCTATAGGAGGGGGTCAGGGAGGAGAAATCGAGCGCCGCATGATGGATCGTCACACTGTTGCCTTTTCTGAAGAGGAGAGCAATCGGAGTATCAGTAAGTTATTTCTCAATAAAAACTCTGCGAACTTAAAGTTAAATGTGTCTTGGTGTTTTTTATCGTTATGTACAAAACAAATTTAAAAAAAAAAAAAAAAGTTATGTTCCTGATCCTTTAAGGTATGCGGCTCCTGGCAATGAGCAAAGACAGCAAGCTGTTCCAACTGCACAGGGCATTCAAGGATACTGCAGCAAAAAGCATCTTACAGGCTGTATCGTGCTCACTTTATACCTGCACCTCATCTAACTCTCTAACTCTCAGTTATTCACTACAGGGGCTATGGGGATTCACTTGGTGAAAACAAATTTCAGACACTTCGTTGTAGATTATATAAACAAGCTGCTGTGTAGCCATGGGGGCAGCCATTCAAGCACAGGATACACAGTAGATAACAGATAAGTACTACTATAGTTTATATAAACAAGCTGCTGTGTAGCCATGGGGGCAGCCATTCAAGCACAGGATACACAGTAGATAACAGATAAGTACTACTATAGTTTATATAAACAAGCTGCTGTGTAGCCATGGGGGCAGCCATTCAAGCACAGGATACACAGTAGATAACAGAGAAGTACTACTATAGTTTATATAAACAAGCTGCTGTGTAGCCATGGGGGCAGCCATTCAAGCACAGGATACACAGTAGATAACAGATAAGTACCACTATAGTTTATATAAACAAGCTGCTGTGTAGCCATGGGGGCAGCCATTCAAGCACAGGATACACAGTAGATAACAGATAAGTACTACTATAGTTTATATAAACAAGCTGCTGTGTAGCCATGGGGGCAGCCATTCAAGCACAGGATACACAGTAGATAACAGATAAGTACTACTTTAGTTTATATAAACAAGCTGCTGTGTAGCCATGGGGGCAGCCATTCAAGCACAGGATACACAGTAGATAACAGATAAGTACTACTGTAGTTTATATAAACAAGCTGCTGTGTAGCCATGGGGGCAGCCATTCAAAGCTGAAAAAGTTTTACCAGTGCAGAGCAACAATACATTATATTTCCATTGTTTTTAAACACTAATTGTTTGATGTTACTATTGCTTTAAGGCAGCTACAAAAGGCTTGGTATGGTACAGTATCTGGCTAAAGCTGGGCATACACAATAAGATTCACTAGTTTGGCAAGGTCACCAAACGAGCGGATCCAGTATGCGCACCCAAACTGGTGTGAAATGGGGCTAATCCTATCCCGTAGCCCTAGGGACAAACAATTAGATTACAATGATGGGAATACAAGACTTAGATGAGGTCCTCAATAGGACGGGAACATAAAACCTGGCAGATATCAATCATGGAGGGCCTGGAGCAGCAGACTAATTGGTTTGATGGGCTTGAATCTGCTAATTCTGCCAGAGTATGGCCACATTTAGTTGGTCTGCGGCCAAAAAGAAAGAACATTTACAAGGGGTCATAGATAATCTTGTGTTTGTCACAAAGTAACTGTAGACGTATGTAGATGGCTTCTCATTACAGTCACTTCCAGTTATGTCGCTTACTGTGTCTAAACACCCCTTGTATAAACACAACTGTTTAGGACGGTTTCCCTTCCGACTGCCGTTTTTCCTAAATAACATTTTGGCAACAAAACAGTAGCCCATTGCCTCGTGCGACATTACCCAGACATGATTATTGTGTATGAACGTGCCACAGGGTATAGCCATAAGGCCTTTATTGCTTTACAATCAAACAAATCCTTTATCTGGAATCTACTAAACACAGTGACAGCCTATAAAGTAACATATGCTCACGTATCCCCCAAAATGAGCAACTTGCCAAACTGCCTCGGAACAGATGTGCGATATACGCAGAGGAATCCCGTGCCAATGGCCCGAAATGAATCCCAGCAAAAAGCACTATCCATTGTAGCTTCGCCAGTGGCTTTACAAAGGCAAAAAAAACTCCGGACATTCCTTTGTAATAAAGGGGAAGAAAACCGTTTTAATTCTGTTAAAGGAAATTGGGTGCCATTTATGCAAGAGTGATCCTATTTAAAAACAACGAGCTCCTGAGTCTGTTCTGAGGGGTAACTATACACAGGCTAAAATTTGGGGGCTCAGTTACATCTTCTGGCCAAGTCAACTGGGTCTGTCAACTATTCTGGCTGAAGCTCCTATGGTTCTTCTTGAAATACATAGTAACACCGTAAGTTAGGTTGAGAAAAATGTCCATGTCCTTAAAGTAGAACTAAACCCTAAAAATGAGTGTGGTCTTAAAATGGCATATTATGGGATAGTCACTAATTATCCAGTAGAAAATGAGGTTGGTCTGTAATATAAGCTGATGCTACGGGGCTGATTATTAAATTCTGATGCTAATTGCACTGGTTTCTGTGCTGCCATGTAGTAATTATGTGTATTAATTACTAATCAGCCTTATATTGTGACATTTCTATTCTATGTGTACTGTATATTGTGAGTGGCTCCCTAAGCTCAGTAAGTGACAGCAGCACAGAGCATGTGCAGTGAATCAGCAGAAAAGAAGATGGGGAGCTACTGGGGCATCTTTGGAGACACAGATCTTTACTGCTAAAGGGCTGTGGTTGCCTTGGGCTGGTACAGAAGCACAAAACATCATGTACAACATTTCTAGCTACTTCTTTAGTTAAGCTTTACTTCTCCTTTAAACATCTTTGATATGTTGCTTTACAAGCTTGTTTGGCTCCTGAACACTCGCGTCCTTCTCATTTAAACATTTGGATGTTGTGATTTTACAGGCTTCTGGGAAATTTGGAAAAGGATAAAGTGGCCTGTACAGTGATGATACCCCCATCCTGAGACTGGCTCAACTAAAGGTGGCCATACATGGAAAGATCCGCTCGTTTGACAACCTATCCAAAGATCCTTGACCCGATATGACCATCTTGAGTGGTGATTTCAGGCTGATCCGATCGTGGGCCCAACAATGGAATCAATATGCCAGGAATCGATGCAAAGACCGCTTTAACAAACCAATGTGGTCCTCGATCTGACGGGATTTTTTAAACCTGCACGATTTGCAGCCAGGTATTAGTGATGGAATTCTACCAAAGGGCCCAATACACTGGCCAATAAATTGCAGTCTTGGTCTGTCAGAAGCTTTTATCGGCCCGTGTATGGCCACCATAACTTTGTCTGTGTGTTCTTTAGAAAAAGATTTCTTTGCAACCACTTACCCACTCTACTAACCAGGTTGGTTGTATATATAAACCAGTGCCATAACCAAACCAGCGGGAAAACGTATTTGCATTAGGGTATTGCATTTTATGTACTGCATTTTATGTCGGAGGTGAGACACAAGCATCACCAGGCTCCTAGTATATTAAACAATTATTTGTGTACCTGAAACCTTTTTTTTTTTGGGGGGGGGTGCAGAAAAAAATTGGAGGAAAACTGGCAACTCGACCCTAAAAGAGAAAAAAAATTGATATTATATACGCTCCACATTACATTAAGTGGCTAATAGATGCTAAAACTGTACTTCTGTTCTGCTGAGACTATACTACTGGTACTAATGGGGGCACTATTATTCTCTTACTGGGTGCAGCATAAATTGTTGCCCCCTGTTAAGAGCATGTTAATAAAGCGGATTTCTCCAGGCACTCATATATAGCGCAACATCTTTTGTATCTGCATTTTTTTTTCTGCTCAGTGAGCAAACGTCAGGATAAAAGCAGCTTTTCATCTTTTAAAAAAAAAAAAAAAAAGAGAGAGAGAGAGCGAAAACAGCAGTCATCCTGTAAAACAATGCCAGTTTGGGGAGAATAGGAAGCCACCACCAGGGAATATTATAGATCAAACTGGTCTCCAAATGGGAGATAGAGAGAAGAGAGCACTGAGCAGCTAAAAGGGGCAGAATATAAAGAGGAGACAATGTAGAGGAAGAAACAGGCTGCACACAATGAGGAGGTCGGCTAACAGCTGGGAGACACAATAGCCCAAAACTGGGAAGAGAAGGGGCTGTGATCTCATTGTCCTATTGAAAAGGAATGAAGCCCATCTGAGCTAAGGAATCGGCCAAAGGTCCTATAAAATCTATGGTTTCTTTATTAAAAACCATATACAGCATTGTCTTGATAAACATAACACTTTCATGTCTCATGATCAAATTCATTTAAACTTTCTGATCCTCCCTCTGTAAGCTTCCATCAGAGTATTCTAGTCCCAGCCACTGCTTCAGTTAGACTCCCTGTCCCTCCCCATTAGCTTCCAGAGTATTCTAGTCCCACCCACTGCTTCCACTAGAATCCCTGCCCCTCCCCATAAGCTTCCATCAGAGTATTCTAGTCCCACCCACTTCATCAGCTAGACTCCCTGCCCCTTCCCATAAGCTTCCATCAGAGTATTCTAGTCCAACCCACAGCATCAGTTAGACTCCCTGCCCTTCCCCATAAGCTTTCATCAGAGTATTCCAGTCCCACCCACTGCTGGACTCCCTGTCCCTTCCCATAAGCTTCTATCAGAGCATTCTAGTCCTGCCCACTGCTTCAGTTAGACTCTCTGGGGCTCAGGCAAATTTGCCCAGTGTTGATAAATGACTCCCCCTGTCCCTTCCCATAAGCTTCCACCAGAGTATTCTAGTCCCACCCACTGCATCAGTTAGACTCCCTGCCCTTCCCCATAAGCTTCCATCAGAGCAGTGCTGTCCAACTTCTGTGGTCCCGAGGGCCACCATTAGCATTTTGTATAAAGTGTGTACAATGTGGGCAGCTTCAGTCTGGGTCTCAGGTGTGAATAGTACAGAACTTTAACAACAGAGGTGTCACAAGTGTCAACCATGCAGGATCACAGGTGTTAACAATACAGAGGATTAGTCTGAATTTGAGGTCAGTTAATCTCTGTAGTGATACCTTTAAATTTTACATATGGTAAACAGACACAGCAGGTAGGTGGGGGGGCCTCAGAAGGGGGGTCGAGGGCTGCATGCGGCCTGCTGGCCGCCAGTTGGACATCTCTGCATCAGAGCATTCTAGTCCCATTCACTGCATCAGCTAGACTCCCTGCCCCTCCCCATAAGCTTCCATCAGAGTATTCTAGTCCCACCCAATGCATCAGCTAGACTCCCTGCCCCTCCCCATAAGCTTCCATCAGATTAGTCTAGTCCCACCCACTGCATCAGCTAGACTCCCTGCCCCTCCCCATAAGCTTCCATCAGAGTATTCTAGTCCCACCCAATGCATCAGCTAGACTCCCTGCCCCTCCCCATAAGCTTCCATCAGATTAGTCTAGTCCCACCCACTGCATCAGCTAGACTCCCTGCCCCTCCCCATAAGCTTCCATCAGAGTATTCTAGCTCCACCTACTGCTTTACTCCTGCCCCCTCAACCTGTAAACTGCTATTAGCATTCTAGCCAAACCTACTGCTTCAGTTACAGAACCCCCCTGTAAGATTCCATCAGTTATAGACTCCATGCCAATCCCACTGTAAGTCTCCACCAGTATTCTATTCCAATCCACTGAGTGAGTCAATCGTGAGACAATGCCCATTGGTGGATACTATAAGAGGATGGGAACACTGCAGGAGGGTTATAGGAGATAGAAAAGAATACTGCAAGATGTAGTGATGTACGGGTCGAGAAATTCTCAACCCCCACCGGACCCTAACCAGACTCATCAAGACCCGCAACCAAGTGTTGGCCCAATCCTGCCTGACCCATGGGCTAGCCCGCACATCACTAGCGTGGACAAGCATAGAAATTCCAAGCCAATAATAACTAAACTGTTACTGCATAATATTATGTATTTGATGAAAAATGACAAGAAAAAGCAACGTGCAGTGATCCTTTAAACCAATACCAGTGAAAGATACAGCTGTAAATGGCCACTTATAAACTGTCTGCTATAATCTGGCTCAATAGAATAGTTCTTTTAGCAAGTGGTGCAGAACCAGCTCAGTGCTTGCTCCAATCATTTCTACAATGAGCCTGTGCAAAAACCCTCAGTTTCATCAATAGGGAAATGTATAAAAAGCAAACTAGAATTTGTGTCCCATATATGAGATAGTAATGGAAAACGCATGAATTATCAGTATTTTCCATGATGGATGTGGGCAGAACAGATCAGTAGAACATGTAATGTAAGAGATTACAGGGCACAAAGCAAGTCTAGTACAGAGCAGTGCACTCCTGGAGAGGAAAGGGTTATACTAAGCTTTCGGGAGGCCTTTAAATCTATATACAAAGCCGTGTGTTCTGCTTTATAGCAATGGGGCACTTGCAAGTCACGGCTATATCCGCAGCACCAAAGTGGGCCGGTATTTACTTTATCCGCCGCTCCCCCCATGTAATGTGCTGCATTAGAACTGGCCACATCCTGCACTCTCACATCTGTTTCCCATTCCCCCAAAATAGTCTCATTGCCAGGTCACTCCAGTATATACCTCAGTTCAACAAGCACTCGGTTGACTCAATCTTATTCCATGTAACATATGTAACTCCCACGTACTGCCTCATAGGTTACACAGCCTCATCTTCCCACAATCCCCTGCTAGCCACTCCAATCTGCATAAAGAGCAGGAGAAATTCATCAACTTAATTCTACTCCTTAAAGTCATTTTACCCATGATCAATTCTCAGACTCCTCTGTTATACAAGGCCATATCTACTCACCATTAATGCATTATCAGCAGCAACCCCAAATAACACTATTGGGAAACATGAGTGGACCACTGATATAAATGAGAACAATATTTTCCTCCATTGCCATGATCAGTCATAATTAACAAGAACAGCCACAGTTGTGGCTTTCTGCTACTTTCATAATTAATTCACTGTAATTAGGTTAAAGGGCCACTATGCTTCTTTACTCAGCATAAGAGAAATGAATAGGACTTGTGCTTAAAGGTAACAGTTAAATTCAAGTGTTTCAGGGGTACCCAGAGATCATGTAATATCAAGGTCCAAACATGGAGGAGCTTCAATTTCTGTATAGCTTAAAGGGATTCTGCAATGATTTTTATGATGTAGTTTTTATTTCTAAATTACACCGCAAATAATTCACTGTACAATATAAAATGTCATTCCTGAACCAGCAAGTGTATTTAGTTGTAATATTGGTGTGTAGGTGCATCTCAGGTCATTTTGCCTGGTCATGTGATTTCAGAAAGAGCCAGCACTTTAGGATGGAACTGCTTTCTGGCAGGCTGTTGTTTCTCCTACACAATGTAACTGAATGTGTCTCAGTGGGACCTGGATTTAACTATTGAGTGTTGTTCTAAGATCTACCAGGCAGCTGTTATCTTGTGTTAGGGAGCTGCTATCTGGTTACCTTCCCATTGTTCTGTTGTTAGGCTGCTGGGGACAGGGAGGGGGTGATAGCACTCAAACTTGCAGTACAGCAGTAAAGAGTGACTGAAGTTTATGAGAGCACAAGTTACATGACTGGGGGCAGCAGGGAAATTGACAATATGTCTAGCCCTATGTCAGATTTCAAAATGAAACAAAAAATTTAGTTTGCTCTTTTGAGAAATGGATTTCAGTGCATAATGCTGCTGGATCAGAACTATTAACTGATGCATTTTGGGGGGGGGGGATTCCCATGACAGCATCCCTTTAAGAAATAATAACAGTCCAAATAATAGGCAGAAAGTATGTATAACTTTCCTGTAATAAAGATGCCGACTCCAGTGCAGAAGTTGGCAACAGGTCATTAACGGAGCCCAAGAGAACGTGCGTCACAGCTGATGGATGAGAGAGACTGTGCGGGAGTGAACAGGAGCATAGCATGAAAAACAAATCCACGGTTTTCAGGCCTCTGAGAGTTATAGTTGATTCAGTAACATTCAATGAGGTTTCATGCATTGCAATTTTTCCATTGCTCCTCACATAATAAGCACATTTGCTAAGCAGCAAATAGTTGCTATGCAAAATGGGGATGGGTTATATTTTTCACCAATATTAAAGAGACACTATCATCCTGTGAAAAAAAATGACAGCTGAAAATTCCTGGAGCCCGATGCTTGACATAAAATTTAGAAAATTTTAGAGCTTATTTTCATTAAAGGGATGGTTCACCTTTAAGTTAACTTGGTAAGTTATAGAATGGCTAATTCTAAGCAGCTTTTCAATGGGCCTTAATTTTTTTTAGTTTTTTTTAATTATTTGCCTTCTTCTTCTGACTCTTTCCATATTTCAAATGGGGGTCACTGACCCTATCTAAAAAAAAAAAAAAAACAAATGCTCTGTAAGGCTACGAATGTATTGTTATTGCTACTTTTTATTACTCATCTTTCTATTCAGGCCTTTCCTATTTATATTCACTTTCAGAGTGAATGCTTCACGTACATTGCAGTATAATAAATACTAATATAAAGTATAATTAGCAGAGCGTCTATTGCTGTTGCTAGTGTGCTGACCCAAAAACGTGAATGATGGCACCAAAAGTGGCCAATATAATACGGCTAATATAAGCCAGACTGTCAATTTAGCAACACGTCATACCTTTTATACAGCGAGCACGTCATTCCATCTTCTTCATTGAAGCTTCATGGAGATCAATGGGTCGGGCCTGTCCTAAGCCTTGCGTTAAACTCTGTCCTTCTTGGTATATGGTCAGACAAAGCTTGATCCACTAGGATACTCGAATACAGGTATGGGATCCGTTATTCAGAAACTCGTTACCCTGAAAGCTCCGAAATAAAGAAGGGATGTCTCCCATAGATTAAATTTTATCCAAATAACTGGAATTTACAAAGCGGATTTCCTTTTTCTCTGTATTAATAAAACAGTAGCTTGTATTTGATTCCAACTAAAATAGAACATCCTTATTGGAAGCAAAATCAGCCTATTGGATTAATTTAATGTTTACATGATTTTCTAGTAGACTTAAGGTAGGAAGATACAAATTACAGAAAGATCTGTTATCCGGAAAACCCCAGGTCCAGAGCATTCTGGATATCAGGTCCCATACCTGTATTCACAAATATATCTATTCCACTACCTCCTTTCCTGAACCTCCTATACAGAACCATCGCTGTAATCCAAAGCCCGGACACATTAGCTTCTGGCATTTGGGAATACGTTGGGTGCAATGAAAGGGAAAGCAAAAGGTGCTATAACTGACCCGGTAGAGTAGTTAGAACCAAACATTTGCCTTCCATTTTTATTCCATGATGCTATTTTGACAGTAGATTGCCAGCTCTCCAGCACACAGTGACACACTGATTTATACACTGGAGCCCTTATGCTGTCCTGGTAAAGTCCTGTGTGATAGCGAAGCACAATAAATACATCATGGATAGAGAGAATAGGCTTGATACATTATTTAATATAAAGTACTGTGACTCTCTGTTCTTGCACAAACTGTACATGTTCTTTCAATATCACTCATATCAATATACTCCCTAGTAACAGGGAAAGAACACGTCAAATCCATCAAAGGTTCCAAAACGTTGTCAGCGAGTCTTTAACTGCTCCTCTTGCCAAATTAGATGATTTGCATATTCATTTCATTGATCTGCTACAAAACCTGTTAGCCCTCATGTCGGCATGTAACCCCCCCCCACCACCATATATTTAATGGATCCAATTTAGACACAAAAATTGGAGAAATGCAAGCACAGTGGCCAAGTTTAACCAGGTCTAGTAACCCTTAACAACCAACCAGCTAGTGAGGTCCGAGTAATAAAAATAAACATACGATTGGTATATAAACAGCAAAACTTTGCTTATTAAAGGAGAAGGAAAGCTACTGAAGCAGTTTATTGTAAATACATTAGCCACAATAGTACAAGCTATAACAGTATATTTATTCTGCAGAATGCTTTTCCATACTTGAGTAAGCAGCTCTTGAAGTGTTCTCTGTTTGTTTAGGATAGCAGCTGCCATATTGGCTTGGTGTGACATCACTTCCTGCCCGAGTCTCTCCCTGCTCACTCATAGCACTGAGCTCAGATTACAGCAGGAAGGGGAGGAGGATGAGAGGAGCAAACTGAGCATGCTCAAGCCCTAGCCCTGGAGGTTTAAGCTGAAAACAGGAAGTCTGATACAGAAGCCCATGTGTACACAATAAAAGGAAAGAAATGTGGTGTTTCTTTTGACAGAGCAGCAATACTTTGAGGGTTTACTGGTGTATTTATATAGATCTTTCTAATAAAGCTTACTTAATTTTAGCCTTTCCTTCTCCTTTAAAGGCGTTGTTCACCTTCCAAACATTTTTTTTTTCAGTTCCATAATTTTCAGATTGTTCACCATAAACGAAAACTCTTTTCAATTACATCTTATTTTTTTACAGTTTTCCTAAAATTCAAGTTTAATGTTCCTGTCTCTGGGTTTCAGTCTGGCAGCTCAGTGATCCAAGAGCATCTGAACTGTTACAATTTTACATTGAGTTGATCCATTTCTCAGCAGCATCTCTGGAGTATCAGCAACTATTGTATCAAGTCTAACAGCTGCCTGTAATGTAACTCTGGGATTCTGCTCAGCAGGGACAAAGATTAAAAAAAATGTATCAACTAAACATATCAATTTATAACAGTCAAAGGGTCTGCGACCCCATCTCCCACAGCTGCTTTACAAAGTGAAAAATTAAATTTTACACTTAAATATTAGAAAAACAAATAGAAAAGAGAAATTAATTGGAAAAAGTCTATTTCTGGTGATCTATCTGAACCAACTGAACTGTTTGAAGTGTTTAAAGGTGAACAGAAGATCCATTGTTTGTATCTGCACTTGCAAATGTAGGGGCAGGGGTTGCAATATGGCCTACCTTGGTAGGGGCTACAGATTAGAGAGATTACTTTATTGCTGCTTGTGTAAAAGGAAACAGCCATAGACAGAAAGATGACAGCACGCAGTAAAGCAAGACTGTAAACAAGTAATGCCCTGCACATATAGTAAGACAGGAATGGTACAATACAAATCCTTCTCATGCTGAACTCCTATTCCCAACAGCAAACAATGTACAGACCCTGCTTACTGAAAGTGACGGTACCCTTTAAATATCGAACCCACCCCCAGAGAGTACACTGATGCTTTAATAAATATAATTTTCAACCCACAATTCTCAGCGAGTATCATCTGGTGCACGTAAGAGCTACACCTTTCTTCCATCGAAATACAGTAATTATCAAGACATTACCAATTGAGGCACTTGTTCCTCTCCACTTTGCCTTCAGTTTTCGCTTCCTTATAGACTGTAAGCTCTTCGGGCAGGAACCTCATTCTATTTCTATACTGAAACTCGCTTTTATATTAGACAGCGTGAATAAATATATATGCCTGTAAACCTATTTGGGTTTAATGAATGAATAAATCCAATATAAAATATAATCATTTCAATTCCAGAGGAGCATGCCCCAATGGATTGTTCCAAGCCAACAATGCATGTAGGTAGTCATTTCTGGACTCATTAACTAAACATCTGTCACAGAAGCACATGCTATCAGCTCCATTTACTGTGGGATTCCCTCCTGTATATGTTTTAGCAGGGATGTTAGGCAGCAGGTCTCTTAAAGGAACAGTAATACCAAAAAAATTAAGTGTTTTAAAGTAATGAAAATATCATGTAGTGTTGCCCTGCACTGGTAAAACTGATGTGTTTGCTTCAGAAACACTACTATAGTTCATATAAACAAGCTGCTGTGGAGCAATGGCAGAAATTGAAAAACAGCTAAATGGCACAGGTTAGCTAATGGATAACAGATAACACTATTAGATAGACAGAGCTTATTTGCTATCTGCAGTGTAACCTGAGCCTTTTCTCCTTTGAATGGCTGCCCCCATTGTTACACAGCAGCTTATTTATATAAATAATAGTAGTGTTTCTGAAGCAACACATCAGTTTTACCAGTGCACAGCAACACTGCATTATATTTTCATTACTTTAAAACACTTATTTTTTGACGTTACTGTTCCTTTAAGACCCCCATACTGACAGATTAAGTCTGTAGCTTATTGGCCAGTGTATGGGGCCCTCATACGGCTTCCCCAATCGATACCTGATGTTGATCAGTCAGGCTAAAAAAGCCAGTCAGATCATGGACTGCATTCGTTTTATTAATGTTGTCCCCGATCTGATCACCCGTTTTCGCCTCATTGTGATCCAATTGTTAGGCCCTAGGGCCCACAATCTGATTGGCCCGATATCACCCAGCTAAAGGTGGGCATGCTGAGGAGAGATCCGCTCTTTGGCAACCTCACCAAATGAGCAGATCTCCATGTGTATGGCCATCTTAATGATGCCTTTGCCAACCCTTACTACCAATCATTAATGTTATTAACTCCTGTATTGCATTTATTTCTGGCCTGGCTGCTGCATTGGTGTGGCTATAATTCAGATACAGAACCTATACTGGGAATGAACAGCTAGCCCTATGCTGGTATATAGAACTGATACAGAAGACAAAAAAATAAAATATGCATTTCCCTAAATATAGTGCCAGTGCCCCGGGATTTGGATGTGGTCACCTGGAAACAGGACAGCACATAGGGGCAGGAGCCAATAGCAAAGGAGAATGTATGATGCCTGGTATAATTAATAATTGTACAGAAAATAAATAAGACATATGGGACCTGTTAGCCAGAATGCTTGGGAGCTGTGGTTTTCTGAATAAGGGATCTTACTGTAATTTACATCTCCATTCCTAAAGTCTAATAAGAAATAATTTCAAATCACATGAACCCAATAGGCTGGTGTTGCTTCCAATAAGGATTAATTATATCTTATTGGGGATCAAGTTCGTTATCCGGAAACCCGTTCTCCAGAAAGCTCTGAATTACAGAATGGCCATCTACCATTTTATCCAAATAATCCAAATGTTTAAAAAGGATTTCCTTTTTCTGTGTAATAATAAAACAGTAGCTTGTACTTGATCCCAACTAAGATACAATTAATCCTTATTGGAAGCAAAACCAGACTAAAGTTCACATGATCTTCTAGTAGACTTAAGGTATGAAAAGATTACAGAAAGATCTGTTATCTGGAAAATGCCAGGTCCTGAGCATTCTGGATAACAGGTTGCATACCTGTAAATGGTTCTGCTTTATTATTACAGAAAAAGTAAAACACTTTTAACATTTTTAATTATTTGGAGTCTAAGGGAGATGGCCGTCCTGTAAATTGGAGCTTTCCGCATAACGGGTTTCAGGAAAACGCATGCTATATTGTATCTTGTTTTAAGGTATACTAACAACTTGCATAATCAGGGGGAACACTTTAGACCCCTGTTTAGCAGGATATCATTCTCCAATTGAAAGCTCCTAGGGCCTAATTATATCAGCATTTAGTACAGGTATGGAATCAGTTATCTGGAAACCCGTTATCCAGAAAGTTCGAAATTACGGAAGTCATCTCCGATAGACTCCATTATAAATTTAAAAAGAATTTTCTTTTTCTGTGTAATAATAAAACAGTCGCTTGTACTTGATCCCAACTAAGATATAATTAATCCTTATTGGAAGCAAAACCAGCCTATTGGCTTTATTTCATGTTTACATGATTTTCTAGTAGACTTAAGGTATGAACATCGAAATGATGGAAAGATCCCTTATCCGGAAAACCAGAGGTCCTGTTCTGGATAACATGTCCCATAACTGTACCTTGTACCTGATCCCAACTAAGATATAATTAATCCTTATTTGAAACAAAACCAGCCTACGGTATGGAGATCCAAATTACAGAAAGATCCGTTATCCAAAAAAACCCAAGTCCCGAACATTCTGGATAACAGGTTCCATACCTATACTCTAAAACTTTGAACCTCCAACACCCATGAATATAGCAAATACAAGGAAAGGGCAACATACTGATTAATATTGCTCATTATGGGATATTAAACATTTTTTTAAAACCCCATCAGTGTGGAGGTGCCATTTTTTTTCTCGGGTGGGTACATGCACACTACAGGTATAGGATCTGTTATCCAGAATGCTCAGGATCTGGGGTCTTCCGGATAATGGATCTTTCCATAATTTGAATCTTCGTACCTTTAGTGTACTAGAAAATAATGGAAACATTAAATAAAGCCAATAGGCTGGTTTGGCCTCCAATAAGGATTAATTATATCTTAGTTGGGATCAAGTACAAGCGACTGTTTTATTATTACACAGAAAAAGGAAATAATTTTTAAACATTTGGATTACCGGTATTTGGATAGGGAGACGGCTATTTCGTAACACTGAGCTTTCTGCATAACAGGTTTCTGGATAACGGATTCCATACCTGTACCAATTTTTACAGCTTATTTCTACTAAGGATGGACGAGTCCACTATTTTGGATTCAGCCAAACCCTTTGCGAGAGATTCGACTGAATAACGAACTGAATCCTTATCCTAATTTGTATATGCAAATTAGGGGTGAGAAGGGAAAAACATTTTTTACTTCCTTGTTTTGTGACAAAAAGTCATGTCAATTCCCTCCCGGCTCCTATTTTGCATATACAAATGAGGATTCTGATTTGGTTCGGCCTTGAAGAAGGATTCCAATCCTGCCGAATCCTGGATTCGGCGCATCCCAAATTTCTACTATAAAGCCAAGGGGAAGAAGAATATTAGGCAGGTAGGGGCAATGAATGGGCCCTTCCTATAAAGCAATGTACAGAGGAGCAGCAGCTTGTTCATAGTGAAGCAGAAGGAAAGCACAAGAGCTGGAGTGGGCAACACAACAATGTGAGCAGAGAACAATGAGTGTGCAACTGCAGGCAACCGACACTGCGGGACATGCACTAGCCCAGGCAACGGCCAGAGAACTGCATTAAACAAGCCAAGGGCTCGCATGAAATCTCTGCACCCGCACATCAGTAATGCTGACACTCCAGAGACATTCCATTAGATAGAGGGACCCGTGTACAGGGGCCACACTCGCTGTAACTGGCCAATCACATCACATCTCCATAAAGGTTATTTCAATGAAAGGAAGAATAATAGCAATGCCGCCTAATTCCACTGTTCCTTTCCTATAGAATTCCTTCCACTCTCCACACACAAATGTCTTCAGTCTGGGATGCCTGTCCCTTTATTTTGTAATATTCAGGGGTTTGATTCTTATATACAGTATAGTGGTGTATATACAGTATAGTGGTGTATATATCTATGTCTGGATGCTGACAACTCGTGTAGAGGTGTAAGTTGCCTGGGTGCAAATAAAGCCCAAAAAGATAAGTATATACTAGAAGGAGGCTCACATGCAAAGGTCTTACAAAGAAATAACGGTATTCTTATTTTTGACTGATAAACACCGTTATTTCTATGTAAGACCTGTGAGTGCGAGCCTCCTTCTAGTGTGTATATATATATATATATATATATATTCTATCTACAAAATATAAATACCTTTTTAGCAAACAGCCTCACAGCAACCCCATTAATACTAACGAGACATGAAAGTAGCTTCCAAAATGATTATCCTATAAAGTCCAACAGGAGGCCCAGATATACCTTGTGTACATGTACAGCTGTGTCCCTACCTTATAACCCTCCATATCTGTACCCCATGAATATTATGTGTCAGCTCAGCACCCCCCATAACTGCACCCCTTCATCCCCCCCATAACTGCACCCCTTCATCCCCCCCATAACTGCACCCCTTCATCCCCCCCATAACTGCACCCCTTCATCCCCCCCATAACTGCACCCCTTCATCCCCCCCATAACTGCACCCCTTCATCCCCCCCATAACTGCACCCCTTCATCCCATCCCAGAACCAACATAAAGACTATTACAGCCAATCCAATAAATACCTCACATGGTAACAATTCTTTGTACAGAGAGATCAGGCCATCATGTTATGTTTCAGTACAGTATTGTATCCCAGACATATATATATATTTTTTTTTTTTTTTACATTCCTGCACAGTATCTTATCCCAACCCTACATATATAGTTATGTTTATTACATTCCTGCACAGTATGGTACCCCAGCCCTATATACATATATAAAATCCTGCTCCAGTACAGTATTATACCAACTGCCAGAAAGTCCCATTTCAGGCAGATTTGCAGGTACCTGAGCAGCACATAATATAAATGAGACATGCCTGCACCCCCCTTACTAACCCCCACTTGGTACAACCCCCCCCCCCCCCATACACAGACACAGTTAGAGAATTACACACGATACCAATCCCCCAGTATTTCCCACAATCCCCTGCACCGAAACACTATTTAGTACAAGCGGCCGGGTCAGACAGACACAATATCCCTCCCTCCATTCCCGACATCCTCTCTGCCTCGGACACCTCCATTATCCCTCAGCTTCCCCCGCTGTCTGTTCACTTCACTAGTACACCGCACGCACTTATTACACACATATACATATATATATATATCTCACACACATATATATATATATATATACATATACACACACACACACACCACTATCACACAGTAACTGCTTCCACATCCCCTGCACCTGCCCCCCCTCCTGTCTCCCCGCCCCCAGCTCTCCCGGGCCCTGCTCCCCCTCTCGGCCTAATGAGCCTCCCCCAAACGGTCTCCCTCTCCTCACAGTCCGTGTCCTAGTTCCGTGTGTGACACTCACCGGGCCGCTCAGCTCAGTCAGTGCCGTTACTTAGCGCGAGATGTCGGTGAGTCAGGCTGCGGGCTCCGTCTACTCTCTCCAGGCTCTCAGAGATGCGATGGGGCGGAGTCACGGCTCTGAGGAGGCGGGAAACAAACCGTCCCGTAACGTCACCTCCGCCATAACCTGGGTGGGCAGCGGCTTCTCTACCCTGAGCCTCACTGCATGGGACATGGGCGGGGCTACGGTTGCCACTGACCCTATATAGTCTCCTGACTGGGCTCTACGCTCCATTCTCTATAGTCTCCTCACCCTCACTAATAGTGTCACACACTGGGACTGTTCCTATAGTCTCCTGACTGGGCTCCATTCTCCCCCTCACTAATAGTGTCACACACTGGGACTGTTCCTATAGTATCATTCTATGGTAACTCACTGACTGACTGAGAAACACAGAAGGGATTTATATGGAATACTGACAGGCTACATTCTATTCCTTCAGTAACCTCATCCCACTGGTTCTGTTATACTGTTACACCTGGATAACACCTGAACTGGCACTTATATAACAGGGTAACAAACTGTAACCCACAGCACCTTAATACCCCTCTGAATTGTGTCTGTCTGTTACCCTCCCATTTAGACTGTAAGCCCTACGGGGTAGGGTCCTCTAGCCTTTTGTTTCCTTGACACTGAGCACTTAATCTGCATTGTAATTCTATTTTTTATATTTATGTGAATTGTATTTCTAATACTGCACTTATTGTTACTTTTTATTCCAAAGACCCCTTGTTTACCTTGTTACTACTAATGTTACTACCCTTGTTACTACTAATTTACTGTTTTGTTGTACAGTGCTTTGCCCTCAAGGAGCGCTTTACAAATAAAAATATACATACATACTTACATACTGGGACTGGCCTCACACACACAATGGGACTCAGGCCTGGATTTGTGGAGAGGCCCCCAAGGCCCGGGCCTAGGGCGGCTGGATTTTAGGGGGCGGCATGCTGCTCAACCACACCCACATGATGAAAATTTGAGTGAATAAAAAGGAGGGTCGGGGTGACAAATGAGAGCAGGCCTAAGAGGTGCCCACTGTGTAAATCTGGCCCTGCTGGGACTGTCACTGCCCCACCCATATACACTGGGACTGGCCACTTGTACACACTGGGACTGGCACAATGTACTGGGACTGACTGGCAACAGAATACAATTCAGCTGCAGCTAATTTGCCTTGACTGCTTTACTCCAAGGAATTATTCAGGAAAATGTGGTTTGCACTACCCCCGGTATAGGTCACAAAGCAAATTTTGCACCACAATTAAAAGCATTGCCTTATCATGCTATAGTCTAAATTCTACACACCCGCCCTGTTTGGTTGCTCTCGTGTAATATATATATATATATATATTGCTTTGGGCAGGCTGTTATCATGGCTTGTACATCTAGGCCTGAAGAAGATATAGATCAGGGGTGTCTAAACTTTTTGCAACAAGGGCCAGATTTGGTCAGGTGAAAATGTGTGGGGGCCGACCATTCAGCCTGACAGTCTTTGAACCTTTAACATTGTTTAACTCATTAAAACAAGGAATCGCGTAGCCGTAGCAGTAATATTTGGGCACATTAGTGAAATGATCTGCCACTTGGACTATACTGCAGCCTGTGTGCTGAAGGTGTTAGTAATAGACACATACAGGGCCAGATTTCAAATCGAGGCGCCCCAAGGCCGCACTGTCCAAGCGCCGACTTCTTCTGTTGCGCACACCCCCCCTGCCGCTGCCGGCACTACATGGTCCTAGCGCCGGCTGCGTGAAGCGACATTGATAGCATTTTAAATCACGGGAGCACTGTGGGGGCAGGGTTGAGGCTGGGCGGCATACCGCCCCTACATTTTTGCCGCCCTAGGCACAGGCCAAGGGGCAGATCATTTCACTAATGTGCCCAAATATTATGGCTAGGTGATTCCTAATTGCACTGTGCTGGCGGGCCGCATTATTATAAATTTCGTAATGGAGGCTGTAAATTTGAAGACGGGCCACATTTGGCCCCCAGGCCGCACTTTGGACATGCCTGATATAGATTATGGACAAAGTAACGTGAGTGCCACTCTTGTGTATCTAGTTTTATGTCTGCATGGTTGTTGTATTGCATTCTGATGCAGCTACATATATTTTATAGGACAACCTCTGTGATGGGACAACCTATGTGCTGACATGATCTCTGTCATGGGACAGCCTCTGTGATGGGACAGCCTCTGTGATGGGACAAACTCTGTGATGCGATGAATTCTGTGATGGCATGATCTCTGTCATGGGATGAGAAGACTGTACAGGACTCCAGGGGTGGGTCCTGGACGATAGGTATATTTCCCCTTTATTCAGGGACCTGGAGGGTGCACAGCAGGGCAAATTAGTGCAGGAGTTAAGGGAGCCCTGAGAGTTCAGGAAGGGGGTCGGTAGACACATGTGAGGTCTGCACGAAAGAAGTGTGTTTGGAAACTGCTCTCCTGACTGGGAATCAAAAGCTTTGTAAGGCTAAGGTGAGCCTGATCCCTGAATGGGAATATTAACTGATTTCTATTCAATTCTGCTGTGCATGAAAGTGATTGTTACTTTATGCTGAAGACTATATTTAAGTTGACTTATTTTACCTGCTGAGGATACAGCTTAAGTTGTTCTTGTTACCTGCTGAAGATACAGCCAGTAACATAACTAGAGGGGGGCGGGCCCTGGTGCGTGACGCGCAGCCGCGCCCCCTCCCCCCACCGTACGGCCCGCATTTCAGTGGCGCGCGGGCTGCTGGGGGGCCCTGAGTGGGTGTGGGCCCTGGCCCGCTCGCACCCCGTGCTCCCTCGGTAGTTCCGCCACTGGATATAGCTTGTTTGGAATAGAAGGACATTTATTCTACTACTGTGTTGTGGCCGTAGTACATGGGTGATCCCACTCCCCCTGAACTTTACAAGACCAACAGTCAAACTAGGAGCAAAAATGTCAACATCTATAGGTCAGTAGAGTGCATGCATGCTGCAATTTAGATGCACAAGGGAAGGACTAAAGGATCACAACAGGTGCTGAAGATAAATATAAAATACATTTATAGAGTCAATTCATATATTTCAGCCCACTTCCCCTTGATCACCACCAATGCCTGGCCTCCCCACATTTCCTTGGATTTGTAACAATGAGAGATTCATTTTTGCAGATGTGTGTTCCATATTGAGAAGTGTGAAGCAGATGATTACATGGCAGGAGCACGGAGGCTTTGGGGTTCCCCGTCGAGAGGTGAGCTGGATTTATTCCTCTGTGCTGAGAGGCGGCTGCAGTTTTTCTGCATTACACGGATTATCTCTATCCAGCTTGTCACGGGCACCACTTTCATGTTTCCTTCAGGACAATGTGACATCCCAAATAGCTTGTGTCCCCTCTGAGCACTCTCTTAGCATTCTATAGCCTGCCTGGCATTGTATTTATTTATTGCTTATTTAGCCTTTCCATCGTTCTTCTGGGCTCATGAACATGAAGAGCAGGCGTTCACTGGCACTGCCTCTGCCCAGCAGATTGTCCTGCAGAATTAATATTAATTCACAGAAAAAATACCTGCCAAATGAAAGGCTTCCTTTCCAGTGAGAGAACTGAAAGAACGAAACCCTTCCAGCACAATCTTGGAGAGGGATTTTAACTGGAGGAAAAGTGGCACCCGTTCTATATGAACAGCAGTGACTTTGGTGGGTCACTAAAAATATAGTTTATCTCCAAAAATATGCCATGGATTTGAAATATCAGACATGTGCAAACATTTTCTCCCCAGTGTTACTATAGGCACCATCTCTCCCTACTATACCCGCTATCCCACAGTCACACTCCCTTCCCAGAGACTATTATCCACTGTTACTATAGACACATCTCTCCCTACTATACCTCATCATCATCATCATCATCATTTATTTATATAGCGCTGTCAAGATACGCAGTGCTTTACTGCAGTTATAGCAAACAGGGAATAAATGGTGGATAGCAGACAAGGATTACAGAGTACAATAGGCTTTACAAACTAAAAGGTTAGGGTACAATTGAGACATTAGGATTGTATACACAATTTGTCATTTTTGATACAGCAATGATTAATTAAGGTACATCGAATAGGCCTCTTTAAACAGATGGGTCTTTAAGGAGCGCTTGAAAGTTTGGAAGGAAGGGGAAAGTCTGACAGCTTGTGGCAGAGAGTTCCAGAGAAAAGCAGAAGCCCGAGAGAAGTCTTGTAGACGAGAATGGGCAGAAGTCACCAGAGGAGAAGTGAGGCGAAGATCAGAAGCAGAGCGTAGGTTTCGTGAAGGAGAGTATTTGGAGATTAGAGATTAAATATAGGGAGGGGTTTCTTTATTAAGGGCCTTGAATGTGAGTGTAAGTAATTTGAATTTGATTCTAGATGAGATTGGGAGCCAGTGAAGGGACATACATATGGGAGCAGCTGATGTTGAGCGGCGAGCTAGATGAATGAGTCTAGCGGCCGCGTTTAGAATAGATTAGAGTTGTGAAAGGTGACTTGTTGGAATACCTGTGAGGAGTAAGTTGCAGTAATCAAGGCGGGAGATGATGAGAGACTGAATCAGTGTTTTAGTTGATTCTGAACTGAGATAGGGTCGTATTCGAGCAATGTTGCGCAGTTGAATACGGCAAGATTTTGCAAGTGTTTGAATGTGTGGTGAAAAAGACAGATGAGAGTCTAAGATGACTCCTAGGCAGCCTGTGTGGTGGAATGAAAGGTGGTGTTGTTTACGGTGAGTGATATCTGAGGGACAGGGGAAGATCTTGGAGGAAATATGATGAGTTCTGTTTTAGAAAGGTTCAGTTTCAGGTGGCGCTGTGACATCCAGGAGGAGACAGCAGAGAGACAGTCTGTGACTTGGGAAAGGACAGAGTTAGAAAGATCAGGAGTAGACAAGTAGAGTTGGGTGTCATCAGCATAAAGGTGATACTGAAGTCCAAATGACTGAATGAGTTTTCCTAGTGAAGTTGTATAGAGCGAGAACAGCAGGGGGCCAAGAACAGAGCCTTGAGGAACTCCAACAGAGAGTGGGACAGTAGTAGAAGTAGAGTTAGAGAAGGAAACTTTAAAGGAACGGTCAGACAGATAAGATGTAAACCATGAAAGAGCAGTGTCCCGAATGCCAGCTGAGTGTAGAATGTCAAGGAGGAGTGTGTGGTCAACTGTATCAAAGGCTGCAGAGAGATCAAGAAGGATTAGAATGGAATAATGACCTTTAGACTTTGCCAATACCTGCTATCCCACAGTCACACTCCCTTCCCAGAGACTATTATCCCACTGTTACTATAGACACCATCTCTCCCTACTATACCTGCTATCCCATAGTCACACTCCCTTCCCAGAGACTATTATCCACTGTTACTATAGGCACCATCTCTCCCTACTATACCTGCTATGCCACAGTCACACTCCCTTCCCAGAGACTATTATCCACTGTTACTATAGACACCATCTCTCCCTACTATACCTGCTATCCCACAGTTATACTCCCTTCCCAGAGACTATTATCCCACTGTTACTATAGACACCATCTCTCCCTACTATACCTGCTATCCCACAGTTATACTCCCTTCCCAGAGACTATTATCCCACTGTTACTATAGACACCATCTCTCCCTACTATACCTGCTATCCCATAGTCACACTCCCTTCCCAGAGACTATTATCCACTGTTACTATAGGCACCATCTCTCCCTACTATACCTGCTATACCACAGTCACACTCCCTTCCCAGAGACTATTATCCCACTGTTACTATAGACACCATCTCTCCCTACTATACCTGCTATCCCACAGTCACACTCCCTTCCCAGAGACTATTACCCACTGTTACTATAGACACCATCTCTCCCTACTATACCTGCTATCCCATAGTCACACTCCCTTCCCAGAGACTATTATCCACTGTTACTATAGGCACCATCTCTCCCTACTATACCTGCTATCCCATAGTCACACTCCCTTCCCAGAGACTATTATCCACTGTTACTATAGACACCATCTCTCCCTACTATACCTGCTATCCCACAGTCACACTCCCTTCCCAGAGACTATTATCCCATTGTTACTCACACATGGAGCATAGGGAAGACAGAGTATGGTACACACAGGGAGCATAGGGCAAGGACAGGAAACCATTAGGTCCACTCTAAGATGATCAGTTCATACTGTACAACATACAGTGACACAGTGCTGGTGCCCCATTAGCATTTTGTATAAAGTGTGAACAGGTGAACAATGTGGGCAGTTTCAGTCTGAGTCTGAGGTGTGAACAGTACAGGGCTCTAGAAGTATGAACAATAGAGGTGTTACAGGTGTGAACAATGCAGGAGATTACTTTTGGACTTTCATGTGGGGGCCACACAAGGGGGGGTTGCGGGCCGCCATTTGGATAGCACTACTATAGAGGAAAGCCACACGAAGAAGTGCAGAGACATGAAACGCGTCAGACCTCAGACACTTGTGTGCATATCAAATGTTCAAATGAAGTTTATATCTTTTTAACTTGAATCCTGACTTTGATGGTTTTTCAGAAAGACTGGCTCATGGTATAAGCCTCCAAGCTGTAAGAATGTCCCCCTGAGAATGCTTATATTCTGTCCTGGATACGAAGGTGACATTTACATTTATGTATTTATATTTAGTTAACCTAACAGATGGTTGAACCCAAGACTCCTGAAAACCTTGTTTATCAACAAAATACTAACCTCTCGAGATAAAACGGCCAGCACCCCCAATAATCAGCCAAACTGATGAGGAGGGGATGATGGTCAGGGAAGGAGCAGCCTACCAGGATCTAATCATTGGTATCACCTGCAGTTCACACAACCATTTGGCTTTCTGTGCATTTTTTATGGGCAATCCTTTTCTTCTACAGGCGACACAGAAAAAATTAAAGTGAATAAAACAAAGGAGAGAAAAAATGGAAAAACAAGGAGAGAAAAGAGGAGAAAAGCAGATGATCAGAGAGCTCCATTCAGCCTCCATATTGAATCATTGTGTGCATGTGGACAATCACTGCTGGGGTGAGAAGACATCTGCTCATAGTGATGATGGAATGTGGTTTCACTTGTGTCTGCTCCGATATCCGGCTTTTGGCAAGTGGCCTATCAATGTTCTGTGACAGCTGCCCGGGGCCATACAAGACAGTAGCCACCTCTTCAATTCCGAGCATTGTGTGATGTTGCCACTTTGTCGATGGCTATTGCTTGTAGATGTCCACAACTGAAAAGCCTGAGCCTAAGTAGACTATGAATGGTCGTACAAGACCTACTTCGATTTAAGAATAATATAATGCTGCTTTTCCCTAGGCCAACAGAAGCCTGAGCTATGGAACAACCCATCTCCAGCGTTGGATTAGCAGCTACAGAAGATCTTCCCAGATGCTGAGAGACCACACAGTCCCCCCTGAATATATACTCAGATATGGGATCTGTTATCTGCAATGCTGTGGACCTGGGGTTTATTAAATAAGGGGGTTCTTTATGTAGTCCAGGGGTGTCCAAACTGCGGGCCAAATGCAGCCCACGATCTATTTTTAATTGGCCCGCAGCAGTTAATGACGAGCTGCTCTCGCCGCAACCCGTCTTTCAGATCTAGGGGGTCTGGCTGAGCTCAGAATGTGTCTCCTTCATTATGGACCAGCGAAAAGTGCAGGAGCTGCAGGACTTCGTGCGGTTGTGTCAGAGCAACCCAGACATTTTGCACTGCACAGAGTTCAAGTTCTTTACGGACCGGCTCATTAGGTAATGACTTGCAACTGGGGTGCCTCTTCAATACTGGACCTTTTGGTTCATTTACACAGGGCTGCAGCATGGAGTCTGTACAACTAGATTCCCTGGTCCCATTCCTAATGTATACATTTCTCATGCAGGGGGCTGTCATATATGGTGCCCTCCAGCTTCGGAAAGACCTTTAGCGGCCAGTAGTACAGTATTAGTTCTTGTACTTCCTCGTAATTTAGAGGGTTGGACTTTTGGCACTCCTGCCCTACCGTACCCCTCAGTTGTCAAGTCACTGGATTTTTTTTAAGCATATTGTGCCACAGGCAGTTCTTAGCAATTACATAGCTACACCAAAAGGATAACATACCCATCTATTGATGCACATAGTTGTATAAGACATGCAGCATGTGGTGGTGGCCTTTTAACTCACTATATTATGCACTCTTTCTAATAAGGCATATAAATCCCTAAATAGCTACCTCGGAAGGGATATCGGTGTCAGGTTGAATGTCAAGCTGAATGGTCGACCCCCACACATTTTCACCTCACCAAATCTGGCCCTCGTTGCAAAAAGTTTGGACACCCCTGATTGTAGTCAATGACTATGAATTAAAGGACAAGGAAAGGCAAAAAAAAAAAAATCCATTTTTACTTTCTTTAATGAAAAAGAAACCCATCGGATTATGCATGAGTGAGTGGAATTATACATTAGTGAGTGGGATTATGGATGAGTGAGTGGGATTATGCCTGCATGAGTGGGATTATATAGTATTATGCGTGAGTGAGCGGGATTATGCATTAGTGAGCGGGATTATGCATGAGTGAGTGGGATCATACATCATTACTGTTAACCTTTTAACAACCAGAGTGGCAGTTATCTAAAGATTTCAAAGAGGCCGTTCACTGATTACATTTTTATGGGGGGGGCGGGTTTACATGTCCTTTAAACAATACAAAAACTATAAAATCCACATTAGATCACATGACAACACAGGACCCAGTGCAGTCTGTATATTCTGATTATTAATCAGTCTTGCTGTATCGACTTCTGCCAGATATTATTTGACTTGTGCTGATTTGATAATTTATGACGATCCCTAAGCAGCCCAGATCACACTGAGCATGTGCACAGTCTTGGTCTTGCAAAGATGTATAACAAAGTTACAAGATGGTGACCCCCTGTGGCCAACTTTGAAAGCATAAATCATTTGTTTGATTAGGTTTGTGGTACAGTACGTTTATGTTTAGTATACAAAATACAGTATTTCTAGCCTTATTCTATTTTACAGTTTCCTTGTCATTTAAGGTTTATAAAGATGAGGAATTATTACAGATAAAAAGCAAATTGGTCACAAATGCAAATCATTTCAGCAAACTGGAATTTTCCCTTCTGCCCGTGTTTCTGGATCCTGTGCTGCTCCAGGGCCTGTATGATACAGCACCAGAGCCAGCAGCAATCTGGAAATGTTTTATTAATGGACTTCCGGCTAAAGGCACAGAGAGAAAAAGCACTTGGGTAAACACAAAGCCATAAATGCAGCTCCGTCTCATCCTATTGTGAGATTCTAAGGAAATCACTGACTCGTCCCACATCTTCCTTATCCTTTCAGACTGCACAATGCACCCACTCCATTAACCCTTGCCTGTCCCTCAATCTCAGCCTGGGCTCCCATCTACCCCATGACGCTGGATACTCTTACTATGTTGGCCTCCTAGGACACATTAAGCCGTGTATTTGCTGACACCTATGTAAGGTTACAGGGGGCCCAACATTTTATGGTATGGAAGGGGCCCTGACAGCAGTGGGTAAAATGCACTAGTTTGCCCTGGAGTGCTAATGGGCCAGTTGAAGGCAATCAGGAATAAGCCACATGTCTTTATAGAACACAAAAAAGGGGAGCAGAGTGTGTGGTCAGCAGGACCTTTAATTGTAGTTATTCAATGATTAAATCCAAGGTAGCGTTGCCATTATGGGGTGCTGCCTCCTCAGTGCAGCTCGTCAGGCTAATCAATTCTGTGAACAATCACAAAGAGAGAGGGGGGCGGCTCCCATAGTATAAAATCAGTGATAAACATTTATTAAATAGAAACGATGGCACTTATAGATTTCAGTAGGCGTTAAAGGAGAGGGAAAGCTACAGAGGCCATTTATTTCCAATAGATTAGCCACAATAGTGCAAGCTATAACACTATATTTATTCTGCAGAATGCTTTACCATACCTGAGTAAAAAGCTCTAGAAGCTCTCTGTTTGTTTAGGATAGCAGCTGCCATATTAGCTTGGTGTGACATCACTTCCTGTCTGAGTCTCTCCCTGCTCACTCATAGCTCTGGGCTCAGATTACAGCTGGAAAAGGGGAAAGAGGAGCAAACTGAGCATGCTCAAGCCCTAGCCCTGGAGGTTTAAGCTGAAAACAGGAAGTCTGATACAGAAGCCCATGAGTACACAATAGAAGGAAAGAAATGTGCTGTTTCTTTTGACAGAGGATTCAGAGCAGCATTACTTTGAGGGTTTACTGGTGTATTTATATAGACCTTTCTGATAAAGCTTACTTGATTTTAACCTTTCCTTCTCCTTTAAAGAAGAACTAAACCCCTCCTAAAGAGAGTCCCCATCCAATAGCCAACATTCCTCCCGACATAGCCCGCTATTAAGAAAAAATTAATCAAAAGTCGCACAGACCTCTCCATGTAGAATTAGTGATTTTTTTTATAAAATCGGACTTTTTAAAAATCATACATTTTTTGGAATGTATTAAACCCAGAGGATGGAAAAGTCAGAATCTGAAAATCCGGCATTTCAGAGCTGTCAAGGTTGTATATAAGTCAATGGTAGAAGTCCCAATGATTTTTTGATGTGCGCTTGGTTTTGTGCAACACCCCTTCGTTTTTAGAGTTTTCAGGCAAAAAGCATAAGAATTCTGAGTTTTTGGGTGAAAAATCCAAAAAAATCATGAAAACCTGATTTTTTTCCCACAAAGCAAATTTTCAGAAAAATGTAACAATAAATAATCTTAAAAAACCAGAGCGGATTTGATCAGAGTTAGAATGGGAAAATGTTGGACTAAAATTGGACTTTCTAACTTAAAGTTGAACCGCCCATTTAAGATGTGTGTGACTATTTACAAAGCCCTTTTCTCCCCATAGCTCTCCAGATCCAGCACTACAATACTCCTGTCCTACTATCTGAAGTGGAGACCCCAATATCATTCAGATTTAATTCAGCAATGAAAGATTCATGGGTTACTCTGGATCTTTTCCAAATAATTGTACTTGATGTACAAGTAAAATACTGTTTTTAGTGTGGTCAGTGGTGTAACTATAGTGCGCCGGGCCCCCCTGCAAAAAAATCTTCAGAGTAGAATCCTTCAGTGGGTCGGGTACCCGCGGGTTATCCGCAAAAGAAGCGGGCACCCTGCAGAATGAGAGGAGGATTTTCAGGTACAAGTATAGCCGCGGGTCTGCAGGTCAGGTTGTGGGTATCATCTAAATTTCTTATCTTATTTAATATTGGCTATATTTTTCTCCTTTTAAAGTTTGTCCCGCCCACTTTTACTGACGTCACTTCCGGTTTGCAACAACATCACTTCCTGTTTGATGGTGGTCGTTGGGTTGTGGATAAGGCAGTACCGGTTCAGGTAGCGGATGAAAGTGGGTTAATATGTGGGCTGCGGATTGCGGGTTCTGGTTGGGTTTTAGAAATTGGTTCCGTGCCGAAGTCTACTTCAGAGGGGCCCAGCACACTCCAATCTCCATCCTCCAGCCCACTTCCTGTCCCACCTCCGCCCATTCCCCATTCTGTGCCGACTTGCGTCCCCCTTCCCCGCCGCAGGTAAGGGAGCTGCTGGAGGGGGGGGTTTGTTGGCTATAAAGGAAACCGACTCCACAGCCTAGTCCCCCCTGTTCCCCAGCCCCCCTGCAACTGAGGGGTCTGCTTCATCTATAGTTACGCCACTGATTATGGTTGTCATAGACTTTTTTTTCAAAATTGTTTTAAAAAAAGGGCATTTTACAATTCAAAAATATTCAGTTTCTGCCTTAGTGATTGCTTTAGTAAAGTGACCCTTTAATAGTTTAAGGGGTTATTTATTAAAGGTCAAGTTTGTGAGGTTTTTTTTATACCTCAAATAAACTCACAAGTTGAATGTTTTCTAATTTATGAAAAAAACTTGAATGTAAAAAATGCGAATCAGCAAATTCAGGGTGGAAAACCTGAATACTCGAATTAATCGATTTGCTCAAATTACACGCAAAGGCTAAATGAATCATGAAGGCTGGAAACATCTTCAAATGGTTCAACTGACATCTGCCATTGACTCCTACATGACCTCGACAGGTTTTAGATGTAGAGTATTTAAAAAAAAAAAAATCAGGGTTTTTTTTATCCGAAAATTTGACCTTTGACTGAAAACTACCCTCAAAGACTTTTTCTGGAAAACACAACTCAACCTTTGATAAATCCTATATTTTTGTGTAGGATCCATATTTAATTTACAATAAAAAATGTTATGACTTAACAACCGGTGTGTAATATAATAGTGCGTCCATAAAATAACCACTCCTCCTCCTCCTTCATCAGCAGCTTTAAGTTGAGTCCTCAGAGAGTTCTCATAGTGCTGCCCGTTCTTTAGAAGTTAAATTAAAGGGGGCTAATTTTGGAGAGCTTTGCAATCAAGTGAAACATTAGTGTAAAAAGTGTCAATATAAATGCCCCTATTTTTATTTCTTATATCGGAGGAATAGCCACAAAGATGGGTTGTTATATTGTCCTCATGTAAATGATTAATAACATTCTTCACTGTAGGGGGGTTATTTACTAAACCTCAAATTTAACTGGTCAGGCTTTGTGGGGCAAAAAACTAAAATTTGTCATGAAAAAAACAAACTTGAACTTTTTGAGATCAATTATACCCCAATGCTGCAAAAAGCGAAAGGGGTAAATTCACTAATGGGCGAATGGTCGCCAGCATCAGCTTCGCACCCCGCGCACCACTTCACCAGGTGCAAATGTGCTACAACTACACCAATTGACTGATATGCAAAGTTTCGCCCTGCTGGCGACTTTTCGCTAGTGTTACTTACGCAGTTCGAGCTTTTTTTAGTGATCTTGCGCTTAGGTCAATTTGCATGTGGCGGGTAATTTAAAGTTGTATGGAAGTCTTTACTATAAATGTTGTTGCAAATGCTTGAAGTTACCACTTTTTAATACCCATGTCCAGGGAACCTTAAGCGTTAATATAATGCCCTACACATGAGCCCACTGTAAAATTATATACATATGTTCCATATGTAATAAAATGTCTGGAGAAAACCGCTAACCCCCCCCCAAAAAAAAGTTAGGACTTTTGAAGCCAATTCCTCTTAAAAAAAGGAAAAGTTGCCAAAGTTTTTCTTGAACTTTAATGCATTTTCAGAACACAGGATATGGTGTAAGTGAGGAAGATCTACCGTATGTACTCGAGTATAAGCTGAGTTTTTCAGCCCCCAAAATATGCTGAAAAACTCTACCTCGACTTATACTCGGGTCAAGCGCAAAAACGGTTGCCGGTGTCCAAGAATAGTCGCCGGCCCAAGAAAAGTCTCCAAGAATAGTCGCTGGCATCCAAGAATGGTCGTCGGTGTCCAAAAACGAGACGCCGGCACCTCCAATGGGAGCAGAAACCCTAAATTTTTTGATTGAAACTTACCAGAAGCTACTGCATTTCTCACCCTCGGCTTATACTCGAGTCAATAAGCTTTCCCAGTTTTTGGAGGTAAAATTAGGTACCTCGGCTTATACTCGGGACGGCTTTTAGTCGAGTATATACGGTAACTGCTTTATTGCACTTCACCTGGTCTAAACTAGCGAAGTCAACTCGATCTTTGGCCAGAGCGAAAAGTCACGTGGCGATAGAGTGCGAACGAATGCTAGCGACAGTCTCTTTCACTAGCGAATTTGACGCCTGTGACTGTCAGTGAATTGGCGATGTCCCTGCTGGCGAATTGTCACTAGCGTTATCCACTTCATCCTTTAGCGAATCTGCCTCGAAATCCGAAAATCCGCCATCTCAGACCTGTCGAAGTCCTATATAAATCAATGAAAGAGGCACCTACAGTATCTCAATTTAACATTTTCGTGGTCTGTGCTGGGTTTAGCTCGATAATCCAACTTTTTTTGGAGAAAAATTAGAGTGTTTCGTGTTTTTGCTCAACTTTATTGAGTTTTTCCTTGATCCAATTAAAGTCAGGCATGGGAGTTTGATCTTGATTTTTTAAATAAAATATGAGATAAATTCGGATTTTAGTAAATAACCCCTAGGTGTTTTCTCTAGAGTTTCATTTTCTATCAAAAGGTCAAGAGCCAAATTAAAATGTAACCTATAATTGGGTTTGTCTAAAACTGAGAGAACTATAGGCAACTGTTTCATTAAACAATGTCTTTTCATAGTTCTATTTAAATCCCTAAATTAGTTAAAACCATTCGATTCTATTAATAGGGGCATAATTAAACATTTTACCTAATAATTTAATGTGTTTTTTGTTTAATTTAAAACTGGATGGATTAAATATACTCCAATACTTTTTTAATTGTCTTCAGTCCTCAGCTTTTTGGGAGTGGTGGGATCTCCAGATAAATAAAGGAAACAACATTTTTATAATTTTTTGGTCTGATAATTGAGGGGTTATTTGTCAAAAATCAAATTTATCCAACACGAATAAACTCACAATTTAAACAAACTTTTTAATAGTTTGCAGATTTATAAAAAAATAAATCAGACTGTAAAAAACTCAATTGAATGCAATTGGGAAAATATTCAAGAACTTCAATTTATTACCAACGTCAACAGCCCAAAACACCCAAAAAATTGTGAAGGCAAAAAACATCTGCAAATGGTTAGAGGGACCTCTGCTATTGACTTTTACATGAATTCGACAGGATGGAATATTTTCAGATTTGGACTTTTAGCAATTTCTGGGCATAATAAATCTCGAAAAATTCAGATTTTTTTTCCATAAAAATAGTTTTTAGTGAAATTTTTTTTTGAGAAAACAAAAGTCAACTCTAATAAATAACCCCCTAATGTATCAAAGGTGTTATTGTGGGTTTCCCTAATGGTGGGAGAAGTTGAACCATTTTCTATATTTCTCTTGACTTTGATCCCCGATATTTACGGAAAGGGGGATTATTACTCTAACGAAGTCTCATGTGATCCCTTGAGTCATGTCAGACATTAATCTTTTTATTTTCATAGTTACTATTTCTTTTTTCTCATATCTTTAGGGACCTTATTTACTCTCCTATCCCGGTTCTCCACTTAGAGATGGAACCCAGAGTGAAATCAAATCAATCTCGTTTTTTCTTTTCATTGATAACTGATTCAGAACACGTCTGGCTATTGATCTGGACTGTATCCCCTGAAATGCTGATTGTGCACCCCGTCTCTTCCACAAACGTCCTGCCATGGCTACAAGATTCAGGAGGAATAGACATAATGGTGGAATACAGTCGTTTGGGGGGTGGGGGTTAGAGCTCATTTCGGCACATCTAGATTCCAGCCAAATGATTGGTCCTCCCCGGGGAGACGTTAGATTAATGTGCTGCAGAGGGAAACAATGTGGCCCAGCTGTGATGTGTCGGGATAAAGCAGAATTCTTACACAGAACATTATATTAATCAGCCAATATGTTTGCTCAGTACAGAGAGCTGCAATCTCACCCCCCCCGTGTGTGTGACTGTAAGCTCTTCTGCCACAGGCACATTTAATTGCTACCCCCTTACATCATTGTATTACCCAATTCCTTTTTGCCCCAGCTTCACGCCCTGACCCCCTGTAACCTCTTCCCCTCACTCCAGCTTTAGTGTACCCCTTCCAATGACCCCCTGTAACCTCTTCACCTCACCCCAGCTTTAGTGTACCCCTTCCAATGACCCCCTGTAACCTCTTCCCCTCAACCCAAATTTAGTGTACCCCTTCCTATGACCCCCTGTAACCTCTTTTTCCCATCACCCCAGCTTTAGTGTACCCCTTCCAATGACACCCTGTAACCTCTTCCCCTCACCCCAAATTTATTGTACACATCCCAATGACCCCCTATAGGCTCTTCCCCTCACCCCAGCTTTAGTGTACCCCTCCCGGACCTGCTGTTGCACAGGTATATCTGATACTAATAGAGGCAGATAACATTATTAAGAGTTTGGATTTGCTTTGGTAATTGGCCAATAATCAGAGCCACAGGAGCCCCTGAAGCCCAAAGCAAGTCCTTGATGTTCAGCCATTGAATAAATAGGAATCGGACCATATAAAGGGGAAGTACTAACCTTTTGTGATGATGTCAATTCTATGGACAGGGACATAACTGCAGAGGGAGCAGACCCTGTGGTTGCAGGGGACAGTAGGGTAGGCCCTAATTATTAAGCAATATCAATATATCTTGGTAGAATAGAACAATTAACCAATGTTTTTGGGTCCTAAACTGAATTTGCTGTGGGCCCAGTAAAAAGTAATTACGTCACTGTCTATGTAAGTACCAGGTATCTCTCATGTATCTCTATAATAACTGGGATTTCCCTTTAATCCTGCTTTCTGGCAGGTTCACTCTGATTGGACAGTTTCATGCAGTCTCTCTGTGTGTCTCTAGCTCAGCCCTAACTGCACCCCCTCTTGGCACTGCCCGACTGAGCAACAACCGTCTAATGACTCTAATTATCACAATCCATTTTAATGACATTTAAAAGGACGTAATGCCTCGACCTGCCCAGGATTATATTGAGTGGGACACAGTGGGGTCATTGTCTCTGATTCCTGGAAAATAACATTTTCAATTCACCTTCTGCCCTGCCAACTGCAATTTTATCCTTCCTGTATTTATATAGCGCCAACATATTCCCCAGCTCTGTACAAATATTATTCATCATTACCATCAGTCCCTACCCCAGTGAGTTTACAATATAAGGTCACATTGAAACACACTGGGGTCATTTTTATCAGGAGCCAATTAACCTGCCTATATGTATTTGGGGTGTGGGAGGAAACCTGGTTGCTCTACTGTCTCCCTCTTGTCCTACTGTCTCCCTCTTGTCCTACTGTCTCCAACTTGTCCTACTGTCTCCCTCTTGTCCTACTGTCTCCAACTTGTCCTACTGTCTCCCTCTTGCCCTACTGTCTCCATCTTGTCCTACTGTCTCCATCTTGTCCTACTGTCTCCCTCTTGTCCTACTGTCTCCCTCTTGCCCTACTGTCTCCATCTTGTCCTACTGTCTCCCTCTTGTCCTACTGTCTCCCTCTTGCCCTACTGTCTCCATCTTGTCCTACTGTCTCCCTCTTGCCATACTGTCTCCATTTTGTCCTACTGTCTCCATCTTTTCCTACTGTCTCCATCTTGTCCTACTGTCTCCATCTTGTCCTACTGTCTCCCTCTTGCCCTACTTTCTCCCTCTTGCCCTACTGTCTACATTTTGTCCTACTTTCTCCCTCTTGTCCTACTTTCTCCCTCTTGTCCTACTGTCTCCATCTTGTCCTACTTTCTCCCTCTTGTCCTACTTTCTCCCTCTTGTCCTACTGTCTCCATCTTGTCCTACTGTCTCCATCTTGTCCTACTGTCTCCCTCTTGCCATACTGTCTCCATTTTGTCCTACTGTCTCCATCTTGTCCTACTGTCTCCCTCTTGTCCTACTTTCTCCCTCTTGTCCTACTGTCTCCATCTTGTCCTACTGTCTCCATCTTGTCCTACTGTCTCCCTCTTGCCATACTGTCTCCATCTTTTCCTACTGTCTCCATCTTGTCCTAGTGTCTCCCTCTTGTCCTACTTTCTCCCTCTTGTCCTACTGTCTCCATCTTTTGTCCTACTGTCTCCATCTTGTCCTACTGTCTCCATCTTGTCCTACTGTCTCCCTCTTGTCCTACTGTCTCCCTCTTGCCCTACTGTCTCCATCTTGTCCTACTGTCTCCCTCTTGTCCTACTGTCTCCCTCTTGCCCTACTGTCTCCATCTTGTCCTACTGTCTCCCTCTTGCCATACTGTCTCCATTTTGTCCTACTGTCTCCATCTTTTCCTACTGTCTCCATCTTGTCCTACTGTCTCCATCTTGTCCTAATGTCTCCCTCTTGCCCTACTTTCTCCCTCTTGCCCTACTGTCTACATTTTGTCCTACTTTCTCCCTCTTGTCCTACTTTCTCCCTCTTGTCCTACTGTCTCCATCTTGTCCTACTTTCTCCCTCTTGTCCTACTTTCTCCCTCTTGTCCTACTGTCTCCATCTTGTCCTACTGTCTCCATCTTGTCCTACTGTCTCCCTCTTGCCATACTGTCTCCATTTTGTCCTACTGTCTCCATCTTGTCCTACTGTCTCCCTCTTGTCCTACTTTCTCCCTCTTGTCCTACTGTCTCCATCTTGTCCTACTGTCTCCATCTTGTCCTACTGTCTCCCTCTTGCCATACTGTCTCCATCTTTTCCTACTGTCTCCATCTTGTCCTACTGTCTCCCTCTTGTCCTACTTTCTCCCTCTTGTCCTACTGTCTCCATCTTTTGTCCTACTGTCTCCATCTTGTCCTACTGTCTCCATCTTGTCCTACTTTCTCCCTCTTGTCCTACTTTCTCCCTCTTGTCCTACTGTCTCCATCTTGTCCTACTTTCTCCCTCTTGTCCTACTGTCTCCATCTTTTGTCCTACTGTCTCCATCTTGTCCTACTGTCTCCATCTTGTCCTACTTTCTCCCTCTGGTCCTACTTTCTCCCTCTTGCCCTACTGTCTACATTTTGTCCTACTTTCTCCCTCTTGTCCTACTTTCTCCCTCTTGTCCTACTGTCTCCATCTTGTCCTACTTTCTCCCTCTTGTCCTACTTTCTCCCTCTTGTCCTACTGTCTCCATCTTGTCCTACTGTCTCCATCTTGTCCTACTGTCTCCCTCTTGCCATACTGTCTCCATTTTGTCCTACTGTCTCCATCTTGTCCTACTGTCTCCCTCTTGTCCTACTTTCTCCCTCTTGTCCTACTGTCTCCATCTTGTCCTACTGTCTCCATCTTGTCCTACTGTCTCCCTCTTGCCATACTGTCTCCATTTTGTCCTACTGTCTCCATCTTTTCCTACTGTCTCTATCTTGTCCTACTGTCTCCCTCTTATCCTACTGTCTCCATCTTGTCCTACTTTCTCCCTCTGGTCCTACTTTCTCCCTCTTGTCCTACTGTCTCCATCTTGTCCTACTGTCTCCATCTTGTCCTACTTTCTCCCTCTTGTCCTACTTTCTCCCTCTTGTCCTACTGTCTCCATCTTGTCCTACTGTTTCCATCTTGTCCTACTTTCTCCCTCTTGTCCTACTTTCTCCATCTTGTCCTACTGTCTCCATCGTGTCCTACTGTCTCCATCTTCATCATCATTTCATCATCATCATTTATTTATATAGCGCTGTCAAGATACGCAGTGCTTTACTGCAGTTATAGCAAACAGGGAATAAATGGTGGATAACAGACAAGGATTACAGAATACAATAGGGTTTACAAACTAAAAGGTTAGGGTACACTTGAGACATTAGGATTGTATAAACAATTTATCATTTTTGATACAGCATCTTGTCCTACTTTCTCCCTCTTGCCCTACTGTCTCCATCTTGTCCTACTGTCTCCATCTTGTCCTACTTTCTCCCTCTTGCCCTACTGTCTCCATCTTGCCCTACTGTCTCCATCTTGCCCTACTTTCTCCATCTTGTCCTACTGTCTCCATCTTGTCCTACTGTCTCCATTGTGTCCTACTGTCTCCATCTTGTCCTACTTTCTCCCTCTTGCCCTACTGTCTCCATCTTGTCCTACTGTCTCCATCTTGTCCTACTGTCTCCATCTTTTCCTACTGTTTCCATCTTTTCCTACTGTCTCCATCTTTTCCTACTGTCTCCATCTTGCCCTACTTTCTCCATCTTGCCCTATGTACTTTTAATTGATGCTGGCAGGGCCTTGGGTCGTATCCCCTATTCTCATCCCCCATGGGCATGTCTGACTGCAGTGGTATCTCCTTCAGATGAATATCCTTGGAACAAAGAGTTGATAGGGGTAAGTCTACCAGGGCCTTTCATTGAAATGTTTGTTTATATGGTGTTACAAAGGAATTCTGGGAGATTCCAGGGGCCCCTTATTTCTCTCATTGCAGCCCTGTTTCTCGTGTTCCTCTATGACTAACTGTATAACTGTATGTAGCCATAACATAAACATTTATTGTATAAGCTCCTCCCACTGCTTGGTATTAACCCCCACCTCACAGGTACATAATCTCTGCTGATCCGCACACGTCTATAAATAGTCTGCCAGTAATACTCCCTGCACCCTGGCACCATCCCCTCTATAACACTGTGACCTGGAAGGGAGAAAATCCCAACATAACCCACTGCTGTACCAGCTGCAACATTTGCTGCACTCAGTTGGCCAGTTAGTCTGATTCAGGGTTAAACATAGTCTGTAGCGCTGTATGGTGCCCCGGGCAGAACCCAAACAGCTTGAGGGGCAGAAACATAACAAGTGATGTGAGGTCAGGGTGCTCTGCCCATAAGAGGGTGCAATCTCTAATACTCTGCATTAGTACTGGAATCCTGCCTCTACCTAAGAGCTTACAATCTGCTGCATGCTGGGAAGTGTAGGCAGGTGGCTGCAGACTGTGTGCTAATTAGAAGAGCTGAGAACTGCGTTACCCATAATGCACTGGGAGTTCCCTAATCCTCACCTGTTGCATCCTGGTAGAGTTTAAATGCCCAGGTCCGAGCGCAGGGTCCAGTAGAGGCAGTTGCAGATCTCAGGTAAGAACTGACTGGGGACCTGGGCACCTACTGTATGTGGCCCCTGACATCTTCCTCAGGGACTGGGGGGGGCAAGAAGTAGGTTAGAGAGATGGGCAGGTGGAGACGGCATCACATTAACCTCTACTGTGCATTATTGATATAGTAAAGGGGACAGACAGCTGTAAATTCACGTTTAGGGTATTATTGACCAGGCTGTAGAATTATAAATCTCTTACTGTTCAGGGAATTGTAGTTTGGCAACAGCATAGGGATCCCTGATCTGTTCTACACTTACTTTTTGCTAAATGTATTTATTATCAATTTGCATTATTTCAACTATTTCCTTTTATACATTGTACCCCTGAAACAAGATTTCTTTATGAAATGTATTTTCTGTGTTTCACCACTTTACTCTTAGAATCAAACCACTCTATGGCTGTTATATAAACAGTACATCTCAGCCATAAAGCAGGACAGGACTGCTGCTTACAATGGGGATCAGATAGGATCTGTGCAGCCACTGGGACAGAATGTTCTGTTATACAGATAGCTAGAATCTCAGCTGCCATAAAGCAGGACAGGACTGCTGCTTACAATGGGGATCAGATAGGATCTGTGCAGCCACTGGGAGAGAATGTTCTGTTATACAGATAGCTAGAATCTCAGCTGCCATAAAGCAGGACAGGACTGCTGCTTACAATGGGGATCAGATAGGATCTGTGCAGCCACTGGGACAGAATGTTCTGTTATACAGATAGCTAGAATCTCAGCTGCCATAAAGCAGGACAGGACTGCTGCTTACAATGGGGATTTTATCCCCCTCTGTGCAACTGCCAGACTATTCTCACTGGGTAACTGTTCTGTTTCCTTCCAGCAGGGGGAGCTCCTACCAATATGGCCCTGGTGAAGAGCGGCTGGTTATGGAGGCAAAGTAAGTTTCTGCTAGTAAGGTTGTACTGTGGGCACAAGTTCAAATTTAAGCTCTGGGGATCTTTAGAAATTGGAAACTCATAGAAACCCCCACATACATTACAATCAGCACCTTCATCTGAGTTTAGAACTTTAAAGGGCAAGTATTTCTTCTAGATATTTCTTTACTGTCTAAGCACAGTCCCAGTCAAGTGCTCTCTGTGTCACTTAGCACTGAGTATCACTCATGTATTATAAGGGATAATGTACCCCCTACTGTAAATGATAAGGATATTAGAAGTCACTGAGGGGTTGTTCTGTGACCATATAAAGACACAAGGCTGCAGGCTGAGTTATACAGGGAACTCTGAGTATCACTCATGTATTATAAGGGATAATGTACCCCCTACTGGAAATGATAAGGATATTAGAAGTCACTGAGGGGTTGTTCTGTGACCATATAAAGGCACAAGGCTGCAGGCTGAGTTATACAGGGAACTCTGAGTATCACTCATGTATTATAAGGGATAATGTACCCCCTACTGTAAATGATAAGGATATTAGAAGTCACTGAGGGGTTGTTCTGTGACCATATAAAGGCACAAGGCTGCAGGCTGAGTTATACAGGGAACTCTGTGTATCACTCATGTATTATAAGGGATAATGTACCCCCTACTGTAAATGATAAGGATATTAGAAGTCACTGAGGGGTTGTTCTGTGACCATATAAAGGCACAAGGCTGCAGGCTGAGTTATACAGGGAACTCTGAGTATCACTCATGTATTATAAGGAATAATGTACCCCCTACTGTAAATGATAAGGATATTAGAAGTCACTGAGGGGTTGTCCTGTGACCATATAAAGGCACAAGGCTGCAGGGAGTTATACAGGGAACAACTGCTGATTATAACTGATGACACCACTAAACACAGTTTATAAGGATATAATTTATAGGATATTTGTGTGTATATATATTATGTAAATGCAGGAGCTCAACTGGTGTCCCTGTTGCTTTGTACAGGCTGTGTATTGAGGCGCTGGAAGAAGCACTGGTTTGACTTATGGTTGGACGGGAATCTTCTCTATTACCCTGACGAAAACCGCCGGACCGTAGAAAATCGAATCCCCATGAAGTTCAACTGTGTGAATGTGAGAGCCGGTCAGGAGTGTGGGGGTGAGGAGTGCGGGAAGGACAAATCCTGCCTGTTTTTATTTATCAGTTCAAGGGGCATCTTTGGGATATTTGGGGTCAGTATAGGGGCACCTCCCCAGCATAGTGATTTCAGCTTAACCCTTTCCATTCCAGATATTCTGCCTCCGGACGGGAACACCCAGGAATCCCTGGTGACGGTAGAATTAAGAGATCGCTCCAAGTTGCTGCTGTGCGCTGAGAGTCAGGATGATGCTGTGTAGGTATCTGGGTGACCAATGACAAACATTGGGGGGCACAGGGGAGATGGGCTGTAAGTGATTATGTGGTGACTGGGTCTTTATAGGGACCAAATGGGGATCTTGATTTCCGGGGAAATCCAAACAAGATTAATATTCATTTGCTTCTTGGCTCATTGTATAAGCCTCATTATACTATATGATTAGAGGAAGCAGAATGGCAGCTCCTACTAATATAAACATTGATATTAGGGATGCACCGAATCCACTATTTTGGATTCGGCCGAACCCCCGAATCCTTCACGAACGATTCGGCCGAATACCGAACCAAATCCGAATTTGCATATGCAAATAAGGGGTGGGAAGGGGAAAAAAATGTACTTCCTTGTTTTGTGACAAAAAGTCACGCGATTTCCCTCTCTGCCCCTAATTTGCATGTGCAAATTTGGATTTTGATTCGGCCGGACAGAAGGATTTGGCCGAATCCGAATCCTGCTGAAAAAGGCCGAATCCCGAACCAAATCCTTGATTTGGTGCATCCCTAATTGATATATACTGTATGTGTGTGTGCAGAAATAAAGCATTGGGCTCCATGTAGCAATAAACATTAGTGTGTGTCTGGTGTTGGGGCGAAGGGTCAGTCTCTGCTGTGGAAAGTGGGGGGTAACTCATTAATTCCCTGGGGCAGAAGTGAGCAGTCAATGTTAATTTAAGCAGAGTCACATGACTTAATAATTCTTCTCTTGTAGTGCATGGAAGATGGCGTTAATGGACACACAGTTCTATCCGGTAAGTGACCTCAGTGCCATATGGCTCTTTATTTCTCTGGTTTGTCTACCAAACTTACCATGGGCTGGATAAATACAGTGCCAATTCCATGTATAATACCCCAGAACACACAGTGGGATTAATACAGGGCCAATTCCATGTATAATACCCCAGAACACACAGCAGATAAATACAGGGCCAATTCCATGTATAATACCCCAGAACACACAGTGGGATTAATACAGGGCCAATTCCATGTATAATACCCCAGAACACACAGCAGATAAATACAGTGCCAATTCCATGTATAATACCCAGAACACACAGCAGATAAATACAGTGCCAATTCCATGTATAATACCCCAGAACACACAGCAGATAAATACAGTGCCAATTCCATGTATAATACCCCAGAACACACAGCAGATAAATACAGTGCCAATTCCATGTATAATACCCCAGAACACACAGCAGATAAATACAGTGCCAATTCCATGTATAATACCCCAGAACACACAGCAGATAAATACAGTGCCAATTCCATGTATAATACCCCAGAACACACAGCAGATAAATACAGTGCCAATTCCATGTATAATACCCCAGAACACACAGTGGGATTAATACAGGGCCAATTCCATGTATAATACCCCAGAACACACAGCAGATAAATACAGTGCCAATTCCATGTATAATACCCCAGAACACACAGCAGATAAATATAGTGTCAATTCCATGTATAATACCCCAGAACACACAGCAGATAAATACAGTGGCAATTCCATGTATAATACCCCAGAACACACAGTGGGATTAATACAGGGCCAATTCCATGTATAATACCCCAGAACACACAGCAGATAAATACAGTGCCAATTCCATGTATAATACCCCAGAACACACAGCAGGATAAATACAGTGCCAATTCCATGTATAATACCCCAGAACACACAGCAGATAAATACAGGGCCAATTCCATGTATAATACCCCAGAACACACAGCAGATAAATACAGTGGCAATTCCATGTATAATACCCCAGAACACACATCAGATAAATACAGTGTCAATTCCATGTATAATACCCCAGAACACACAGTGGGATTAATACAGGGCCAATTCCATGTATAATACCCCAGAACACACAACAGATAAATACAGTGCCAATTCCATGTATAATACCCCAGAACACACAGCAGATAAATACAGTGCCAATTCCATGTATAATACCCCAGAACACACAGTGGGATTAATACAGGGCCAATTCCATGTATAATACCCCAGAACACACAGCAGATAAATACAGTGCCAATTCCATGTATAATACCCCAGAACACACAGCAGATAAATATAGTGTCAATTCCATGTATAATACCCCAGAACACACAGCAGATAAATACAGTGGCAATTCCATGTATAATACCCCAGAACACACAGTGGGATTAATACAGGGCCAATTCCATGTATAATACCCCAGAACACACAGCAGTTAAATACAGGGCCAATTCCATGTATAATACCCCAGAACACACAGCAGATAAATACAGTGCCAATTCCATGTATAATACCCCAGAACACACAGCAGATAAATACAGAGCCAATTCCATGTATAATACCCCAGAACACACAGTAGGATAAATACAGTGCCAATTCCATGTATAATACCCCAGAACACACAGCAGATAAATACAGTGCCAATTCCATGTATAATACCCCAGAACACACAGCAGGATAAATACAGTGCCAATTCCATGTATAATACCCCAGAACACACAGCAGATAAATACAGGGCCAATTCCATGTATAATACCCCAGAACACACAGCAGATAAATACAGTGGCAATTCCATGTATAATACCCCAGAACACACATCAGATAAATACAGTGTCAATTCCATGTATAATACCCCAGAACACACAGTGGGATTAATACAGGGCCAATTCCATGTATAATACCCCAGAACACACAACAGATAAATACAGTGCCAATTCCATGTATAATACCCCAGAACACACAGCAGATAAATACAGTGCCAATTCCATGTATAATACCCCAGAACACACAGTGGGATTAATACAGGGCCAATTCCATGTATAATACCCCAGAACACACAGCAGATAAATACAGTGCCAATTCCATGTATAATACCCCAGAACACACAGCAGATAAATATAGTGTCAATTCCATGTATAATACCCCAGAACACACAGCAGATAAATACAGTGGCAATTCCATGTATAATACCCCAGAACACACAGTGGGATTAATACAGGGCCAATTCCATGTATAATACCCCAGAACACACAGCAGATAAATACAGTGCCAATTCCATGTATAATACCCCAGAACACACAGCAGGATAAATACAGTGCCAATTCCATGTATAATACCCCAGAACACACAGCAGATAAATACAGGGCCAATTCCATGTATAATACCCCAGAACACACAGCAGATAAATACAGTGGCAATTCCATGTATAATACCCCAGAACACACATCAGATAAATACAGTGTCAATTCCATGTATAATACCCCAGAACACACAGTGGGATTAATACAGGGCCAATTCCATGTATAATACCCCAGAACACACAACAGATAAATACAGTGCCAATTCCATGTATAATACCCCAGAACACACAGCAGATAAATACAGTGCCAATTCCATGTATAATACCCCAGAACACACAGTGGGATTAATACAGGGCCAATTCCATGTATAATACCCCAGAACACACAGCAGATAAATACAGTGCCAATTCCATGTATAATACCCCAGAACACACAGCAGATAAATATAGTGTCAATTCCATGTATAATACCCCAGAACACACAGCAGATAAATACAGTGGCAATTCCATGTATAATACCCCAGAACACACAGTGGGATTAATACAGGGCCAATTCCATGTATAATACCCCAGAACACACAGCAGATAAATACAGTGCCAATTCCATGTATAATACCCCAGAACACACAGCAGATAAATACAGAGCCAATTCCATGTATAATACCCCAGAACACACAGTAGGATAAATACAGTGCCAATTCCATGTATAATACCCCAGAACACACAGCAGATAAATACAGTGCCAATTCCATGTATAATACCCCAGAACACACAGCAGATAAATACAGAGCCAATTCCATGTATAATACCCCAGAACACACAGTAGGATAAATACAGTGCCAATTCCATGTATAATACCCCAGAACACACAGCAGATAAATACAGTGCCAATTCCATGTATAATACCCCAGAACACACAGCAGATAAATACAGAGCCAATTCCATGTATAATACCCCAGAACACACAGTAGGATAAATACAGTGCCAATTCCATGTATAATACCCCAGAACACACAGCAGATAAATACAGTGCCAATTCCATGTATAATACCCCAGAACACACAGCAGATAAATACAGTGCCAATTCCATGTATAATACCCCAGAACACACAGCAGGATAAATACAGTGCCAATTCCATGTATAATACCCCAGAACACACAGCAGATAAATACAGGGCCAATTCCATGTATAATACCCCAGAACACACAGCAGATAAATACAGTGGCAATTCCATGTATAATACCCCAGAACACACAGCAGATAAATACAGTGTCAATTCCATGTATAATACCCCAGAACACACAGTGGGATTAATACAGGGCCAATTCCATGTATAATACCCCAGAACACACAACAGATAAATACAGTGCCAATTCCATGTATAATACCCCAGAACCCACAGCAGATAAATATAGTGTCAATTCCATGTATAATACCCCAGAACACACAGCAGGATAAATACAGTGCCAATTCCATGTATAATACCCCAGAACACACAGCAGATAAATACAGTGCCAATTCCATGTATAATACCCCAGAACACACAGCAGATAAATATAGTGTCAATTCCATGTATAATACCCCAGAACACACAGCAGGATAAATACAGTGCCAATTCCATGTATAATACCCCAGAACACACAGCAGATAAATACAGTGTCAATTCCATGTATAATACCCCAGAACACACAGTAGGATAAATACAGTGCCAATTCCATGTATAATACCCCAGAACACACAGCAGATAAATACAGTGCCAATTCCATGTATAATACCCCAGAACACACAGCAGATAAATACAGTGCCAATTCCATGTATAATACCCCAGAACACACAGCAGGATAAATACAGTGGCAATTCCATGTATAATACCCCAGAACACACAGCAGATAAATACAGTGCCAATTCCATGTATAATACCCCAGAACACACAGCAGGATAAATACAGTGGCAATTCCATGTATAATACCCCAGAACACACAGCAGATAAATACAGGGCCAATTCCATGTATAATACCCCAGAACACACAGCAGATAAATACAGTGGCAATTCCATGTATAATACCCCAGAACACACAGCAGATAAATACAGGGCCAATTCCATGTATAATACCCCAGAACTCACAGCAGATAAATACAGTGGCAATTCCATGTATAATACCCCAGAACACACAGCAGATAAATACAGGGCCAATTCCATGTATAATACCCCAGAACACACAGCAGATAAATACAGTGGCAATTCCATGTATAATACCCCAGAACACACAGCAGATAAATACAGGGCCAATTCCATGTATAATACCCCAGAACTCACAGCAGATAAATACAGTGGCAATTCCATGTATAATACCCCAGAACACACAGTGGGATTAATACAGGGCCAATTCCATGTATAATACCCCAGAACACACAACAGATAAATACAGTGCCAATTCCATGTATAATACCCCAGAACCCACAGCAGATAAATATAGTGTCAATTCCATGTATAATACCCCAGAACACACAGCAGGATAAATACAGTGCCAATTCCATGTATAATACCCCAGAACACACAGCAGATAAATACAGTGCCAATTCCATGTATAATACCCCAGAACACACAGCAGATAAATATAGTGTCAATTCCATGTATAATACCCCAGAACACACAGCAGGATAAATACAGTGCCAATTCCATGTATAATACCCCAGAACACACAGCAGATAAATACAGTGTCAATTCCATGTATAATACCCCAGAACACACAGTAGGATAAATACAGTGCCAATTCCATGTATAATACCCCAGAACACACAGCAGATAAATACAGTGCCAATTCCATGTATAATACCCCAGAACACACAGCAGATAAATACAGTGCCAATTCCATGTATAATACCCCAGAACACACAGCAGGATAAATACAGTGGCAATTCCATGTATAATACCCCAGAACACACAGCAGATAAATACAGTGCCAATTCCATGTATAATACCCCAGAACACACAGCAGGATAAATACAGTGGCAATTCCATGTATAATACCCCAGAACACACAGCAGATAAATACAGGGCCAATTCCATGTATAATACCCCAGAACACACAGCAGATAAATACAGTGGCAATTCCATGTATAATACCCCAGAACACACAGCAGATAAATACAGGGCCAATTCCATGTATAATACCCCAGAACACACAGTGGGATTAATACAGGGCCAATTCCATGTATAATACCCCAGAACACACAGCAGATAAATACAGTGGCAATTCCATGTATAATACCCCAGAACACACAGCAGATAAATACAGGGCCAATTCCATGTATAATACCCCAGAACACACAGTGGGATTAATACAGGGCCAATTCCATGTATAATACCCCAGAACACACAGCAGATAAATACAGTGGCAATTCCATGTATAATACCCCAGAACACACATCAGATAAATACAGTGTCAATTCCATGTATAATACCCCAGAACACAGAACATAAATACAGGGCCAATAACTAAAGTGGAAGGAGACCCCATGGTGACAAGCTTGGTCTGCTTCCTCTATGTTTCTGACACATACAATATTGTGGATAATCTGTGACTGTTGTGCAAAGGGTGCTGTGATGGGGTCCATAAAATTTTTTGGCAGTAGGGCTTATATGTTATGCCACCAATAATACCCCCATCCTGTGTGTTGCAAGGAAAGTCGTTAGTGTTGGTGTGGGGGGGGGGGGCTCAGCCTGACCAAGATTTCATTATATTGTGCCCATGAATGTGGGTCGATTTTATTGATGTTCAAAGCTATGAGCTGGGAAAGACAGAGCAAGAAAGTGAATGAGACAGACTGTTCCTGCAGGAATAAATCAATTCAGTCTCCTGGCCAGTTTTTCAGTACAGAAAGTCCTGAAATAACTTTTGTTTTAATCAGTGCGTTAACCCCTTGCGGTACAAGACACAGTATGTGTGTGTGTTTGGGATTGTGTGTGAACAGGGGGCAAACCCATTGATAGACTATGTACTGTATATCACTAAACTGCCATGTGATGAGTGGTGGGGATTGCACATATGATGGAGACAGTAGGACAAGATGGAGACAGTAGAACAAGATGGAGACATTAGGACAAGATGGAGACATTAGGGCAAGGTAGAGACAGTAGAGCAAGATGGAGACAGTATGACAAGCTGGAGACATTAGGGCAAGATGGAGACATTAGGGCAAGATGGAGACATTAGGGCAAGATGGAGACAGTAGGACAAGATGGAGACAGTAGGACAAGATGGAGACATTAGGGCAAGGTAGAGACAGTAGAGCAAGATGGAGACAGTAGGACAAGCTGGAGACATTAGGGCAAGATGGAGACAGTAGAACAAGATGGAGACAGTAGAACAAGATGGAGACATTAGGGCAAGATGGAGACTTTAGGGCAAGATGGAGACATTAGGGCAAGGTAGAGAAAGTAGAGCAAGATGGAGACAGTAGAACAAGATGGTGAAAGTAGGGCAAGATGGAAACATTAGGACAAGATGGAGACAATAGGACAAGATGGAGACCCTCTGTAACACATTATATCAGTTGTTAAAGTCCTTTAATAAGGCCTAAAGTGTAGATGCAACCAGAATGCAGTTCTGCCTGTTTGAGCCCTTGCCCTTATTACATCCAGACTGAAATGATTATTATGCAACTAAATGTCCCTACATTCTATATAAGATGACACAGCTGGTCCAGTTGAGATGTCCCTGATCCAGTCTCCCAATAAGCACAACTGCTGCCCCCTCACTTCTGTCATTGGAGGGGGGAGAAATGAGCTCCTCTTTTTTTTCATATCGATGTACCTTCCTCCTCATTTATACCTCTAGTAAACAGCCGGTGATTGGTGGTTTAATGTGTTCAACCTCTGCCCCAGAAGCCATATACAGTTATAAATAATGTCATTTATTGATCAGTGACCCCTGTGTGTGTATACTGTATATATACGGCTGCTCCATAGGACAGGGAGATAATGGCTGTGGTTATTAACACATTATTTATGGGGAGTAACAGTCTGTTTATAGGTCCAGAAGCTGCTAATAAATTTAGTCTTTATGGCTAAAAGTGTCTTCTCATCATCGTCAGTAACAGAGTGATGACCGGTCATATGTACTTTATTATGTCCCAGAGGCTTACACTTCAGTCTGATTCAGTATCTAATCCACCCAGCTGGGGAACTACAATACGCAGAGCATTTTCTCTCCAGGATCCTGTGTCCCTAAATCTCTTTCTTCCACCCACAGGTGAATGTATATGACCCATATGATGATCATTACCAGGCGATTCCATTCAATGGCCACCATGCGGCCTACATCAATCAGGGCTACTGTGGGCACGGCTATGGTAAGTGTAAGCGATTATGTCTGGAGACTGTGGGCACAGCTATATATATATATATGTGTGTGTATGTGTCTATATAGTAACTGATTCTGTGCTGCCCTCTAGTGGCCAGATCACTTAAATACACAAAGTCTTTATCTCAAGGTTCTTAGTTTATTGGGTTTCCTCCCTAGAACTTGTCTGTTCATTGGTTGGTTGGTGACTCACTGGATCCTGTGCTTTTGGGGGTCCTGCTACTCCCCGACTAGCAACTCATGTACCCCCTTCTGATTCTCTTTCCCCCTACAGTCCCTTTCAATGTCAGAGAGGACCCTCACCGCTATTCATATGGACAACAGATGGCGCTGGGAATGCTTGCGGGCGCAGTAACAGGCTCTGCCCTCAGCTCCCTTCTTTGGCTGCCATGTTGGTTCTGAGAACATAAAGAGGACTGACCCATGTGTACCTGCACGTTCTGCTTATCTGCCTGGGATAATACATCTGTAATAATAATATTAACCTCATTAGGATAAACTGCCTGTTGTTGAACTATAGCACCCAGCAATGGTTGGCACCCCAGGGGGGTAGGTACTATTTTTAGCCTCCAGGCACGGGGGGTATCTATTGGATTCATAGCACTAGTTTCCCATCTTGTCTATAAGTATCCAATAAATGTCTGTGCTGAGCCCTTCCATAGTATTGTGCATTTATACATAACTTTAATTTTATCTAGCGCTTTAAGGAAATCTCTGCCTCTTTTACTCAGGGTAAAGTTCATTGTGAACCAATGACATTACAAGACTGCCCAATATCCAGTCTTTTCTCATTGTCATGAGGTTTATAGTTACTTGTATCTGTCATTGCTACTGAAAGCAGAGTCTGATTGTAAATATTCTCTGCACTGCCGGTTCTGACTCTTGAAACAGTGTAACAGAAAGCAGCTGATGAACAGACCTGGAGGAGCACTGAATGAAGAACAGCATCACAGCAAAGTGCTATGGAATATGCCGGCACAATACAGTAAATGGATGATTATAAATCTAACAACAGCCGCCCACTTGCAGTAAGTATTCTGCTGCTATACCCTTTCTGCCAGCAGGTGGTGCTGTTGGCCTGTTCCATTCATGCACACTCAATAGGTGGGCTCTTTGTAGGCCATTCCAAAGCAGCTCCAGATAAAAGGGGTCACAATTCAAGCGCAGTACTATTTTGGATAGAATTTTCCATGATTTTTTTTACCAGCATTTGTACAATCACATGACTCAAACCAGGGCTCTTACTCCCCCTTACAGAGATCCAGCTCCTTACGGGCAGGTACTGATGGAAAGGATGAACAATTGGAGGGTCACATTGTTGTTTGTACAAATCAAAACTCCCCAGGGATCCTAAACTTCCGCCCAACAGCTGATGCTAAATTGTAGCCAAAGCTGAATCCCCATGAAGTTACAGATGGCTAAACTGCCTCCTGCCGACCCAAGTGTGCTCCTGATTTATTGAAAAGTGGGCCGTCTCAGGGTGGATTGGGGGTGTGGTCATGGTGGAATTGCTGGGAATGTGAGTGCAGTGGGGATAATGGAGTCTATAGGGGCACGGACTGCTGTGAATTGGGTTGCCACCTGGCCAGTTTTTTATTGGCCCAGCCGGTAAAACATCTGTCAAGGCCGGGGTCGGTATTACAAATTTACCGGCAATGTAGTTGCCGGTAAATTTGCAATACCCTTAAAGGGATACTGTCATGGGAAAAACAATTTTTTTTCAAAATGAATCAGTTAATAGTGCTGCTCCAGCAGAATTCTGCACTGAAATCCATTTCTCAAAAGAGCAAACAGATTTTTTAATATTCAATTTTGAAATCTTACATGGGGCTAGACATATTGTCAATGTCCCAGCTGCCCCAAGTCATGTGACTTGTGCTCTGATTAACTTCAGTCACTCTTTACTGCTGTACTGCAAGTTGGAGTGATATCAACCCCCTCCCTTTTCCCCCACAGCAGCCAAACAAAAGAACAATGGGAAGGTAACCAGATAACAGCTCCCTCAGGGTCGGATTTACATAGTGGCCGCCCCTAGGCCCACTGCCGTTCATCGCCCATGTCCCCTCCCCTTTATTTATGTAAATTTTCATCATCTGGACAGGAGCAATGGGGATTGCTCACAGGAAATTTAAAAAATGATTGTATCTCCAGAGCATCCCCAGTATTTTTGAATCAATGTGGGTGTGGTTGAGCAGCATGCCGCCCTAGGCCTGGGCCTAGGTGGCCTTTCCACAAATCCGGGCCTGAGCTCCCTAACACAAGATAACAGCTGCCTGGTAGATCTAAGAACAACACTCAATAGTAAAATCCAGGTCCCACTGAGACACATTCAGTTACATTGAGAAGGAAAAACAGCAGCCTGCCAGAAAGCATTTCTCTCCTAAAGTGCAGGCACAAGTCACATGACTTGGGGCAGCTGGGAAATTGACAATATGTCTAGCCCCATGTCAGATTTCAAAATTGAATATAAAAAAATCTGTTTGCTCTTTTGAGAAATGGATTTCAGTGCAGAACTCTACTGGAGCAGCACTATTAACTGATTCATTTTGAAAAAAAATTTTTTTCCCATGACAGTATCCCTTAACAAATTTGAACTTTTCTCCTCACCCGCCTTCTGGCCATCACGCAACATAACTCCACCCTCTTGCACGGCACAACCCGCCCCTTTTTACAACATTACAACACGACTGTCCCCACCACCGCCAGTAGAAATTTTATCGAAAGGTGGCAATTCTAGCTGTGAATAATTTAAGATTTAGTTGGGATAAAGAAAATGTCAAAACATTGGGGTTTGGGAACAACAAGGAAAAGGCCCAAGGCTTATTTAGCAGGAGGGCGATGAGGCCACATTATTTCCATGTAAATAAGAGGGAAATCACAATCCCCCAAGTTGCTCTGAATTCCCTGCTATAATGACCCCCCATTCAGCCCCATTGCACCAGGGAGGACATTGACTGCTCAGTAAGTGCAGTGCTGGTTCCCCATAATGAATGTTGTGCTGCTGGGACAGGAATGACACACTTCAGTACCGTATGAAAAGCAATATCCCAGATGTTTCAGTACTAAGCACTGGTTTATAATCAAGACAAGAGCCTTACTGGGATTTCCCAAATTATATCAAGTGTTCTAAGGAGCATGCACTCTACTAATATCATTCAGCTGGTGCCACACGAGTAACTACCTCTTTCGGTCAGTAATTTTTAATAAAATCCCAAGCACATTGCCCCCCCCCCAATTGACAAAGCAAACATGGCCGTCACCAATTTAAATGCATCATGGCCGCCTGTCTGTGCCGATTAACTGACTCACAATCAATATCACTTTAACAAGCCATTTCCTCAATCAATGCTCATTTCATTAGCGCAATTAGTCCTTGTGTGATCGACACCAACACACAACCCAAGTGACACTGACCAGCACAACTGCTCCCACAATCCCCACGTCTCCTTCTATTCACTGGAAAATCCACCCAAAACTCTTCTGCATTAATCTCATCTGATTCTCATCAACTTCCCAATATCCATTCATTCCTCATTCTCACTGGGTTTATAGTTCTGTGTAACTGTCATTGTGTCTGTCCCTTTCTCTTCTCTGCACTGCTGCTTCTGACTCCTGATACAACTTCCCAATATCCATTCATTCCTCATTCTCACTGGGTTTATAGTTCTGTGTAACTGTCATTGTGTCTGTCCCTTTCTCTTCTCTGCACTGCTGCTTCTGACTCCTGATACACCTTCCCAATATCCATTCATTCCTCGTTCTCTCTTCTCTGCACTGCTGCCTCTGACTCCTGATACAACTTCCCAATATCCATTCATTCCTCATTCTCACTGGGTTTATAGTTCTGTGTAACTGTCATTGTGTCTGTCCCTTTCTCTTCTCTGCACTGCTGCTTCTGACTCCTGATACAACTTCCCAATATCCATTCATTCCTCATTCTCACTGGGTTTATAGTTCTGTGTAACTGTCATTGTGTCTGTCCCTTTCTCTTCTCTGCACTGCTGCCTCTGACTCCTGATACAACTTCCCAATATCCATTCATTCCTCATTCTCACTGGGTTTATAGTTCTGTGTAACTGTCATTGTGTCTGTCCCTTTCTCTGCACTGCTGCCTCTGACTCCTGATACAACTTCCTAATATCCATTCATTCCTCATTCTCACTGGGTTTATAGTTCTGTGTAACTGTCATTGTGTCTGTCCCTTTCTCTGCACTGCTGCTTCTGACTCCTGATACAACTTCCCAATATCCATTCATTCCTCATTCTCACTGGGTTTATAGTTCTGTGTAACTGTCATTGTGTCTGTCCCTTTCTCTGCACTGCTGCCTCTGACTCCTGATACAACTTCCCAATATCCATTCATTCCTCATTCTCACTGGGTTTATAGTTCTGTGTAACTGTCATTGTGTCTGTCCCTTTCTCTGCACTGCTGCTTCTGACTCCTGATACAACTTCCCAATATCCATTCATTCCTCATTCTCACTGGGTTTATAGTTCTTTGTAACTGTCATTGTGTCTGTCCCTTTCTCTTCTCTGCACTGCTGCCTCTGACTCCTGATACAACTTCCCAATATCCATTCATTCCTCATTCTCACTGGGTTTATAGTTCTGTGTAACTGTCATTGTGTCTGTCCCTTTCTCTTCTCTGCACTGCTGCTTCTGACTCCTGATACAACTTCCCAATATCCATTCATTCCTCATTCTCACTGGGTTTATAGTTCTGTGTAACTGTCATTGTGTCTGTCCCTTTCTCTTCTCTGCACTGCTGCTTCTGACTCCTGATACAACTTCCCAATATCCATTCATTCCTCATTCTCACTGGGTTTATAGTTCTGTGTAACTGTCATTGTGTCTGTCCCTTTCTCTGCACTGCTGCCTCTGACTCCTGATACAACTTCCCAATATCCATTCATTCCTCATTCTCACTGGGTTTATAGTTCTGTGTAACTGTCATTGTGTCTGTCCCTTTCTTTTCTCTGCACTGCTGCCTCTGACTCCTGATACAACTTCCCAATATCCATTCATTCCTCATTCTCACTGGGTTTATAGTTCTGTGTAACTGTCATTGTGTCTGTCCCTTTCTCTGCACTGCTGCTTCTGACTCCTGATACAACTTCCCAATATCCATTCATTCCTCATTCTCACTGGGTTTATAGTTCTGTGTAACTGTCATTGTGTCTGTCCCTTTCTCTTCTCTGCACTGCTGCCTCTGACTCCTGATACAACTTCCCAATATCCATTCATTCCTCATTCTCACTGGGTTTATAGTTCTGTGTAACTGTCATTGTGTCTGTCCCTTTCTCTGCACTGCTGCTTCTGACTCCTGATACAACTTCCCAATATCCATTCATTCCTCATTCTCACTGGGTTTATAGTTCTTTGTAACTGTCATTGTGTCTGTCCCTTTCTCTTCTCTGCACTGCTGCCTCTGACTCCTGATACAACTTCCCAATATCCATTCATTCCTCATTCTCACTGGGTTTATAGTTCTGTGTAACTGTCATTGTGTCTGTCCCTTTCTCTTCTCTGCACTGCTGCTTCTGACTCCTGATACAACTTCCCAATATCCATTCATTCCTCATTCTCACTGGGTTTATAGTTCTGTGTAACTGTCATTGTGTCTGTCCCTTTCTCTGCACTGCTGCCTCTGACTCCTGATACAACTTCCCAATATCCATTCATTCCTCATTCTCACTGGGTTTATAGTTCTGTGTAACTGTCATTGTGTCTGTCCCTTTCTCTGCACTGCTGCTTCTGACTCCTGATACAACTTCCCAATATCCATTCATTCCTCATTCTCACTGGGTTTATAGTTCTGTGTAACTGTCATTGTGTCTATCCCTTTCTCTGCACTGCTGCCTCTGACTCCTGATACAACTTCCCAATATCCATTCATTCCTCATTCTCACTGGGTTTATAGTTCTGTGTAACTGTCATTGTGTCTGTCCCTTTCTCTGCACTGCTGCTTCTGACTCCTGATACAACTTCCCAATATTCATTCATTCCTCATTCTCACTGGGTTTATACTTCTGTGTAACTGTCATTGTGTCTGTCCCTTTCTCTGCACTGCTGCCTCTGACTCCTGATACAACTTCCCAATATCCATTCATTCCTCATTCTCACTAGGTTTATAGTTCTGTGTAACTGTCATTGTGTCTATCCCTTTCTCTGCACTGCTGCCTCTGACTCCTGATACAACTTCCCAATATCCATTCATTCCTCATTCTCACTGGGTTTATAGTTCTGTGTAACTGTCATTGTGTCTGTCCCTTTCTCTGCACTGCTGCCTCTGACTCCTGATACAACTTCCCAATATCCATTCATTCCTCATTCTCACTGGGTTTATACTTCTGTGTAACTGTCATTGTGTCTGTCCCTTTCTCTGCACTGCTGCTTCTGACTCCTGATACAACTTCCCAATATTCATTCATTCCTCATTCTCACTGGGTTTATAGTTCTGTGTAACTGTCATTGTGTCTGTCCCTTTCTCTTCTCTGCACTGCTGCTTCTGACTCCTGATACAACTTCCTAATATCCATTCATTCCTCATTCTCACTGGGTTTATAGTTCTGTGTAACTGTCATTGTGTCTGTCCCTTTCTCTGCTCTGCACTGCTGCCTCTGACTCCTGATACAACTTCTCGATATCCATTCATTCCTCATTCTCACTGGGTTTATAATTATGTTCTGACTTTTAAAACAATGTAGCAAAAGTCAGTTTTCTTATAGGTCTGTTAATCTGTCGTCTTCTGGTACATTATTTCAGGAGACAGAACAAGCAGCCAACCCTTGCTGTTATCTAATGTATCTGCTAGTACTGCAGCTTCACGGGCAAAATCCCACAACTTCTCAATAAAATCCCAAAATAACCTGCAGTACAGGCAACATCCTCCAAAATACAGTCCATAAAAGCTGTGTTAGGTTGTGCCCCACTCCCCGTGATGATGCCCAGCACCCGCTGTAGCCTTAGAGCCTGGAATGTTAGGAGTTAAGTCCAGTTGTGCTCCCTCTGAGACAGAGAATCATTGATTGCTACAGTGCAGTCAAGTGCAACCCAATGGGCCGAGGTTCTATTTTCTCTTTAAATGTTACAATTCGTTTTAGGCAACATCATTTGGGATTCCATTGTTTCTGATATTACCTAGGAAAATGGAACGTTCCTCATTCCAAATTCCCTATAACTCAAATCTTGAACCATTTATACATGGTTATTATACTAGAAGTTTGGTAGGGTTTATTAAAGCACAAGGTTTAACTTGATGGATCTTTTATCCACCTCATCTACTCAGTACCTGCTTTCTGCCCCTGATATCACTCCAACTTCCAGTACAGCAAGTAGTGACTGAAGTTCATCAGAGCACAAGTCACATGACTGAGGGCAGCTGGAAAATTGACAAAATGTCTAGCCCCATGTCAGATTTCAAAATTGAATATAAAAAAGATATATTTGCTCTTTTGAAAAATGGATTTCAGTGCAGAATTCCATTAACTGATGTGTTTTGAAAAAAAACATGTTTTCCCATGACAGTATCACTTTAATTACACCAGGAGAAGATTAGAATGAAGGTAAATGAACTCTGCTGTCATTACACTTTAATTAATGGGATGTTCTCCAGCAGAGAATTAATTAGGCAGTAGAGAGGCCTGTGAGACCCAGGCTGTTGTATTAAAGAAGCTGGGCAAAAAAAATCAGGTTATTGTGCTGGCAGTCCCTTTGTATTGTGACTTGTACCTGTGTCACTCATTACCTGTAGATTGTGCTGCTTTAGCAAATGCTCCTCCCACCCCCTGGGACCCCTACTATGTATGTGAGGCCCCTGTCTCTAAAAAAAACACACCCATTGACTTAAATGTGTTTTGCAAAATTTTTCATTATTTAGTAAATTATGCTTGGCACATGCATGCATTGAAATTCCTACTGGGAAAGGACTGCATTGCCCACTGATGTAGCACCGGGGTCTGTATATTCCCCTAACTGTTGGCTCTATATCATACATGAAATTGCTGCTGTATTTATCTGCTGTGTGTTCTGGGGTATTATACATGGAATTGGCACTGTATTTATCTGCTGTGTGTTCTGGGGTATTATACATGGAATTGGCACTGTATTTATCTGCTGTGTGTTCTGGGGTATTATACATGGAATTGGCACTGTATTTATCTGCTGTGTGTTCTGGGGTATTATACATGGAATTGGCCCTGTATTTATCTGCTGTGTGTTCTGGGGTATTATACATGGAATTGACACTGTATTTATCCTGCTGTGTGTTCTGGGGTATTATACATGGAATTGGCACTGTATTTATCTGCTGTGTGTTCTGGGGTATTATACATGGAATTGGTCCTGTATTTATCTGCTGTGTGTTCTGGGGTATTATACATGGATTTGACACTGTATTTATCTGCTGTGTGTTCTGGGGTATTATACATGGAATTGGCACTGTATTTATCTGCCGTGTGTTCTGGGGTATTATACATGGAATTGGCCCTGTATTTATCTGCTGTGTGTTCTGGGGTATTATACATGGAATTGGCCCTGTATTTATCTGCTGTGTGTTCTGGGGTATTATACATGGAATTGACACTGTATTTATCCTGCTGTGTGTTCTGGGGTATTATACATGGAATTGGTCCTGTATTTATCTGCTGTGTGTTCTGGGGTATTATACATGGAATTGGCACTGTATTTATCTGCTGTGTGTTCTGGGTATTATACATGGAATTGGCACTGTATTTATCTGCTGTGTGTTCTGGGGTATTATACATGGAATTGGCACTGTATTTATCTGCTGTGTGTTCTGGGGTATTATACATGGAATTGGCCCTGTATTTATCTGCTGTGTGTTCTGGGGTATTATACATGGAATTGGCACTGTATTTATCTGCTGTGTGTTCTGGGGTATTATACATGGAATTGGCACTGTATTTATCTGCTGTGTGTTCTGGGGTATTATACATGGATTTGACACTGTATTTATCTGCTGTGTGTTCTGGGGTATTATACATGGAATTGACACTGTATTTATCTGCTGTGTGTTCTGGGGTATTATACATGGAATTGACACTGTATTTATCTGCTGTGTGTTCTGGGGTATTATACATGGAATTGGCACTGTATTTATCTGCTGTGTGTTCTGGGGTATTATACATGGAATTGACACTGTATTTATCCTGCTGTGTGTTCTGGGGTATTATACATGGAATTGGCACTGTATTTATCCTGCTGTGTGTTCTGGGGTATTATACATGGAATTGGTCCTGTATTTATCTGCTGTGTGTTCTGGGGTATTATACATGGAATTGGCACTGTATTTATCTGCTGTGTGTTCTGGGGTATTATACATGGAATTGGCACTGTATTTATCTGCTGTGTGTTCTGGGTATTATACATGGAATTGGCACTGTATTTATCTGCTGTGTGTTCTGGGGTATTATACATGGAATTGGCCCTGTATTTATCTGCTGTGTGTTCTGGGGTATTATACATGGAATTGGCCCTGTATTTATCTGCTGTGTGTTCTGGGGTATTATACATGGATTTGACACTGTATTTATCTGCTGTGTGTTCTGGGGTATTATACATGGATTTGACACTGTATTTATCTGCTGTGTGTTCTGGGGTATTATACATGGAATTGGCGCTGTATTTATCTGCTGTGTGTTCTGGGGTATTATACATGGAATTGGCCCTGTATTTATCTGCTGTGTGTTCTGGGGTATTATACATGGAATTGGCCCCGTATTTATCTGCTGTGTGTTCTGGGGTATTATACATGGAATTGACACTGTATTTATCCTGCTGTGTGTTCTGGGGTATTATACATGGAATTGGCACTGTATTTATCCTGCTGTGTGTTCTGGGGTATTATACATGGAATTGGCCCTGTATTTATCTGCTGTGTGTTCTGGGGTATTATACATGGAATTGGCCCTGTATTTATCTGCTGTGTGTTCTGGGGTATTATACATGGAATTGACACTGTATTTATCCTGCTGTGTGTTCTGGGGTATTATACATGGAATTGGCCCTGTATTTATCTGCTGTGTGTTCTGGGGTATTATACATGGAATTGGCCCTGTATTTATCTGCTGTGTGTTCTGGGGTATTATACATGGAATTGCCACTGTATTTATCTGCTGTGTGTTCTGGGGTATTATACATGGAATTGGCACTGTATTTATCTGCCGTGTTTTCTGGGGTATTATACATGGAATTGGCCCTGTATTTATCTGCCGTGTGTTTTGGGGTATTATACATGGAATTACCACTGTATTTATCCTGCTGTGTGTTCTGGGGTATTATACATGGAATTGGCACTGTATTTATCTGCTGTGTGTTCTGGGGTATTATACATGGAATTGACACTGTATTTATCCTGCTGTGTGTTCTGGGGTATTATACATGGAATTGGCACTGTATTTATCTGCTGTGTGTTCTGGGGTATTATACATGGAATTGGTCCTGTATTTATCTGCTGTGTGTTCTGGGGTATTATACATGGAATTGGCACTGTATTTATCTGCTGTGTGTTCTGGGGTATTATACATGGATTTGACACTGTATTTATCTGCTGTGTGTTCTGGGGTATTATACATGGAATTGGCACTGTATTTATCTGCCGTGTGTTCTGGGGTATTATACATGGAATTGGCCCTGTATTTATCTGCTGTGTGTTCTGGGGTATTATACATGGAATTGGCCCTGTATTTATCTGCTGTGTGTTCTGGGGTATTATACATGGAATTGACACTGTATTTATCCTGCTGTGTGTTCTGGGGTATTATACATGGAATTGGTCCTGTATTTATCTGCTGTGTGTTCTGGGGTATTATACATGGAATTGGCACTGTATTTATCTGCTGTGTGTTCTGGGTATTATACATGGAATTGGCACTGTATTTATCTGCTGTGTGTTCTGGGGTATTATACATGGAATTGGCACTGTATTTATCTGCTGTGTGTTCTGGGGTATTATACATGGAATTGGCCCTGTATTTATCTGCTGTGTGTTCTGGGGTATTATACATGGAATTGGCACTGTATTTATCTGCTGTGTGTTCTGGGGTATTATACATGGAATTGGCACTGTATTTATCTGCTGTGTGTTCTGGGGTATTATACATGGATTTGACACTGTATTTATCTGCTGTGTGTTCTGGGGTATTATACATGGAATTGACACTGTATTTATCTGCTGTGTGTTCTGGGGTATTATACATGGAATTGACACTGTATTTATCTGCTGTGTGTTCTGGGGTATTATACATGGAATTGGCACTGTATTTATCTGCTGTGTGTTCTGGGGTATTATACATGGAATTGACACTGTATTTATCCTGCTGTGTGTTCTGGGGTATTATACATGGAATTGGCACTGTATTTATCCTGCTGTGTGTTCTGGGGTATTATACATGGAATTGGTCCTGTATTTATCTGCTGTGTGTTCTGGGGTATTATACATGGAATTGGCACTGTATTTATCTGCTGTGTGTTCTGGGGTATTATACATGGAATTGGCACTGTATTTATCTGCTGTGTGTTCTGGGTATTATACATGGAATTGGCACTGTATTTATCTGCTGTGTGTTCTGGGGTATTATACATGGAATTGGCCCTGTATTTATCTGCTGTGTGTTCTGGGGTATTATACATGGAATTGGCCCTGTATTTATCTGCTGTGTGTTCTGGGGTATTATACATGGATTTGACACTGTATTTATCTGCTGTGTGTTCTGGGGTATTATACATGGATTTGACACTGTATTTATCTGCTGTGTGTTCTGGGGTATTATACATGGAATTGGCGCTGTATTTATCTGCTGTGTGTTCTGGGGTATTATACATGGAATTGGCCCCGTATTTATCTGCTGTGTGTTCTGGGGTATTATACATGGAATTGGCCCCGTATTTATCTGCTGTGTGTTCTGGGGTATTATACATGGAATTGACACTGTATTTATCCTGCTGTGTGTTCTGGGGTATTATACATGGAATTGGCACTGTATTTATCCTGCTGTGTGTTCTGGGGTATTATACATGGAATTGGCCCTGTATTTATCTGCTGTGTGTTCTGGGGTATTATACATGGAATTGGCCCTGTATTTATCTGCTGTGTGTTCTGGGGTATTATACATGGAATTGACACTGTATTTATCCTGCTGTGTGTTCTGGGGTATTATACATGGAATTGGCCCTGTATTTATCTGCTGTGTGTTCTGGGGTATTATACATGGAATTGGCCCTGTATTTATCTGCTGTGTGTTCTGGGGTATTATACATGGAATTGCCACTGTATTTATCTGCTGTGTGTTCTGGGGTATTATACATGGAATTGGCACTGTATTTATCTGCCGTGTTTTCTGGGGTATTATACATGGAATTGGCCCTGTATTTATCTGCTGTGTGTTTTGGGGTATTATACATGGAATTACCACTGTATTTATCCTGCTGTGTGTTCTGGGGTATTATACATGGAATTGGCACTGTATTTATCCTGCTGTGTGTTCTGGGGTATTATACATGGAATTGGCCCTGTATTTATCTGCTGTGTGTTCTGGGGTATTATACATGGAATTGGCCCTGTATTTATCTGCTGTGTGTTCTGGGGTATTATACATGGATTTGACACTGTATTTATCTGCTGTGTGTTCTGGGGTATTATACATGGAATTGGCCCTGTATTTATCTGCTGTGTGTTCTGGGGTATTATACATGGAATTGACACTGTATTTATCCTGCTGTGTGTTCTGGGGTATTATACATGGAATTGGCCCTGTATTTATCTGCTGTGTGTTCTGGGGTATTATACATGGAATTGGCCCTGTATTTATCTGCTGTGTGTTCTGGGGTATTATACATGGAATTGACACTGTATTTATCCTGCTGTGTGTTCTGGGGTATTATACATGGAATTGGCACTGTATTTATCTGCTGTGTGTTCTGGGGTATTATACATGGAATTGGCACTGTATTTATCTGCTGTGTGTTCTGGGGTATTATACATGGAATTGGCACTGTATTTATCCTGCTGTGTGTTCTGGGGTATTATACATGGAATTGGCCCTGTATTTATCTGCTGTGTGTTCTGGGGTATTATACATGGAATTGGCACTGTATTTATCTGCTGTGTGTTCTGGGGTATTATACATGGAATTGGCCCTGTATTTATCCTGCTGTGTGTTCTGGGGTATTATACATGGAATTGGCCCTGTATTTATCTGCTGTGTGTTCTGGGGTATTATACATGGAATTGCCACTGTATTTATCTGCTGTGTGTTCTGGGGTATTATACATGGAATTGGCACTGTATTTATCTGCCGTGTTTTCTGGGGTATTATACATGGAATTGGCCCTGTATTTATCTGCTGTGTGTTCTGGGGTATTATACATGGAATTGCCACTGTATTTATCTGCTGTGTGTTCTGGGGTATTATACATGGAATTGGCACTGTATTTATCTGCCGTGTTTTCTGGGGTATTATACATGGAATTGGCCCTGTATTTATCTGCTGTGTGTTTTGGGGTATTATACATGGAATTACCACTGTATTTATCCTGCTGTGTGTTCTGGGGTATTATACATGGAATTGGCACTGTATTTATCCTGCTGTGTGTTCTGGGGTATTATACATGGAATTGGCCCTGTATTTATCTGCTGTGTGTTCTGGGGTATTATACATGGAATTGGCCCTGTATTTATCTGCTGTGTGTTCTGGGGTATTATACATGGATTTGACACTGTATTTATCTGCTGTGTGTTCTGGGGTATTATACATGGAATTGGCCCTGTATTTATCTGCTGTGTGTTCTGGGGTATTATACATGGAATTGACACTGTATTTATCCTGCTGTGTGTTCTGGGGTATTATACATGGAATTGGCCCTGTATTTATCTGCTGTGTGTTCTGGGGTATTATACATGGAATTGGCCCTGTATTTATCTGCTGTGTGTTCTGGGGTATTATACATGGAATTGACACTGTATTTATCCTGCTGTGTGTTCTGGGGTATTATACATGGAATTGGCACTGTATTTATCTGCTGTGTGTTCTGGGGTATTATACATGGAATTGGCACTGTATTTATCTGCTGTGTGTTCTGGGGTATTATACATGGAATTGGCACTGTATTTATCCTGCTGTGTGTTCTGGGGTATTATACATGGAATTGGCACTGTATTTATCTGCTGTGTGTTCTGGGGTATTATACATGGAATTGGCCCTGTATTTATCTGCTGTGTGTTCTGGGGTATTATACATGGAATTGGCACTGTATTTATCTGCTGTGTGTTCTGGGGTATTATACATGGAATTGGCCCTGTATTTATCCTGCTGTGTGTTCTGGGGTATTATACATGGAATTGGCCCTGTATTTATCTGCTGTGTGTTCTGGGGTATTATACATGGAATTGCCACTGTATTTATCTGCTGTGTGTTCTGGGGTATTATACATGGAATTGGCACTGTATTTATCTGCCGTGTTTTCTGGGGTATTATACATGGAATTGGCCCTGTATTTATCTGCTGTGTGTTTTGGGGTATTATACATGGAATTACCGCTGTATTTATCCTGCTGTGTTTTCCGGGGTATTATACATGGAATTGGCGCTGTATTTATCTGCCATTTGTTCTGGGGTATTAGCCCTGTTGTCGGTTGGAGCAGCAGGTGGGAAGAAGAGCCAGATGGCACAGTGCATCAGCAGAACGATTTTTCAGTGTAGCGGGAACCTGACCCCAGACCAGGCCCACCTGACAAAGGAACCATTCTGGACTCACATTGCAGACTCTTATCGAGGTGGACTAAATTTGCGGACAATAAGGGTGGTTCCAGCTGTGTGCATGGCCCATGGCAATATATGGGATTCTCAAGGAATCTTTTGATTGAGAGTGAGTGAGACACTGCCCACCCATATGACCAGAGAATGTGCCAGTACAGAGACAGTGCATAATACAGACACCGCTTTATTTATTGTGTAACTAAATGCTTTAGTTTTGATGTAACAGAGCTTTCTTGTACCTTGCAGAGAAATGTGCACATACTTCCTACTTTAATTTTTTAAAAGTGATAAAAATAATTTAGCGTAACAACGCATTTTTTTTTCTTATTCCTCCCAGAAACAATAAAATGCATCTTCCAAATAGTGCTGCCCCTACAGCCCTATCTGAAGCCAGGATTGACTTGTATTTCTTTCACATTAATGTATTAACTAAGCATTCCTTCTCTGCATATACATATGGGTGCGAGTTACCAATTGGTTTTCCTTAGTGTTGTACACTGCTATAGCAGCAAAAAGCATGTTCCTCCTATATTTCTAGAGGGAATGCTTAAAACAATGTCAGTTCTCAACCATATGTATACAAATACACAGAGACTATGACACACATAGCACTTCATCAGTTGTATCAGCATTGTATTCTTGACAGGGTAATAACAGCCTGATCAGTGCCAGGGTTTAATCTATAATGTCTCAGCATAAATTCACAAAATTCCAGGAATAATCTTGCCAGTTAACCTGCAATGTGGCACGGATTAAAAAGTAACCTGGAAACATATTCTGTGGCATCAGTCAAGTCGCTGACAATGGACATTAAAATGATTACATTCTACAGCAGTCAAGCGGGAGTTTATCTAGTTAATTACCATCAGGGCCGGAATGGCATTTGGCCGGTGTGTGAGGGGGGGCTGTTTGGGCCTCTGTGTACCTTAAATGCCAGGGCCTATTCTGAATCTCAGTCCATACAGACACGTGGCGATTCGTCGCTGCGACTTTTTAAAAACCACAATAACTGATTAAATTGCTGTAGGATGGATTCAAGCACCAACGTGAATAGCGGGATGTTTGCGGTATGGAGATCAGTCGCAGAGATTCATTTCAAAAGTCGCAGCAAGGAATCGGCGTGAATGTCTTCACCCTAATGGGAATGGGTTGGTTAGAACCTTTAATTGAGTGAGCAGTGTCCCAATACAGACATACACAGAGCAATTTGGCCTTCTCGGTGGAAGAGCAAACTTTACAAATCACCTCTCCATTACGTTTGAATGAAGAACAGCGATTATCACCTGCACCACTTTCACTTTATTCACAGTTAATGGATTTGAAGCATTTCACAATGTTATAAAACACCAGGGCACGTGCCATTACCCTACAGGGACACACAGTTAAGTGTTTATTCTTTACTCTGGAAAACAATGTGTAATGTTCAGTTAACGCACATCAGTGTTAAAATACATGTCATTTTTGTTACCTTTGGAGCTCTAGACACTTCTTCTGCCTGCGTAATATAACTCATTCTACTCAGCTGCCTACTCATTCCCAGCATCTAGCTGTCTTTATAGCAGTAAAAGATAAAAACACAAAGGGTTAAAGCAGATGAGTTCATTCACTGAATGATAAATTCCTACACCGTTTCCATATTATCCCACCAACAAGCCCCACTGACTACTAGAGGGAGACAGGGAGCAGCACAGATTTACTCATCATTAGGATACCCCACTCTTACTCTGCCCCACAAGGCATTATTAGTGATTCTTCTCTGCAATATTACAAAAGTGCATTATTTATACTTTATTTAAAATTAACAAAAAAAAAAAGGAAACGTTAATAAAAAGATAACTATGTCAAGCAGCAGTTCACACCCCATATACAATGAAATGCTGCAATATAAAACAGTACAGAGTATGACCACATTATAATGCTTTTCTGTTTGGTACGGTGACTACATATCCTACACTAATCTCAGCAGACCGGTGGGTGAGTGAAGCCGAAATGGGCAGGGGGAGGGGGCAGTAGATCTATTTAAGCACATTAAAAACCTTGCACCGCGCTAGTGATCAATGCCCGTAGTGTCATGAATTTTTCCGGTGAGCTTGGAACATAGAAAGCATGCAGAGATACTCGGTATCATCCTATGTTGCAGAGGTTCTCGGTCAGATATGAACCGTTTTTTTTTTTTCAAGATGGATTAACAACAAGCATACAATTTCCGTGTTGCTTAAATAATGAAGACACTGCTTATATATTAACAAGCCCGTGAAGCTGATCGTTCATAGGTCCACAAGACAGCCAGATTCGGAGCCGAGAGTCGAGGGCTAGGGAGGGAGGCAGATATTTACAATGCTTTTTTTTTTTTTTTTTCTTTTTATAAAGTAGTAAGGTTGGGGTTGGGGAGGCCTGATGAGGGCATGAGAGGAGCAGTGATGTCCCGGAGGAAGAATCATGGAGGAAGTCCTGCAGAGGGATGGGCGACATTAACAGGAGCAGCCTCCTTCCGACACTGGCTGTTCTGGAGGCTTTTCCAGTTTGATATCAATCACTGGAAAGGAGAGGGTTAAGGAAGACTCTGGGGATTGCACACAGGGAGTCATATCAAAGCTGCATTCATTACAGTTTCATTAACATGTATGATGTGGCTATGCATAGGAGCTTAACCCTAAAAATAAATATGGTTAGAAATGCCATATTTTATAAACAGAACTTATTGCACGAGGCTAAAGTTTGAGCTTGTCAATAGCAGCAATGATCCAGGACTTCAAACTTGTCACAGGGGGTCACCACCTTGGAAAGTGTCTGTGACACTCACATGCTCAGTGGGCTCTGATTGGCTGTTGAGAAGCTAAGCTTAGGGCTTGTCACTAATTATCCAGCAGAAAATGAGCTTCCCTGGCTGTAATATAAGCTGATGCTACAGGTTTGCTGATTATTCAATTCTGATGCTAATTGCACTGGTTTCTGTGCTGCCATGTAGTAATTATGTGTATTAATTACTAATCAGCCTTATATTGTGACATTTCTATTCTATGTGTACTGTATATTGTGAGTGGCTCCCTAAGCTCAGTAAGTGACAGCAGCACAGAGCATGTGCAGTGAATCAGCAGAAAAGAAGATGGGGAGCTACTGGGGCATTTTTGGAGACACAGATCTTTACTGCTAAAGGGCTGTGGTTGCCTTGGGCTGGTACAGAAGCACAACACATGAAGTACAATAATTCTAGCTACTTTTTTTACGCTTTATTTCTCCTAAATCAAACATTTATGGAAACCCAATTCTGCACTGCTAATTAGCAATATACTGCTGGCTACATTGTAACCCATCCCCAAATAATTTTCTGAGGGTACACAGTGAGTGATCACCTCATCCTACAAATGAGCCCAACAGAAAAGTAAGAAGAATAAGATAAGATAGATGGATAGAACAATGGAGTAGACAGATCCCCCGTCCCAGCACAGTGGAGAGGCCAAATGAAGGCCAGGTTATTTACCCCTTCTCCATTCACCTAAATAGCTGACCTTTCCTTGTATCTCCATCAGGGGCATTTTTCTTTTAATCTAAATTTGATTCCAGTCCAGTCTAGAGATGTTTGGGTCAGGCTTTTTGCTTCACCAAGCATCACTAGATCAGTTACAGAGATACACATATCTGCTCAACAGATGGCGCTATATATGAATATATGTTTGCATATAGAACAGATGTTAAATTAAGACTCCCGGCACCACCAGGGAGTTGTAATACTTTCAAGAGGTAAGGAGATCCATTTTGTTGCTGGGAAAAGTGCAGGGGGCTTCTGACACGTGACAGATAGAGGAGACTTTTCAACCTTTGATTCAACAGCCTCAAGCCCCCAGCATTTTAATGTCCAATGTATTAACCCAGCGGTCCCCAACCTTTTTTGCACTACCGACCAGTTTCCAGCAAAAACATTTTAATAAGGACTGAGGAAGGGAGGATGTAGATGTCTGGGTGCATTTCAGGCTTAACAAAAAAAAATGATTGTGGTCCTTATCGCGATCAGTAGAAAGCTTTCTGGACTTCACTCAACTGTTGTCATGGCAATGGCGCATAAAGGAGCTGGAATTGCAGGTAATTATGGGCTTTTTCATTGTTTTTGCTGCTATTACAGACTGCAGCTGGGACTATAGGCGGCCCATTATGGCATAGTCCGCAGCCCACCACTGGTCAGCGGCCCACCCGGTGGTTGGGGACCCCTGTATTAACCCATTAATCATTGAGATTTGATGAAGGATACTGTCTTCTCTGCTCTTATCCTGTGAGCTTTCCATTCCAGGCAAGGCGGCCGCAACACGTCGGAAGAGCTGCAAGAGAGACGCAGATGAAAGCTGAATAATTACAGACATTTTACTTAATTGAAATCATGAAGAACAACTGGCAGGCATGCATGGAAAAGGGCTGCTGTATGAGCTCCAATGTACGGCTGACTGATTATAGTTCAAGGGGTTGTTCAACTTTAAATTAACTGTTAGTATGATGTAGAGAGTGTGATATTGTGAGGCCATTTGCAATTGGTCTTCATTTTTATTATTTGTGGTTTGTGAGTTATTTAGCTTTTTATTCAGCAGATCTCCAGTTTGCAATTTCAGGAAGTGGTTGCTAGCATCCAAAATACCCTAGCAACCATGCATTTATTTGAATAAGAGACTGGAATATGAATAGGAGAGGCCTGAAAGAAAGAGGAGTACTAAAGAGTGGCAATAACATTAAGGGGCAGATTTATTAAGGGTTAAATAGTAAATTCGAATTCTCTAATTTCTTTTTGGCCAAAACTCTCAAACTCGAATTGGGAATAATCCAATCTCAATTCGAATTTCAATTCGAATTTTAATTCGAAAATCAAGATTTATCAAACCTTGACTGTTGGAACAATTCGAATTTGACTTAAAACCTGCCGAGTTCATGTAGAAGTCAATGGGAGAGATGTTAATGGCCTTCCTGAAATTTTGAGTTTCTTTTGGCGAAAAAAACCTCTATTCGAGTTTAGGCAAATTCAATTTGAGTTTTCAAGTCAGTAAAATTCGTTCAAGTTTTAGGCGTTTAATTTTTTCTTAAATAACCTCCCAATCGAATCTAGAGGATATTTGAATTTAGTAGAGTAAAAAAACTCAATTTGAAATATGATATATATATATATATATATATATATATATATATATATATATATACCAATGTGAACACTTGCACTCCAATCTCAAAGTCTTTAGCCGGGTGCTTAGTCAACGTGTATTGTATATTTTCAAAATGGACCAGCACACCGTTTGTCTTCAATCAAAAAAAGTGTTTATTCTTCATACACTGTGCATGGATGCACAGTGTATGAAGAATAAACACTTTTTTTGATTGAAGACAAACGATGTGCTGGTCCATTTTGAAAATATATATATATAGATATATATATATATATAGATAGATATATAGATATATATATATATATATATATATATATATATATATATATATATAAATAAAATAAATAATGAAGGCCAATTGAAAAGTTGCTTAGAATTAGCCACGCTATTATATACTGGAAAGCAGTATAGAGACTAAAGAGACAGTTTGCAATTGGTTTTCATTTTTTATTATTTGTGGTTTTTGAGTTATTTAGCTTTTTATTCAGCAGCTCTCCAGTTTACAATTTCAGCAATATGGTTGTTAGCATCCAAAATACCCTAGCAACCATGCATTGATTTGAATAAGAGACTGGAATAAGAAATGGAGAAGCCTGAATAGAAAGAGAAGCAATAACAATAAGGGGCAGATTAATAGTCAAAAAGTACATTCTAAAATTTATTTTTGGTCGAAACTCTCAAATTACAATTGAAAATAATCCAAACAATTTGAATTTTAAAACTGAGATCTATCAAACCTTGACCCTTTGAACAATTCGAATTTGACTATTGACCACCTAAAACCTGCCGAGTTCATGTAGAAGTCAATGGGAGAGGGTCCAGTGACCCATTTGAAGATGTTAATAACCTTCCTGAAATTAGTTGTTTTCGGAGAAAAAACTCAATTCGAGTTTAGTCAAATTCGATTTGAGGTTCCAAGTCGCTAAAATATGCGTTTCTTAAATAACCTACCAATCGAATTTTGAGGATATCAGAATTTTAGGCATGCACCAAATCCACTATTTTGGATTCAGCTGACCCCCCCCCCCAAATTCTTCGCGAAAGATTCGGCCAAATACCGAACCCTAATTTGTATATGCAAATTTGGAATTCAGTTCAGCTAGGCAGAACTATTCGGCCGATTCCGAATCCTGCTGAAAAAGGCAGAATCCCAAGCCGAATCCTGGATTGGGTGCATACCTACTGATTTTATTAAATCTGTATTAAATCAGTATTAAAAAAGAAAAACACGAAATTTGACCTTTGATAAATGGGCCTCCAAATGTGTATCCTTACAAGGCATTTGTTTTTTAGATGGGGGTCAATGACCCCCTTTTGAAAGCTGGAGTGTTAGAAGAAGGCAAAAAAAAAACAACTATAAAAAATAAATGATGGCCAATGTAAAAGTTGTTTAGAATTGGCCATTCTTTAACATACTGAAAGGCAGTATAGAGCCTTTACTGGACAGTAGATATTGGCGATGGGGCTGCTACAGACAACTAGGAAGCCAATTCTGCACTGAATGTAACAACCAATGAGCTCATGAGTTGCCTTGGAGCATCTATTCGTTTGCATATGTGCTGCTGCTGTGCAATGATTGCTGTACGCTAGCCAATAATCCGGCAAGTTGACATTACATAACAGGGAGAGAATGGCAAACATTCCCACGTTACAGCAAACAAGTGCCAGCATGGGGCAATAATATATTCTCTGATTGTATAATCTTCCCCCAGCAGTCTCAGTGGCCTTTACAAAAGACTGCAATGTGTTTAGCCTGGAGTTACAAATGGCTGGGATTCTTCCACAGCTGCTCAGTTTCAATTAAAAGGCTTCTATCCTGGAGCTGGAGTTAGGCCAGTGTTATTGGCTGTTCCTTGGATCTTCATCCTGAAGGCTTTCAGCTGTTCATCCTACAACTGCCAGCACCACCCAACAGCCACATGCATTTAGACAGTCTAAAAAAAAATCATTTTGCATTAAAAAATTCATAGTCCATTCTAACTTCAAATGCAAATGTAGGATATGTGGCGTGACTGAGTGCCTTGGGGCAAGTTGGAATTTGGCTGGTAATGAGAGGTAAATTCTTGACTCGTGCATGAGAGTAACAAATAAACACTTACATTTAACAGTGTGTATTGGCACTCAGAATTGTTCTGTAATAACCCCAAAATGAGCCACTCACCTGCTTTACATTGTAGCCAGCCTTTGCACTGGTTTCAATAAACATTACATTCAGCTCCTTGGCTTTCCGCTCCCCTTCCTCAATGGACACTTGCCTGCAAGACGGAAAGAAATATATCATCAGTAGCCATTCTTATACGTCTAATGGTGCATTAAAGATGAATGGTGTAGTTAAAGGAGTAGTCCCCCTCTGAGTTAACTGTTAGTATGATGTAGAGCAGGGGTCCCCAACCTTCACCTGTGAGCAACACAAGCACAAAAATGTTCCTGGGGGTGCCAAATAAGGGTTGTGATTGGCTATTGGTAGTCCCTATGTGGACCAACAGTCTACAGGAGACTCTGTTTGGCAGTACATCTGGTTTTTATACGACCAAAACTTGCCTTCTAGCCAGGAATTCAAAAACAAACGCCTGCTTTGAGGCCACTGGGAGCAACATCCAAGGGGTTGGAGAGCAACATGTTACTCACGAGCTACTGGTTGGGGATCACTGATGTAGAGAGTGATATTCCGAGACATTTTGTAACTGGTTTTCATCTTTTATTATTTGTGGTTTTTTAGTTATTTAGCTTTTTATTCAGCAGCTCTCCAGTTTGCAATTTCAGCAATCTGGTGGAGAAGGTTCAAATTCCCCTAGCAAATTGATAAGAATAAGAGACTGGAATAGAAGAGGCCTGAATAGAAATAGGAGTAATAAAAAGTAGCAATAATAATACATTTGTAGCCTTACAGAGCATTTGTTTTTTAGATGGGGTCAGTGACTCCCATTTGAAAGCAGGGGAAGCTTGTAATGAAAAAATTAGTTCGAATAAAATGTAATCGACATAGGCTGGGTTTACTGGATGTGTAACATTATAGCCAGAACACTACTTCCTGCTTTTCAGCTCTCGTTTGCACCGATTGGTTACTGCCTGGTAACCAGTGACTATAAGGGGGGCCACATTGGACATAGGTTTTCAGTGAGGTTGCAAACAATCCTCAGCATTCAGCTCAAATTCAAAAGCAAGTTATGTCGCATATGACCCCCCCCCCCCAAGTCACTGATTAATTACCAGTAGTGATGGGTGGGCCAGCCCAAAACCCGCGGGTCGGGCAGGTTTGGGTCGACTCCTGCACAAAATCTCTGGGTCCGGGTTGAGCGCTTCTCCTGCTTTCCCCGCCCTAGCAGTTCCAGCGCAGGAATTTATAGACTTCCGCCCGCCCCTTTTGTGACATCACTGTGGGGCAGGTCAGGCGAGGTCTATGAATAGAGGGCAGCAGCGGGCCCGGGCTAGGTGCGGATTGGGAGGGGGCGGGTCAAGAAATTCTCAACCCGCACATCACTAGTTACTAGGCAGTAACCGTTCAGTGGAACAGAGAGCTGCAAAGCAGGAAGTAGTGTTCTGGCTATTATGTGAGACATCCAGTCACTCCAGCCTTTATACATTACATTTTTGGCTAACATTTTTTTTATTTTGCACAGCCCATTTACCCAGTTTTTATTTTTATACTGAACAATTCTTTTAAATGTGAACCTCCCCTTTAAACAAGCTAATGCTGCACCCTTAATAGAACCCTGGTGAAGGTCTGAATGCCATCAATGCAAAGGCACAGAAGAGACACGGGAAAGCAATACATTAATTTAACTATGCAGGCCGGGTAAATGCTTACCAGGAACTAAAATGATTAATGAATGCAGCCAATAAGCAACAGGGTTTCTGGGAATGCAGGAACGAGAGGGGCCGGACCTTACCTTTTATCTGCAAGATCTGTTTTATTTCCCACTAGCATAATGATCACATCACTCCCCCGCTCTGTTCGGACATCATCGATCCATTTTGTGGTTTGCTGGAATGAGTTTACATCTGACATAGAACAGCAGAGAAGAAAGGTTAATGTGCGTCCAGAGGAGACGGAGGCTGTACATAGGAGAGTGGAATTCTGGGATTTGGAGGTCCCAGCCAATGGAGGGGCTGCGTTTCACATCCCTCCTGTATCCAATACAAATGTGTCACTGGCTGGAAAGCACAGACAGATTGTTCTGCTCATCACATATATTGTTGTGTCTAGAGCACGGTCTCATTGGGGGAAATAAAGAGTGCATTTCCCAGCATGAAACCTAATAAGCTTTATATTGATCTATCATTGTGTCTGTGGGAGGGGGCACTCCATTGTTCCTTCTCCTTGGAATGTAACAAAGCTGAATCAAGGACAGTGAGCAAAGACCCTGCACCCCTATTTGCCATATATTGGGCAATTACAAATCCAACAAGAGATTCCGGGTGATCAATTATAAATTAACCTAAATATTCTCAGGTCCATGACAGCGAAGTTCTGTAAGTGTTTTCAGAGCAAAAAAAAAGTCAGAAAAGCATTGATTTAAGTAATCCATATCACCCTGGTGGCAACTAGTTGTTTAAAATGGAAAGAGTTATATGAATTTTATGGTCTCCTCTGTATTATACGGAGAATAATAAACCCCTATTGTAAGATTATCTGATCATTCAAATTATCAGTGCAGCCCTTCTAGCTGGGTTTTCTAGAAGTGACCCTGACTTTTCACATGAACCGATAACTTGGCTCTGCCAAATGTTAGAATGTCAAATGTCACTGAGGAGTTACAGTAATGGATAATGTACCCCTTACTGTAAATGATAAGGATATTAGAAGTCACTGAGGGGTTGTTCTGTGACCATATAAAGACACAAGGCTGCAGGCTGAGTTATACAGGGAACTCTGAGTATCACTCATGTATTATAAGGGATAATGTACCCCTTACTGTAAATGATAAGGATAATAGAAGTCACTGAGGGGTTGTTCTGTGACCATATAAAGGCACAAGGCTGCAGGCTGAGTTATAGAGGGAACTGAGTATCACTCATGTATTATAAGGGATAATGTACCCCCTACTGTAAATGATAAGGATATTAGAAGTCACTGAGGGGTTGTTCTGTGACCATATAAAGACACAAGGCTGCAGGCTGAGTTATACAGGGAACTCTGAGTATCACTCATGTATTATAAGGGATAATGTACCCCTTACTGTAAATGATAAGGATAATAGAAGTCACTGAGGGGTTGTTCTGTGACCATATAAAGGCACAAGGCTGCAGGCTGAGTTATAGAGGGAACTGAGTATCACTCATGTATTATAAGGGATAATGTACCCCCTACTGTAAATGATAAGGATATTAGAAGTCACTGAGGGGTTGTTCTGTGACCATATAAAGACACAAGGCTGCAGGCTGAGTTATACAGGGAACTCTGAGTATCACTCATGTATTATAAGGGATAATGTACCCCCTACTGTAAATTATAAGGATATTAGAAGTCACTGAGGGGTTCTGTGACCATATAAAGGCTGCAGGCGGCGTTATGTAAGGATATTAGTCACCTCTGAGTTTCCCCGTCTAATATATTATGTATTATTTATTATTATTATTATATTACAGTTTTAGAATATCCAATTCAGAGAGTACTGGGACACAAGTGACATTACTAAGGGCCATATAAAGAGTTATTACATCACTAAGCCCCAAATATACCTGCCTGACTATATATACATTGAAAAGTATTGTGGCTTATAGAACAGACTTTGCTTTTCATATGGAGTATTAGAAACCAATAGCTTTCTATCTGTTACTATCCAGTAAAACACATGCAACAGTACAATACCCCAGTATATATAAGATACACATTTACAGCAGCAATATGTGACAACCAAAGCAAATGCTTACACTTAAGCCTTATTGTGCCGCAGTAGTCTGCAACGGGCGTCAGAGCAACAGAACAGGTGATACACTGCATGCGTGACAGTAAAACATGCAACAGGTACATGTACAGGACAAGGAGCTAGCACCACAAGCATGCGTACACTGCACAGAGCTCGCCACTTATAACGGACCATTGCTTGAGATGGACAGCTGGTTAGGGTGAGCACAAATCAACATGCCGAGTTAAAGTGAGGTCAACTACTTGTTTTGTGGTTTAGAATGTTTCTTATAAGGAAGGCCAGCTTGCCATTAATAAGCAAGATTGAATTAGTAAGTTGCACGTATGAGTTAAAGGGGAAGTTGGCATTTAAAGGGGAACGATCGCAAAATATAGAATTTAATATAAGTTTCCTCATACTGAAGTAAGAAACCTTCGAAATACAATCAATTAAAAATTCTGCATTCTGGGGCTTTCCTAGCAGATGTATTAGAGCTCACTCAAATAACCGATTCCAGTTAAAACTAAATAACTGCCTTTTTGCACAAATTCTGCATGTAGAGAGACATGATGTCTGGTGATTTTAATAGAGTGACCTCTAATATATCCACTAGGCAAAACGAGCCCCTCTGCAAGATATATTGGATCTAACTGTCAATCTGACACCCAACTGCTGAATAAAGACAGAATGAAGAAAAACAGATGCAGAGAGAAGAAAAGTGAAGATAAATTTGATTATTTCAGAAACCGTACAGAATTTGTAATTGATTGTATTTAGACTTTTTTTACTTCAGTATGCTGAAGCCAATATTCCATTTCCGCAACAGTTCCCCTTTAAACAATTAGTATGCTGCAGATTTAAGCAATTTTACAATTGGCCTTCAGAGATCAGTTGGCCAGACTAGAGTTTATCTTTTATTACTTGAATACTTCAGCAATCTTCTATTGGTCATTCATTCTCGCATTCCACCACCGCCCAAACAGTCATATGGAGATCTTGGGCATCCCAGGGGCTATAAGAATCTCTGGGAGGGCCCTGAGCAGCCCAAGTGACTTCAGCTGTATGACCCCGGTCCACATCATACTAAAAAGTTACAAGTAAGGTAATGTTCCCCTTTAACGGGTCCCATTAGCCAGCCTGACATGGGTAAAGTAACAGTGACTGAAAAGGAGTCAGAGAATAGGATATTGGCACTAAAATATATTATATGAGCACATAAAACGAGAACTGACAGAGCTCGTTCTGCATTTTACAGCCAAATAAAATGCAGAAAAAAAGCTGGATTTGTAGTTTTGAGACGCGGCTCCATCTCTCCTTAAGGGGAGCTATAGCGAAAATGAAAATTTAATATAACCTTCAGCCTACGGAAACTTTCAGAATACAATCAATTAAATATACTGCATTGTTTCTGAAATAATCAAGTTTATGTTCACTATCCCTCTCTCCCTATCGGACACCCAACTGTTGCATGAAGACAGAAGGAAGAGAAACAAATGCAGAGGGAGTGATCGTGAAGATAAACTTGATTAATTCAGAAACAATGCAGAATATTTAATTGTTTCTATTTAGAAAGTTTTTTATTTCAGTATGATGAAGTTTATATTAAATTTTCATTTTTGCGATAGTTCCCCTTTTAGATTGGGGGGGAAAACTGCAAGCAGAAGAAGAGCTAACCTGTATGTAGGACCCCAAGTGCAGCTCTGGTAGCACAGAATACGGCTTCCTATTTGGAGAGGAGTTGAGTGCAAGTAATAGTCCGTTATAAAGAGATCGGCACTGTGTTGTTGGCCACCAAACGATAGTACAGGAAAGTCATAAAAAGCCCCTGAACAAAACTCACTTGTGATATCAAAAACAACAACTGCCACAGTGGAGTCGCGAATGTAGCTAGGGATCAGACTCCTGAACCGCTCCTGACCTGCTGTGTCCCACAATTGCAACCGGACCTAACAAGGGGGGACGGCGATTCGTCGGCACAGCAGAAGAGGGGGAAGGGGTGGGAAAGAAAAACATAAAAAAGAAGGTCAACAGAGTCTGAAAATACCTACTTGTTATATCGTAAACTACTACGGCGGCGGCAGAATCGCGGATGTAACTGGGGATCAGGCTGCGGAAACGTTCCTGACCTGCTGTATCCCAGAGCTGCAATCTGATCTGTGGAACGGGAAACGATCAAATGGACAAACAGTGCAAAAAGTTAACTAAGCACGGCACAACCGATCATGTCAGTGATCACAGGGAACAATGGCTCATCCCAAGTCACACCCTAAAACGGATGTATGCCTTGATAGATCTCCTGCAGTCCAATCCTTTTTTATGATATCAGCAGATTTATACTGCCAATACTGGGCTTTAGGCTCTAATTTCAAGCTGCTTTGCCAGTTTAAAGTAGAACTAAAGAAGTAGCTAGAAATATTGTACATTATGTTTCTGTACCAGCCCAAGGCAACCACAGCCCTTTAGCAGTAAAGATCTGTGTCTCCAAAGATGCCCCAGTAGCTCCCCATCTTCTTTTCTGCTGATTCACTGCACATGCTCTGTGCTGCTGTCACTTACTGAGCTTAGGGAGCCACTCACAATATACAGTACACATAGAATAGAAATGTCACAATATAAGGCTGATTAGTAATTAACACACATAATTACTACATGGCAGCACAGAAACCAGTGCAATTAGCATCAGAATTGAATAATCTGCAAACCTGTAGCATCAGCTTATATTACAGGGGAAGCTCATTTTCTGCTGGAAAATTAGGGACGAGCCCTAACCTCAGCTTCTCAACAGCCAATCAGAGCCCACTGAGCATGTGAGTGTCACAGACACTTTCCAAGATGGTGACCCCCTGTGACAAGTTTGAAGTCCTGGATCATTGCTGCTCAACCTGCCAGTGTACTGAATACAGTCACTGGTGCAAAGGCAGAAGCTACAAGTAATCACAGCTCTATGCCGAATATATACAGATCTTCACCCAATGTAATAGGTTTAACACTTTATATTTTTGTAGATGTGACCAAGTTGAGTAACATAAATGTCTATTGTGCAAATGAGACCTTACAGAGATCCTGGCGCCAGAAAATAAACTTATCGTTGAATGCTATTTATAATTTTGCCATAAAAGTGTTTGCAGATTCTTTTAAATTACCCATCTGATCCCCCATGTTCCTCAATGAGTGTGCTGCCATATTTGAGCTTCAGCAGTCTGTTAGCATTAGAAACTCTAACTGTCAAGTTGAGAAGGGACAGTCAGGTGTAGGAAATTCAAATAACAATTACTTACAAAAGCAGAACTATCAGCGAAAAAACAAACATGACCTATAGGTAATTTTTTATGTAAATTAATATTTTTAAATAAATTTTTTTGTGTCCACATCACTGTAAGAGATGATTCTCTATATTCTGCAAAAGGAAAGATTGTCAGTTATAATTTTAAAAGCTCTGAACATTAATTAATGTGTATTGGAAAGTTTCTTTGAATTAGGTTCTTTTATTTTGGAAAATTTATATTTAGGGGTTGACTTCCCCTTTAAAAAAGGGGATGTAATGCCGACGCATTCCCGTAAATACAGGAGAATGTGTCAGCACCATGTTTAATTAAAGAGTTGCTTTTAAATCTGGCTTGGATATATCTGGACTGGGATCCCGTCTCTGAGACACAAGGCTACTCACTTGATGGATATGTTTTCTGCAGAGCATATACAGAGTGAATATATCATCCTACAGACAGAATCAATGCCATCTACTCCTGGTGGCACATGTAATACTGATGAAAGCCCAGTAATCAAGCATCAGAGCTGCAGGAGATGTTCAGCAGGAAGCAGCATCTACCAAAAAGCAAACCTGGAAATATTCACGGGCACAATAAACAGATCCGGTGTGGTAGAATACTTACTGTTCGATCCTCTAGGTACATTGTTTTGGATAAGAAGTCAATACCAATTGTTGCCTATAAACAAAGGGGAGAAACATTTGTAAATTTTGGCACTTTATGAGGTGAGAATTTGAAAAAATTTAAAAAAAAAAAACAAACATTTTTTTAAGAGGGTTAAGATTTATATAACCATGAATCTGATGAGACTTAGGGGTGCTGCTCAATCAAGTCTATGAAGTATTCCTCAGTCCTGGCAACAGCCCCTTAAATTTGCTCATAGTCTGTACAGAGAGATCCCATAAAACTATGGCAGCATAGGTATTCCCCTGTACTAAGCACAATTCAGCAGGAACAATCCCCTAAGTTTACTCATAGTCTGTACAGAGATCCCATAAAACTATGGCAGCATAGGTATTCCTTGTACTAAGCACAATTCAGCAGGAACAGTCCCTAAGTTTGCTCATAGTCTGTACAGAGAGATCCCATAAAACTATGGCAGCATAGGTATTCCCTGTACTAAGCACAATTCAGCAGGAACATTCCCCTAAGTTTGCTCATAGTCTGTACAGAGAGATCCCATAAAACTATGGCAGCATAGGTATTCCCCTGTACTAAGCACAATTCAGCAGGAACATTCCCCTAAGTTTGCTCATAGTCTGTACAGAGAGATCCCATAAAACTATGGCAGTATAGGTATTCCCTGTACTAAGCACAATTCAGCAGGAACAGCACAACTCCGTAGCAGAAAGGGACTTAAAGGGTTAGGATGGGTCTGTACAGGAAAATGCACAGCAGGATAAACAAAATGTTCATGGATATCTAGTGCTGTACTTCCCCTTTATATGGCTGATCTCCAGCACTAGAGCGCCAGCAGTGACTAAGGAAATTGGCTTTATCCTGGCCTGTGTTTGACCATGTTAGTGAATCAGTTTTATAGATAAACAAAATGTTGGAGCAAGGCACTGATAGCTCACGCATAGATCAGACTAATGGTAAGTAAAAATATTTGAACGTTTTATTTATATAAACATCTCATGCCTAATACATTTCGGGTCACTAGGACACTTAATCATAGGCTTGAGTCAGTATTATAACCCAGCTTTGACCAGAGTCTAGTATAGTTTCCTTTATTATCCGAGCAGCCCCCAGGGAACACATTTGATTGGGTTACGCTCTTACCTGGTAAGTGTTGTCAAAGCTGTCATACATGAACCTGGTTATTAAAGATGTCTTCCCAACTAGAGAGAGCGAGAGAGAAAAACAATTAGGTTTTATAGAACACATGTGGCGCACACACTCCATGTTCACCTTTAAATTAACGGTTAGTTAAATTAACTGTTAGTATGATGTAGAGAGTGATATTCTGAGACAATTTGCAATTGGTTTTCATCTTTTATTATTTGTTGTTTTTGAGTTACAGTAGAACCCCCATTTTACATTTTTCAGGGGACCATAAAAAAATCTAGGAAAATGTAAAATCAAGGAAATGTATTATGCATAATATATAGTAGGTGGGACCACAAAATAAAAATGTAAAACGAGGGAAAAACTTAAAATCAGGGGATGTAAAATGGAGGTTCCACTGTATTTAGCTATTTATTTAGCATCTCTGCAGTTTGCAATTTCAGCAGTCTGGTTGCTAGGGTGCAAATGACCATAGCAACCATGCATTGATTTCAACGAGAGACTGGAAAATGAATAGGAGGCCTGAATAAAAAGAAGAGTAAGAAAAAGTAACAACAATACATTTGTAGCCGTACAGTGCATTTGTTTTTAGGTGGGGTCAGTGACCCCCATTTGAAAGCTGGAAAGAGCCAGAAGAAGAAGGAAAATAATTCAAAAACTGTATAAATTAAAAAATAAAGACCAAATGAAAAATTGTTTGGAATTAGCCATTATATAAAATACTAACAGTTAATATAAAAGTGACCCCCCCCCCCTCAACATTAGTATGGACACTTGGCACAGAGCAGGGAATGTGGGGGGGGGGGTAAAACACACACAAAAAGGTAGGAGAGTAAATTTGCTCAGCCACGTGTCTGTATTGACACTGCACAACACTGCCAGCTAAAGGCAGGCTGTTCACAAGGGGGACAGAACTGTACTACATTGTGTAGCCTATGTGGCACATCACAATGGGATACAATAGGAATGATTTCAGCAGATCACATTAGCCTGGCATTTAGGTCTGTTTCAGTAACAAAATTAAAGGACTAGTATTGTAAAATTTTTTTTTTTAAAAAAAAAAATTGTATAGAACGCAAAAAAAAACCCCAAAACACCAAGACATATGTAACTTTAAAATCTTAAAGTCTTTCTTAAGAAATAACTTAGACGCTTGCGCTCCTCTTCAGAAAATGTGACAGGGCGATGATCCATTATGCGGCACTCGATTTCTCCTCCCTGCCTTCTTTAGGAGATAGTCTGGGAGGATAAATCGAGCGCCGCACGATGGATCAGCGTCCTGGCGGCTTTTCTGAAGAGGAGTGCAAGTGGAATGTCTAAGTTATTTTTTAATAAAGACTTAACGATTTTAAAGTTACACGTGTCTTGGTGGTTTTCTTTTTCATTCTCTTTACGTTACTGGTCCTTTAAGTGCCCGTTTCTATAGATTCTACACTGAAATAGTGCAGATTCTGTGGTTCTGGGTCCCTCTTTGCCCTATAGAGGATGTTAACTGGCAACATGTGGCGTGGCAAAATAAAGAAGAAAAAAAAAAAGCTGCCATGGAAAGGGTTAATTGCAGGAGTCTCAAATGCTGCAGAAATATGTACAAGAAAATATAGCAGTGATTTAAAGATTTAAACAGTGAACCAATGTTTATACAGGTATGGGACCTGTTATGCAGAATATGGGGTTTACCAGATAAGGGATTTTTTCATAATTGGGATCTCCATACTAGAAAATCATGGAACATGAAATAAACCAATAGGCTGGTTTTGCTTCCAATAAGGATTAATTATATCTTACTTGGGATCAAGTACAAGCTACTGTTTTATTATTACACAGAAAAAGGAAATCCTGTTATTTGTTTAAAATGGGTTTCCAGATAACGGATCCCATTATTACAGAGAAAAAAATAAATAAATAGTTTTAAAAAAAATTGGATTGTTTGGATAAAATGGAATCTATGGGAGATGGCCTTTCTGTAATTCGGAGCTTTCTGAATAACGGGTTCTGGATAATGGATCCCATACATGTACTAGAGACCCCCAATGAGGCAGATAGTGCTCAACTGTGGCACTCAGCATCCCACAGAAAGTCATAAGTTCTCTATAATAGGCAGCCTGTTTGGGTGAGATTTAGGTAGAATGCCTTAAGATTAACTTTTTATTTCCGGTTTTCCTTGTAAAGTTTAGGGGAGATAATCAAGCCCAGCAAATACATTGCACTGCTATAACAAAATCTATTTAAGTAGCATCTGACTGTCTCCAACGCCAAAGCCAAGCCAGAAATAGAATGGCACCACCTGCTTAGATATAGGAAACAACCAAATCACAGGCTTTTTAAAGGACCGGTAACAGCAATAATTTATTTATTTATTTTGTTAAAAACACAACTTTCAAATCACAAAGCATTAAGAAATAACTTACCGGAACTCCACTTGCGCTCCTCTTCAGAAAGCGATAGGGCACTCCCTCATGCAGCGCTCTATTTCTCCTCCCTGCGTTCCTTATAAGGAGATAGCCAGGGAGGATAAATCGAGAGCCACACGATGGATCATCGCAGTGTCTCCTTTTCTGAAGAGGAGCAGAAGCGGAGTTTCGGTAAGTTTTTTCCTAATAAAGACTGTTTGTGGTTTTTTTTTCAATGTATTCGAACGGATTTAAATTTTTTTTCATGTTACTGGTCCTTTAAATAGATTAAAGGGTTGTTCCCCTTTAAATTAACTGTTAGTATGATGTAGAAAGGGATATTCGCAATTGTTTATTATTTGTGGGTTTTCAGTTTTTTTATTCAGCAGCTCTCCAGTTAAATTTCAGCCATCTAGTTGCTAGGGTGTGAATCCCCCTAGCAACCATGCACGGATTTGAATAAGAAACTGGAATATGAACAAGAGAGGCCAGAATAGAAAGAGGAGTAATAAAAATTAACAATAACAATACATTTGTAGCCTTACAGAGCTTACCCACAAATAATAAAAAAAATAAAAACCAATTGCGAATATCCCTAACAGTTGATTTAGAGGGGAACAACCCTTTAATCCATTTAAAGGACCATCATTTGTTTTTTAGATGGGGTCAGTGACCCCCCCCCCTATTTGAAAGCTGGAAAGAGTCAGAAGAAGGAAAAAATAAATATATTAATCCATATTGGAAAGCAAAACCAGCCTATTGGGTTTATTTAATATTTACACGATTTTCTAGTAGACAATGTATGAGAATTCAAATAACAAAGATCCATTATCCAGAAAACACCAGGTCCCTGAGCATTCTGGAAAACAGGTGCCATACCTGTACTTCAATACTTTCCTTTTAAGCAACGGGCATATCTTCCTAGCATGGCTTTAATTGCGGCACCTTAATCAGACAGCCAGGCGGTAGATTTATAGCCGGACGGCAGCCACAGGGAAGATTAATAGTAACAAGGAGTTCTACTTACAGACTCTAGGGACCGGCAGAAATGTAGTGCAAGTGTGGGAGGGACAGAAATGGAAAGAACCCTATTTACTATACAGAGCAGGGGCACCAGCACTTGGGCACTGTCACTACAAAGGGAGAGAAGAATGAGATGTATGAATGTTAAATTCCATCCTGTCCTCATCTGGGTCAGTATTGACTGAACTGAGTCTTTGTACCTGCAAGGCCTGACTCTCCCCCTGCCTGAGCGACAGACTGGAAATATCTCGTTTTTCCATTGAAACGCCCATAGGATCTCAGGAGAAAGTAAATAGAGCTTTGCAGAGTGAAGGAGGAAAGAGACTATATAACCCCTTGTTGTTTTAATAGGGAAGGAATTTTCTTAGGAGAAGCAGATTCTAATTAAAACAACAGTAACAACAAATAATTAAAGTGTTTTAAAGAAAAGACAATATAATGTACTGTTGCCCTGCACTAGTAAAACCGTGTTTACATCACAAAAACAACTGTAGTTTATATAAACAAGCTGCTGTGTAGCCATGGGGGCAGCCATTCAAGCACAGGATACACCGTAGATAACAGATAAGTACTACTATAGTTTATATAAACAAGCTGCTGTGTAGCCATGGGGGCAGCCATTCAAGCACAGGATACACCGTAGATAACAGATAAGTACTACTATAGTTTATATAAACAAGCTGCTGTGTAGCCATGGGGGCAGCCATTCAAGCACAGGATACACCGTAGATAACAGATAAGTACTACTATAGTTTATATAAACAAGCTGCTGTGTAGCCATGGGGGCAGCCATTCAAGCACAGGATACACCGTAGATAACAGATAAATACTACTATAGTTTATATAAACAAGCTGCTGTGTAGCCATGGGGGCAGCCATTCAAGCACAGGATACACAGTAGATAACAGATAAGTACTACTATAGTTTATATAAACAAGCTGCTGTGTAGCCATGGGGGCAGCCATTCAAGCACAGGATACACAGTAGATAACAGATAAGTACTACTATAGTTTATATAAACAAGCTGCTGTGTAGCCATGGGGGCAGCCATTCAAGCACAGGATACACAGTAGATAACAGATAAGTACTACTATAGTTTATATAAACAAGCTGCTGTGTAGCCATGGGGGCAGCTTGTTTATATAAACTATAGTAGTACTTATCTGTTATCTACTGTGTATCATGTTGGTCAGAGCGCATGTGCATAACTTGCTTATAAATAGCAAGTTGCGGCATTTGCTCATTATGTACGTGTCCCAACAGGGACGCTGGCGCAGGGCACATTTTTTAAAAAAAATGCTAGTTACCCCCAACTGGAGTGTGGGCTCTATTAACAGGTGCCCTTTATAGGGGTTGTTCATCTTTAAATTAACCGTTAGTATGATGTAGAAAATGATAGTCAAGACACTCTGCAATTGGTTTTTGTTTTTTTATTTCTGGTTTTTTTTTATTTAGCTTTTTATTCCAGTTTGTAGTCTTAGCAATTTAGTTGACATGGTCCAAATTACCCTAGCAACCATTAACTGATGTAAACAAGAGACTAGAATATGAATAGGAGAGGCCTAAAAAGAAAGATGAGAAATAAAAAGTAGCAATACATTTGTATCCTTACAGAGCATTTGTTTTTTTAGATGGGGACAGTGACCCCCCCCCCCCCATTTGAAAGCTGGAAAGAATCAGAAGGCAAAAAATTCAAAAACTATATTAAAACTAAAATAATGAAGATCAATTGAAAAGTTGGTTAGAGTTGGCCATTCTATAACATACTAAAAGTTACTTAAAGAAAAACTATACACCCAAAATGAACACTTAAGCAACAGATAGTTCATATCATATTAAGTGGCATATTAAATATATATTCCAGTTTGGTAAGATTCTTTAAGTAAATATTGCCCTTTTACATCTCTTGCCTTGAGCCACCATTTCGTGATGGTCTGTGTGATGTCTCAGAGATCACCTGACCAGAAATACTGCAGCTCTAACTGTAACAGGAAGAGATCACCTGACCAGAAATATTGCAGCTCTAACTGTAACAGGAAGAGATCACCTGACCAGAAAAACTGCAGCTCTAACTGTAACAGGAAGAGATCAGCTGACCAGAAATACTGCAGCTCTAACTGTAACAGGAAGAGATCACCTGACCAGAAATACTGCAGCTCTAACTGTAACAGGAAGAGATCACCTGACCAGAAATACTGCAGCTCTAACTGTAACAGGAAGAGATCACCTGACCAGAAATACTGCAGCTCTAACTGTAACAGGAAGAGATCACCTGACCAGAAATACTGCAGCTCTAACTGTAACAGGAAGAGATCACCTGACCAGAAATACTGCAGCTCTAACTGTAACAGGAAGAAGTGTGGAAGCAAAAGACACAACTCTGTCTGTTAATTGACTCATGTGACCTTGCATGTATGGTTTGTTGGTATGTTTGTGAGTACAGTGAATCCCTTATTTTTTATGATTACCCAATGGCACATACTACTAGAAAAGTATATTATGAAAATGGTTTATTTACATGAAGCAGGGTTTTACATAGGAGCTGTTTTATGCAATATCTTTTTATAGAGACCTACATTGTTTGGGGGGTATAGTTTTCCCCCCAACCACCCCATTAAGGAGCCTATGAATATATCCATTATGCTCTATATCACAGCCTATGCAACATTTTTATCCAAATGGAAATGGATTTGAGGCTTTTCTGCCTAGTTTGTGTAAAACTTAAATAGATGGAGTAGATGTGTTTTTATTGCTGAAAAAGTGTTTTCCCAGATTCCTGGAGGGACAATTTAAATAAGCCCCTGTCTCTCACTAGAGTGTTCTAAGCTCACACTTGTGCTCAGATGCCCTCCTGAAATGCCCCGGTCCCCCTGATTGCACACATAGAGCCCATCAATAATGTATGAAGTCAGGTCTAGATGAAGTCAAGCCAAGCGGAGAAAAAAGCCTGGACACGGCCTCGCTCTCCTCTCCTGTTGCCACCATGAATAATTCAGCAAGCAAAACCCAATTTGCTTACACTTAAATGAGGATTTCTGGCAAACTCCGTAGGGATGAGACTGGTTTCTGTGTAGCCTGATGAACTCAGGAACTGTGTGTCCATTAGATGATCGATGTAGCAAAGCTCAGGGCAAAGGAATTGGTATGGCTGCCGGCTAATGTGAGATGGGCCACTGTCTAATGGGCAATAACCTACTACACAAAAACACACATCAACCTACTTAGTTTCACTACCTCAGTATTAACCCCCCCCCCCCCAGACTACACTGAGCCACAGTAAGGCAGAAACACAGCTCAATACAGTGTATATATGTGTGTGTGTATATATGTATATCTTTTACAAGTATAAACAATAACACAATGGATTATGAGTATTATGTAACAATAGCAGGGACAACCATACAGCAAACACTGCCCTAACATAAGGGAGAAATGCCAATTCCAGAGAAGGCCTCATACACAGCTGTAAGGAATGGCAGTCATGCAGCAGAAACATTTTATAAGCAAGAAGATTGTAGAGTCATATGAAAAAGTTTGGGAACCCCTCTTAATTCTTTGGAGTTTTTTTCATCGTTGGCTGATCTTTCAAAGTAGCAAAGTTTATTGGATTAACAGAAAATATGCATCATAACAAAATTAGACAGGTGCATAAATTTGGGCACCCCAACAGAGATATTACATCAATACTTAGTTACAAATGTAACAGCCTCTAGACGCCTCCTATAGCCTTTGATGAGTGTCTGGATTCTGGATGTGGCTATTTTTGACCATTGGTCCATACAAAATCTCTCCAGTTCAGTTAAATTTGATGGCTGCCGAGCATGGACAGTCTGCTTCAAATCATCCCATAGATTTTCCATGATATTCAAGTTGGGGGACTCCAGAATATTGTACTTGTCCCTCTGTATAAATGTCTTTGTAGATTCCCAAGTGAGTTTAGGGTCATTGTCTTGTTGGAATATCCAACCCCTGCAGCTTAACTTCAACTTTGTGACTGATGCTTGAACATTATCCTGAAGAATTTGTTGATATTGGGTTGAATTCATCCGACCTTTGACTTTAACAAGGGCCCCAGTAGTCCCTGAACTAGCCACACAGCCACTGAACTAGCCACACAGCCCCACAGCATGATGGGACCTCCACCAAATGTGACAGTAGGTAGCAGGCGTTTTTCTTGGAATGCCATGTTCTGCTTCCGCCATGCAAAGCGTTTTTTGTTATGACCAAATCATTTTTGTGTCATCAGTCCAAAGCACTTTGTTCCAAAATAACTGTGACTTGTCTAAATGAGCTTTTACATACAACAAGCGACTGTGTTTGTGTTTGTGTGAGTGCAGAAAGGGCTTCTTTCTCATCCCCCTGCCATATACATGTTCTTTGTGCAAATTGTGCTGAATTGTAGAACGATGTACAGATACACCTGCATCTGCAGCAAGATGTTCTTGCAGGTCTTTGGAGATGATCTTTGGGTTGTCTGTAACATTTTTCACAATCCTCCGCATATGCCGCTCCTGTATTTTTCTTGGCCTGTCAGACCTGGGTTTTACAGCAACTGTGCCTGTGGCCTTCCATTTCCAGATCACATTCCTTACAGTTGAAACTGACAGTTTAAACCTCTGAGATAGCTTTTTGTAGCCTTCCGCTAAACCATAATACTGAACCATTTTTGTTTTCAGATGTTTTGGGAGTTGCTTTGAGGATCCCATGCTGTCACTCTTCAGAGGAGAGTCAAACAGAAGCACAACTTGCAATTTGTCACCTTAAATACCTTTTCTCATGATTGGACACACCTGCCTATGAAGTTCAAGGCTTAACGAGCTAATCCAACCAATTTGGTGTTGCCAGTAATCAGTATTGAGCAGTTACATGCATTCAAATTAGCAAAATTACAAGGGTACCTCAATTTTTGCACAACCAGTTTTTCACATTTGATTTAATTTCATACAACTGAATACCGCTTCACTAAAAATCTGTGTTGAAAACACCCCAGTACTCCAATGTTCCTGGGAAATGAAAGACATACTACTGTTTATCTTTTTTGTTGAAAGTGGAGTAAATTATTATTCAGGCTGAGAGGGGTTCCCAAACGTTTTCAAATTACTGTATATATAATTGAGTTAGTGACAACATATAAGTACAGGTATATCCGGAAACCCGATATCCAGAAAGCTCCGAATTAAGGAATGGCATGTCTCCCATAGACTCCATTTTATCCAAATAATCCAAATTTTTAAAAATGATTTCCTTTTTCTGTGTAATAATAAAACAGTAGCATGTACTTGATCCCAACTAAGATATAAGTAATCCTTATTGGAAGCAAAACCAGCCTATTGGCTTTATTTAATGTTTAAATGAATTTCTAGTAGACTTAAGGCATGAAGATCCAAATTACATAAAGACCCGTTATCCGGAAAACCCCAGGTTCCGAGCATTCTGGATAACAGGTCCCATACCTAAGGAAAAATCTTCATGAATACAAACCCCCCATTCTATGCAATATCTTTGCTAACAACAGGAATTCTGTGACTCTGAAGTTGATGACCTTACAATGGAACAGCAACAATGTGAGCCAATTGCATCTCACGCCTTTGTTTCCTTCGTAACGGGCATTTGGGGTGCACCGAAGGAACAATACACAGCCCCCTGCTACTCAGCCATAATTAAAGTTGGATTTTTGGAGATGTCCACCTTTTTGGTTCTATGGGATCCGTTATGCAGAATACTTGGGTTCTGTAATATTGATCTCCATACCTCAAGTCTACCAAAAAAATCATTTAAACATTCATCAAACCTGCCTGGATTGTTTTGGCTGCTTGGATCAAGTACAAGGTACTGTTTTAGTATTACAGTGAAAAAGGAAATAGTTTTTAAACATTTGCATTATTTGATTAAAACAGAGTCTATGGGAGAGGGACTTCAGAGCTTTGTGGATGATGGGTTTCCAGATAACAGATCCCATACATGTATAAGTAAATTGTTGCACAGCATTGCTCTAACAGAAGAATATAGCTTATTATGGACAAACTGCACTCTGCTCTATATATATATATATATATATATATATATATATATATATATATATATATATATATATATATATATATATATATATATATATATATATATATATATTATTTATACATCTGTCTATATGAGACAGAACACAAAGACTGGGAGTTGTCCCCATTCAACAATAAGTGCATGTAATTTAGCACATTCAATACAGCGGCTTGCATGAAACCTGCATGAAATATGGTGCTTTTGTCACAGTGCATGGAATACATTTGCTCTTTCAAGACATTCTTTTGAGCTGATCAAGGCTGTCTAGCTCTGTGGAAGGTGCCGTTTGCTCCAAGCTCTGCCATTAATTGGATTGAAGTTGCACGAGCTGCTGGGAAAGGAAAAGCAGGATTCTGAATAACAAAGTCTGCGGTGTGTGCAGTCACACTGCTCTGGATGGCACAGTCCCTAAGCACAGTCACACTTCATCATTACTGGGGCATATTCCCATCATCCTCTCTGTCACCGCAGGAACATGAGATCTGTTTCGGAGAAAGATCTGACTGCACTTTCAAACTCCCCCTCTAGTGTGTGTTAGCAGCTGCCGTGTATATGTAAGGAAAATGAAGCCTGTCTGATCTGAAGTATTTTATCTTAAAGGAAAACTATACCCCCCAAAATGAATACTTAAAGCAACAGATAGTATATCATATAAAGTGACATATTAAAGAATCTTACCAAAAAGGAATATATACTTAAGTAAATATTGTCCTTTTACATCTCTTGCCTTGAGCCACCATTTTGTGATGGGCTGTGTGCTGCCTCAGAGATCACCTGACCAGAAATACTGCAGCTCTAACTGTAACAGGAAGAGATCACCTGACCAGAAATACTGCAGCTCTAACTGTAACAGAAAGAGATCACCTGACCAGAAATACTGCAGCTCTAACTGTAACAGGAAGAGATCACCTGACCAGAAATACTGCAGCTCTAACTGTAACAGGAAGAGATCAGCTGACCAGAAATACTGCAGTTCTAACTGTAACAGGAAGAGATCACCTGACCAGAAATACTGCAGCTCTAACTGTAACAGGAAGAGATCACCTGACCAGAAATACTGCAGCTCTAACTGTAACAGGAAGAGATCACCTGACCAGAAATACTGCAGCTCTAACTGTAACAGGAAGAGATCAGCTGACCAGAAATACTGCAGCTCTAACTGTAACAGGAAGAGATCACCTGACCAGAAATACTGCAGCTCTAACTGTAACAGGAAGAGATCACTTGACCAGAAATACTGCAGCTCTAAAGCTGGCCATAGATGTAAAGAACCAATGTTACGAATCAAGGATTCGTACGATTTTCGGTCGGTGTGTGGATCGGTCGTTTGGTCGATCGGACAGGTTAGAAAATTTCTGTCGGCTGCAGATAATTTCTCGGCATGTATTGCCGATCATACGATTTTCAGTGGGAGACGGTCACTAGCTTTTGTCGGACATAACTTTCATACGATTGCAGTCAGGAGCAGAACATCGGCTGATCTGTTCTTTTCTACTTTATTTGATCTGAATAGTTAATGGAAGGTCGGGAGATGGGGAAGTATGATCGTTCGAGGATTCATACGATCGGATCTTTGCGTCTATGGAAAGCTTAACTGTAACAGGAAGAGATCACCTGACCAGAAATACTGCAGCTCTAACTGTAACAGGAAGAAGTGTTGAAGCAAAAGACAGAACTCTGTCTGTTAACTGGCTTATGTGACCTTCTGCTCCCCAGATAACAGACTTGGAGCCATCAGTAATACATGGTAACACCTCGCTGTCAGAACAAGTATTACCTGCTCGGCTGCATTCAGCCCAACAAACAAGCCTGTCCTGTCAACCCACTATGTGTCGAGAAAGCAGTCTGGCAACCAAACCCTCATGAGAAAAGTGTTGTGGACTCCCAGTTCTGTGCAGCCCAATCAGTTAGAATGGCAAGACATAAGGGCCCCAGAACACTAATCAGTACGAATATAAATAGGAGAGGCCTGAATAGTAAGAAAAAGTAGCAATAACAATACATTTGTAGCCTTTCAGTGTATTCTTTTTTTGATGAGGGCAATGACCCCCATTTGAAAGCTGGAAAGAGTCAGAAGAAGGCAAATAATTCAAAAATTGTAAAAAAAACAAAAACAAAAAAAAAAACATGAAAATAATGAAGGCCAATTGAAAAGCTGCTTAGAATTAGCCATTCTACAACATACTAAAAGTTTACATAATTGCGAACCACCTCTTTTAAAGAGGTGGTTTACTTTTAAAATAACTTAGTTGATGTAGAGAGTGATAGTCTGAGACAAATTGCAATTGGTTTTCATTATTTGTGGTTTTTGAGATATTTAAGTTTTCATTCAACAGCTCTCTGTAGTGAAATATATATATACCGAATTAATCCTTAGGTAGAAGGTATCCAGAGTTTTTATGACTCCTTCAAAGGAGCCCATCCTGTCTTGTAATAAAAAGCAAAAATAAGATAAGAAATAGGTGGGACACATTCCAAGAGACCATCTGGAGAGGGTCTTTTACATTTAAAAGAGGAACTGTTTGTACAGTTGTTATTGGTAAAAGGGACATCTAAAGAAATTAGCTGGTTTTCCTGTTTAACTTGTCATCAGCCAATCAGAACCATTCCCCATTTGGGTCAATGGCCTAGAAACAGTATAACAATGGAATTGGTTTTTGGCTGAAGAAAGAAGAAGAAAGGGGAAGGAGAGGAGAAGAGATAAGGGAGCAGAGGATAAGAGGAAGGAAAGAAGAGGGAGAGAGAGAAGGAAGTATAACCTGTGGGCACATTTTGAAAGATCTCTGTATCATTTGCTGTCTCTGTGCTGGATAATCTGAATAAATCGTTTCATCTCTGGGAACCTTGGTTGCATCTTTTACATGGCTGTGGTAAATTGCGGACTCTACATTTCTCATAACACTATATGGATAATATTGCGGAATACACAACACTCTCCAGTTTACAATTGCAGTAATCTGGTTGCTAGGGTCCAAATGACCCTAGCAACAATTAATTGAATAAACAATTGGACTATGAAAAGAAGAGGGGCTGAATATAAAGAGGAGTAATAGAAAGTAGCAATAAAAATGGGGAGGATGGGGGGGTAGTTTGCAAAAATATTTATCAGGACTCAGTTGAGTGAGTCAACATTTTAGTGATAACCCACTAACCAGTAACCTCCCTTATGGATGCAAGTTGTACAAATGCCCAAATACTAGGGATGCACAGAATCCACTATTTGGGATTTGGCTAAATCCCTTTTGTGAAAGATTCAGAAAAATACCAAACCGAATTTGCATATGCAAATTAGAGGCGGGAAAAGAAAAACGTGGAAAATAATGTTTTAATTCCTTGTTTTGAGACGAAAAGTCACTTGATTTCCCTTCCCACACCTAATTTACATATGCAAATTAGGACTCAGTTCTGCCACACAAGGATTCTGCCGAATTCGAATCCTAATGGAAAAGGCTGAATACTGGCGAATCCCAAACCAAATCCTGGATTTGGTGCATCCCTACTAACCACAGAGCTGCTGCTGGTGCTGCTGAACAGAAAGCAAATACCGTACTTCGTAACCATTAAAAAATAAAAGACAAATTGTTAATTGTCTTAGAATATCAAGTCATATGGCCATTCAATAGCAGAAAATAATATTTTAGAATGCAGTTCTGTATGTATGTATGTATGTATGTATGTATGTATGTATGTATGTATGTATGACATCCTCAGAATGCTGGGAGAATAAAGAAAAGGTGCTCTTCATACAGGGAGGCAGTGGCTGCAGGCAGTACTAGTGAGCAGTGCAGCACAGGCTTATTATACTGGTTAATTTATGGCCATGATATCTCTGAGCAGGCAGCGGATACAGCAGGACTCCATACTGTATTGCTCTCAATTCTACAGAGATTTACTGATCCATGTAAGATTTCTGCTCCTCTAGAATCTCAATACAGTTGCATTTCCTCACTCATTACTTATATATGCCTCTTCTAAATACTCATTCTAACTATGGAACGATTCCCTCTATATACACACTCACACACACATTCGAACTAGGAAACGATTCCCTCTATATACTATTAAGGCATGATTCCCTCTATATACTCATTCTAATTTGGGAACATATCCGCTATATACTCATTCTAATTAGGGAACGTTACCCGCTATATACCCATTGTAATTAGAGAACGTTACCCACTATATACCCATTGTAACTAGGGAACGTTACCCACTATATACCCATTGTAACTAGGGAATGTTACCCGCTATATACTCATTGTAACTAGGGAACGTTACCCGCTATATACTCATTGTAACTAGGGAACGTTACCCGCTATATACTCATTGTAACTAGGGAACGTTACCCGCTATATACTCATTCTAATTAGAGAATGTTACCCTGATATACTCATTCTAATTAGGAAATGATTCCCTCTATATACTCATTCTAATTTGGGAACATTACCCGCTATATACTCATTCTAACTAGGGAACGTTACTCGCTATACTGTATACGCATTCTAACTAGGGAACGTTACCCGCTATATACTCATTCTAATTATGGAATGATTCCCTCTATATACTCATTCTAACCAGGGAATGATTCCCTCTATATACTACCAAGGAATGATTCCTTCTATATACACACATTCTAACTAGGGAATGATTCCCCTCTATATACTCATTTTAATTAGGGAACGTTACCCACTTTATACTCATTCTAATTTGGGAATTATTCCCTCTATATACACATTCTAACTAGGGAATGATTCCCCTATATATACTCATTCTAATTTGGGAACATTACCCGCTATATACTCATTGTAACTAGGGAACGTTACCCGCTATATACTCATTCGAATTAGGGAACGTTACCCTGATATACTCATTCTAATTAGGGAATGATTCCCTCTATATACTCATTCTAATTAAGGAACGTTACCCTGATATACTCATTCTAATTAGGGACTGATTTCATCCCTTCTATACTCAAATAGGGAATAATTCTCTATATACTCATTCTTACTAGGGAAGGTAAGCCTCTTTATACTCGTTCTAACTTGGAAATGATTGCCTCTAGTGATATGCAGGACACAATGTCTTTAGGCCTTCTTCTGCCCACTTCCGCCTCAATTTATATACTCACACAGGACCTGCTGCTTTTGTGATGTCACAGGGGGGCGGCATATAAAGAGGAGGAAGAGCCAGGTTAGGGTCGGGTGCAGGTGGAGGACCCGCACTTCACCAATTCCTTCTATATAGTCATTCTAACAATGTAATGCTACACTTTAGCTAATCAAATCTCCAGTGTTGAGAGAGACAGTGATTTAAAGAGATTTACAGATATTATAAATCATTCCCATTTGTCAGAAGCCAATGAACCTGCCTGTTTGCACTTGAGGTGTGGGAAGATACTGGGGTACTTGGAGAAACCAAAGGACTCGCTGCATAATGTGCCTGACTTGGAATGGAACACAGGACCCCAGCACTGCAAGTTGCAATCACTAAAACACCAGAGACGTCTCGCTTGGAATGACTTCAAAAGCCGATATACAAATCACTTCATGAGCTGGTATATCTCACATCATTCCTCTCTTACCAATAGGCACAGAGTGTGAGCTCTGTGGGGTCAGACAATAGGTTATAGCAGTGTGAAACAGTTCTCAGCCTTTACCTACCAAAATTCTGCCCATAACATTTGCGTTGGCCTTTGCAAAGCGCTGGATACAGTTGTGCAACTATAACAATACAATTAGATATTTAACATGGGGTGAGAGCGGAGCAAAGACAATAGTGGCCGGACACTAGTCAGTGGGATGTGAGAGAAATGTACAACAAGTGCTGTGCACAAAAGCCAAGGCAGGGCTCTAGGCCTCCGACTAAATAGAGAGAATAAAGAGAGAATAGGGAGTTGGAATTCCTGTCTGTCCTTCAGCTCCAGCACTTGCTCCCTCTTATCAAGTGCTCACAGACCCACTGGCTGCTCCTGTCTGTAGGGAGACGGGATCCTATTACACCAACTGGGCCTGCCTGGCAAGGCTTTCTGCACCCATCTCCTCTCCTTACAAACATTCCCTTGTGTCTACAGATAATCTTCACATTCCTGGGAAGCTTCAATGAGACACCAATAACAAAGCAAGAAATCCGTGCAGATCCATACACCGTAATAAATGGGTCTCTATTAGGACTATAGTTTTTTTTTTAAAAGTTTTTATTTTTGCAGTTCTTAACAACACAGCACAACACATAGACATACAAAACAAAAAACCAAAAGACAAATCATACATAATGGACGTGGAACCAGCAGACAAAATACCCTCGCACCTAGAACCCAATCTTAGTGAGCGGCTTCATATTCCAACCAAGCTCCCCAGACGCCCTCGAATTTCTTGGGGCAGCCTCTTGTGATATAAACCAATTTTTGGTAAGGAAGGACGTTGTTAACCTGACTTTTCCAGAAGGTAATGGTCGGGGGTTCAGTCGATTTCCAATGCAAAAGGATAGATTTCTTTGCATAGTATAAAAGTTGGAGGTAACAAAGCTTGACTGCAGGCTTCAGCCCCAGATTATCCATTATTCCCAAAAGACAAACCAACGGGGTTCTAAAACTAGGGACTAAGACCAGAGAAGCATGGTGCAGGACCCCACCCCAGAACCCCTGGATTCTCGGGCAGTCCCAGAATACATGCATAACCGTGCCCACCTCCTGATTACATTTTGTGCATTGATCTGAAACCGTAGGATATATTTTTGCAAGCCTGTAGGGTGTAAGGTATACTCTGTTCAGAAACTTATTTTGGATATACCTGTCCCTGACCGACATGGTGATGACAGGGACCTGTTTCAGCGCATCTGTCCACATCTCCTCCTCCAGACCTGGAATATCCCTAGCCCATTTACATCTTACCCTTTCCAGAGGATCGGGACTAGCCCTTTCCAGTATGGCATAGAACCAGGTGGTGGGTTTCCTAATGCCCTCTTTCCTCAAATAGACTTCTAGGGTAGTCTCTACAATTTCAATGGGTCTACTAGGAAATTGGGAGTGAAAGGCATGCCTGAGCTGGAGGTAGCGGAAAAACATGGAATGTGGCAATTGGAAAGTATCATCATCATCATCATTTATTTATATAGCGCTGTCAAGATACGCAGTGCTTTACTGCAGTTATAGCAAACAGGTAATAAATGGTGGATAGCAGACAAGCAGATAGCAGACAAGCAGAAAGTATGTTGAAGGCTCTGGAATTGTTTCAAATCCCCATGCTCAATGATATCTACCAAGGTTTTGACTCCCCGACTAGCCCAACAGCTCACCTCCGGTATATCCCTGAGGTGTGGGAGGTTACTGTTCCCCCATAGAGGCGTCCAGCAGGACCACACAGGTCTAGCCTTATGAACCAGCTTTAGTGCTCTCTGGAACACACCCACTACGGTGGCCATCGGCACAGTAATTGAACAATGCAGTGAGGTTCCTCTATATAGTAATTTAGCCAGAGCCTCTAAGGAGCCCATGTGCACAGCTTCAAGCATGGTAGAAGGGTTGTCGGACTGTGGAACAACCCACCAATGCGCATAGATAAGTTGGCTCGCTAAAAAGTACGACCTAAGATTGGGCAAAGCAAGACCTCCCCCAGACGTGGGTGCCTGTAGAGTTCTAAAACTCATCCGAGGGTGCTCACCCGCCCAGAGGAAGGTACGCAAAATGGAGTCCACATACTTAAACCACTGGTTCCGGGGGATTATGGGCGAATTGTGAAATAAATATAAAAACTTGGGGAGGAAAACCATTTTGAATAAGTTAACCCTCCCTGGGAGAGAGAGAGGCAGCGTCCGCCAGACCTCTGTTTTTGTACTAAGAGCTTTGACAATCGGGGTTAAATTATACTCTTCAAATTTTCTAAAGTCTGCCTGTATCACAATCCCCAGATATTTAAAGGATTGTACCACCCTCAATTGACCCAGTCGCTCTGGTGTCCCAGGGGGTAGAGGATCAAGTGGAAACACAACTGACTTCGATTGGTTGATTCGCAACCCCGAAAATTCCCCAAATTCCTCAATACATTCCAACGCCTTAGTTAAGGCCCCGTGGGGGTTAGCCAAATATAGAAGCATGTCATCAGCATATAATGATAGTTTCTCCACAATCCCGCCAATGCGCAGTCCCTCTATGTCTGGTGTGTCCCTAATCAATGTCGCTAAGGGCTCTATAGCAAGGGCAAACAGTAACGGGGAGAGAGGGCACCCCTGTCGAGTCCCCCTCCCCAACTGTACCTCGTCAGATAGCAGACCATTCACCAGAACCTTAGCCTTGGGTTTAAGGTACAGGGCCCGAACCCAATCCAGAAAGCGCTGCCCAAAACCAAATTTAGTCAAGACCTCCCATAAATAAGCCCACGAGATTGTGTCGAACGCTTTGGCAGTGTCAATAGACACCACTATTCTGCTGCCCCTATTGCTGTGACCAAGGGCCAGGTTGTTATACAGTCTCCGAATATTAATATCCGTTGCTTTGCTCGGCATAAAGCCAGTTTGGTCCGGATGCACTAATTCCGCAATCACTTGCTTAACCCTATTAGCTAGGACCTTAGCAAAAAGCTTGGCATCACAGTTCAGCAGCGAGATAGGACGGTATGAGTCACAGAATTCTGGTGGCTTCCCCTCTTTTGGTATCAGGACAATGTGGGCCATATAGCAGGACTCTGGAAGGGACTTACAGTGTAAAATACTATTAAACAATGTGGCCAGCCTGGGAGTAAGAATTTTAGCGTGGGCCTTGTACCACTCAGCAGGAAGGCCATCCGGACCCGGGGAGCGTCCTGCAGGCATATCTACGATGGCACTCTCTATCTCTTCAGTCGTTATGTCCCCGTCTAGATCATCCCTCATGGGACCCGAGAGACAAGGAAGGTCAATTCGGGCCAGATAAGCTACTAAGCGTTCTGCGGGAACCGGGGGAAGAGCAGCATAGGTATCTTGAAAGTATTGCCTAAACCTATCAACCAACTGCTGTTTATCCACTAGTAGGTCTCCTCCTACACCCGTAATACTGTGTATCACTGTCTGTGGGACTTCCCCTTTAGCTAGAAGGGCCAACAGCTTTCCGTTTTTATCCCCCCTATCATACCACGCAGCTTTCTTATATAGTTCACTCTGGGAGAATTTATCAATCAGCAACAGGTCGAGACGCCTTTGTGCCGCTGCCATTTTTTGTTTAGCCGCATCCGTGGGAGAAGAGACTAGCTCTCGCTCCCGAGTGGTCAATTCCACTCTGGCTCCCTCAATGTCAGCCTCAGTCTCCTTTCGTTTGGCAGAGATTAGTGATACATATTCCCCTCTAGTGTGAGCTTTCCCTGCGTCCCATACTATAGCCTCCTGAGATGTCTCTGGGTTTACCTGCCAATAGTGTTCTAGGGATGGGGCGTACCTTTCCGCCACGGTAGGGTTACAAATCCACTTAGGGGAAAGCCTCCATAGTGACGCAGTTACTATGTTACGTCCCTCTAAAGATAGCACTACAGGGGCCTGATCGGAGCACATCCGAGTGGAAAAATGAATTGTATCCACTTTCCTAAGCAAATCACTAGTAACCAGTATAAGATCAATTCTGGATAATGCTGAAGAAGAAGTGGTGTAGCAAGTAAACTGCTGCCTTCGGGGGTTTTTCAATCTCCATACATCAGTAAGGCCAGTTGCATCCAACCAATGCGCTAGAGCTTTGGAGTCACCCACTATGGGACGGAGTCTATCCAAGGTGGGGTCCGGGACCATGTTAAAATCACCCGCCCAGATCGTGGGAAAGCTGCCCAATGCCGCTACCCTTAGAAGGATCTCATTAAGAGTTTGTACATCAGCTGGGGGAGGAAGGTACACATTGATAAAGAGATAAGTACTGCCGTTCACTTGAGCTTTAAGTATCAAATATTTCCCCATCCTGTCTGTCATTAGCTGTTCAAATTTGAAGCTGAGGGACTTCCTCACTAGTATGGCCACTCCTCTAGAGTAAGTAGAGTATTCTGCATGGTACACGTGGGAGACCCAGTGTCGCTTCAGGGCCCTCACCCTCTGACCCACCAAGTGTGTCTCCTGCAACATGATAAGGTCCACCCCCATTTTCCTCAGTTGGCCCAATACCACTGACCTCTTCACCTTGTCGTTGAGACCCCTAACGTTCCAGGACAGAAGCGTAAATCTAAATTGTACCGCCATCGCAACCCACATGAAAAGAAATACATTTGAGATTGGGAGTGTCTCCCACTTCACCCTTCAATTTAGCATGACACTGCAGCTGGTTCCACTTAAGCGAAAAAAAAAGGTTAATACAAACAAAGACAACATACACAACCCCAACCCCCCAACCTTTCCCCCCTCCCGGTATCCTCCCCAAACAACATAGGAGATACATCATTCCCAGAAAAACTTTATAGAGTGAGAGCTCACAACTGTAACCAGTAACCAGTCCAGCAGTATTCACCAAGGTCCGTGAAACTGTACTGTCAAGTCCCTTCTTGGAACCCAAAGGGCTTCGTTAAACGTACAGAGCAATCAAAACAACAGTCAGAGAGTTGCTCCTTGATGGACAAGTTACCGACCCTCAAATTACGATAACACATGGAAAGTAGTCGACTGTGGCAGAACACAAAGGGATGTAAGGGACCCGGACATTACCCCGAGGGGTCCCACCTGCCCCGAACAGGACAACTAGCAGGGGGATTGCCTCACAAGTAGAGGGGTGAAATAAGTCCAGACACTCCATATTATTTCAGGGTACCCCGAAACAACGTACTTACGACATCCTTCGGGCTATTAGGACTATAGTTAATATTAGTTATATAGTGCCAACATATTCCCCAGTGATGTACAGAGATTATACATCAATTACATCAGTCCCTGCCCCACTGAAGCTTACAATCTAAGGTACCTATCACTGCCATCAGTCCTTGCCCACTGAAGCTTACAATCTAAGGTACCTATCACATTGCCATCCGTCCCTGCCCACTGAAGTTTACAATCTAGGTACCTATCACATTCCCACTATGCCCCAGTGGAGCTTACAATCTAAGGTACCTATCACATTCCAATTAGTCTCTGCCCCAGTGAAGCTTACAATGTAAGGTCCCTATCACATTCCCACCAGTCCCTGTCCAATGGAGCTTACAATCTAAGGTCCCTATCATAGACCCATCAGTCTCTGCCCCAGTGGAGCTTACAATCTAAGGTCCCTATCACATTCCAATTAGTCTCTGCCCCAGTGAAGCTTACAATCTAAGGTCCCTATCACATTCCCACCAGTCCCTGTCCAATGGAGCTTACAATCTAAGGTCCCTATCATAGACCCAGCAGTCCCTGCCCAAGTGGAGCTTACAATCTAAAGTCCCTATCACATTCCCATCAGTCTCTGCCACAGTAGATCTTACAATCTAAGGACCCTAGCACATTCCAATTAGTCTCTGTCCAGTGAAGCTTACAATTGAAGGTCCCTACCATAGACCCACCAGTCCCTGCCCAAGTGAAGCTTACAATCGAAGGTCCCTATCACATTCCCACTAGTCCCTGTCCAAGTTGAGCTTACAATCTAAAGTCCCTATCATAGATCCACCAGTCCCTGCCCAAGTGGAGCTTACAATCTAAGGTCCCTATCACATTTCCACTAGTCCCTGTCCCAGTGGAGCTTACAATCTAATGTCCCTATCACAGTCATACACACCAGGGGTAGTTTTATCAGGAGCCTTTTAACCTGCCTGTTATGTATTTGAGGGGTGTGAGGAAACCAGGGTATCTGGGGGAACCCAAACCAACACAGCAGGGGACCATACACACTTTTTGCCCAGGCTGGAACTGAACCCAATGCCCCAGTGTTGCAAGGAAGCAATGTCACCCACTGAATCAATGCACTGCCTTCAGTAAGGGCATAGAATAGAAGGGCACCCCCTGCTCTGACATTGACTAAATCAATAGGACTCATATAAACTGATTACAAGGTGGATTTCTTTGCAAAACCATATTTGCTTTCAGGTATAAAGTCCAGGTTATTGCATGGTGTTTGCTTGGCTATGGTGGCATTGCACAAACACCCACCTCATTGTTAGAATGATAGGACTTCCTCATTTGCTTCTATGCAGTTTGCAATGTAATATGCTGCTAAGGGGTCACTGACCCTGGCAGACAAAATGCTTTTGTAATGTGAGGCTGCTATTTCATTGTTACTTGGTATTACTTACGCTGCAGTTCATTTACCAGCCTTTTATTCAATCCAGCGGCCAGTTGCCTGGGTAAATTGGTCCCTAGCAACCACAGCAATTCCAAACTATTTATCTATGCCAAAATTTGAGACAGGCCCCACCACTTAAAGGGGTGGTTCACATTTAAGTTAACTTTTAGTATGTTATAGACAGGCCAATTCTAAGCAACTTTTCAACTGTTCTTCGTTACTTTTTATAGTTTTCCCCAGATTTTAAATGGGGTCACTGACCCTATCTAAAAAAACAAATGCTCTGTAAGGCTGTTATTATTATTATTATTGTTATTGCTACTTTTTATTCCTCATCTTTCTATTCAGGCCTCTCCTATTCATATCCCAGTCTCTTATTCAAATCAGTGCATGGTTGGTAAAGTAATTTGGACCCTAGCAACCAGATGGCTAAAATTGCAAATTGTAGAGCTGCTGAATAAAAAGCTAAATAACTCAAAAACCACAAATAATAAAAACCAATTGCAAATTCTCTCAGAATAGAACTCTCTACATCAGTGCTGTCCAACTTCTATGGTACCGAGGGCCGGAATTTTTCCAATCTACATGGTGGAGAGCCGATAACGGAAGCCAGTGTTAGCCACTCCCTGTTTTAGACCACACCCACTTTAAACCACACCCATGTTACCGCAAGACCATGTCCACATTAATAGCACACCAAAAAACCAAATGGTTGGTGCTCACTGCAGGGATCAGGGTCGGAACTAGGGGTAGGCAGAGTAGGCGGATGTCTAGGACGCCATCATTGAGGGGCGCACTTTTGTCAAGCGTTTATTTAATAATTTGTTTCAGTAATCATGGTCACCCAGTTGGGTGGAATCCCCCTCCTTCACCTTCTCCCTCTTCCCGGCAAGTAATAGCTCCTTCTGTGCGTTGCAGCGCGATGTGCGTATATGCGTCAATGACATCACTGATGTGTTGGGTGACAGAGAGAGGCAGAGAGCTGGGGGGCTGCTTGGTGTGTCTCTCGCTGCTCTCAGCCTGGCACAGTTGCACTAAACTGAAGACTTTCTTTCTATTACTGTAAAGTGTGAAGCCTCCTGCTGGCACAGCCACGTACAGATTTGGGGCCCATATATTTGCTGTTGCTGCTGGGCGCTGGCACAGGTACATAAATACATGGGGACAATATAATGTGATCAGATTTATTTTTGGCTGCTGCTGACACAGGTAAAGATTGGTGGCAATATGATGGCTGCTGGAGGGCTGTATGATGGAAGGCTGCTGAGCTTACGGTTACAGGTATAGGGGGCAGTAATATAAATGAAAAAGTGTTGTACATTTTCTTGCTCTCTTTATTTAAAAACCATCATGGTAAGGAGGGAAATGGTAATACAGGACAGAGGGGCACTGAGTGAAGCTCTTGCCTAGGGGGCCAAACTACCTTGTCCAACTGGCGGGCCGCCAGTTGGACAGCCCTGAGCTACATCATACTAAAAGGTGAGAATTTGGGACATACATCTTCACAGAAGCCTGCCGTTAACAATCAGGAAGAGAGCTGGGGTGATGACCATGTTATGGAATTAAAACAATTCGGTACATAATGATTGACTAGTTCTACTGAAAAGCCCAGATGCACCCACCTACTCTAGCATGCATGGAAACTGGTAAGCTCTAATCATTTAAAAGGAATGGTTTATTTCTCCTTTATTTAGTTATGTGACAAATTAATAGACAAGATGCTATTATGTTTCATAACAAAAATCTTCTGATTGTATAAAGAGGGTCTGAAAATATAAAGGCCCATACGTCATGTAATCCATGGATCCGATGGATTGGTACAAGCTAGCTAAACCTCAATAGTAATCAGATCCTGCAAGACTGCTCCTGCCCCAAGTAAGGACAGATATACAAACCACAGCAAACACTGCTCATGACACCTGTACATGGTGTAACACCTATAAAAGGCTGCAACACGGAACAAAACTTACATCTGACTGACAGTTCTTTTTCATTTGCTCTGAAGCATTAAACAGCTTGTTTCCTTATCACTTGCCTGGGCAGAATGACTTATTTACAGCTGTACACTATAACCCACATTTTATGGGGACAATACTGTATTAACTAGGGATGCACTGATTCCACTATTTTGGATTCGGCCAAATCTACTATTTTGGAAGATTCAGCCAGATACCTAACCTAATTTGCATATGCAAATTAGGGGCGGGAAAGGAAAAAGTGGGAAAAAAATTGGTTAACTTCCTTGTTTTGTGACAAAAAGTCACGTGAAATCCCACCCTGACCACAATTTGCATATGCAAATTAGGATTCGGATCGACTGAATCCGAATCCTGCTGAAAAAGGCAGAGAGAATATATATGTACAGGCTATCAGCAAATAGGGGGTTGCTCCTGCTGAATTGTGCTTAATACAGGGGATATCAATGCTGCCATAGTTTTATGGGATCTCTCTGTACAGACTATGAACAAACTTAGGGACTGTTCCTGCTGAATTGTGCTTAGTACAAAGGAATACCTATGCTGCCATAGTTTTATGGGATCTCTCTGTACAGACTATGAGCAAACTTAGGGACTGTTCCTGCTGAATTGTGCTTAGTACAGGGAATACCTATGCTGCCATAGTTTTATGGGATCTCTCTGTACAGACTATGAGCAAATTTAGGGGCTGTTCCTGCTGAATTGTGCTTAGTACAGGGGAATTCATATGCTGCCATAGTTTTATGGGATCTCACTGTACAGACTATGAGCAAATTTAGGGGCTGTTCCTGCTGAATTGTGCTTAGTACAAAGGAATACCTATGCTGCCATAGTTTTATGGGATCTCTCTGTACAGACTATGAGCAAACTTAGGGACTGTTCCTGCTGAATTGTGCTTAGTACAGGGGAATACCTATGCTGTCATAGTTTTATGGGATCTCTCTGTACAGACTATGAGCAAACTTAGGGACTGTTCCTGCTGAATTGTGCTTAGTACAGGGAATACCTATGCTGCCATAGTTTTATGGGATCCCTCTGTACAGACTATGAGCAATGAGGTTATATGAGGACTATGAGATATTTACCAACTTATTTGTGAGTTTCTCAGACTAATATTCTCCTTGCAGTAACCAATACATTGATGTTGCAAGTCTGACATTTTCTTGTTTAGTACTTTGACCTCCTATAAAAAAAAAAAAAAAACTTTGAGGGTTTATAAATAGGCCCCTAACTGTTCGACACCTCCAGCACCTCAACAGATTTGGGGGCCTAAAGCTGCTGGGAGTTGTAGCCTGGATTGCAGCATCCTTGCTCACTTTAGAAACTATTGTGGATAACCCTTCTTTGCAAGTGCAAAGTAGTAACCCCTTACAGGACAAATTACGAATCGAATTAAATCAAAGATCAGCAGCCTATTTAAATGTGGAGTGGTGCCGACAGCTTCCACTGTGCCTCTCCCTGCAGAATTGATCGTTTCCTTTGCATTCAGGCTCCCAAAGCCCTGAGCTCTGATTTATGCACAGAGAGATGAGAGGAGACCATTGCCATGTCACCTGCTAAACTCGATTTCTAAATGCAGCAGCAGCGGCAGCATAAAGGAGAACTGAGAATCTGATGGGCACAACTCTTGCATACATTCCCTTTGTGTCTGACACTCAGCATTACATCACAATCTGCTATACCCAGCTCTCAGCTCCCACACTTACAGCATCACTACACAAGAAATCATCAGGACTGTATATAAATGCCCTGTTACAGGTCCCTATGCAGCAACAGCAGCCAGTCAGTATATCCTACAATGTACAGGAGACTGGGCCTGTAATAGAGCAAAGTGTATTTAGTCCAGCTGCAGCAAATATGGAAGCTTATGATGTGAACAAACAAACAAACTGTAAATTATATTACGTAAGGCACCTGTATATCTCTTTATAAAACTCCATACTGACCTACGGAGTGATACATTTAAACAGGAAAACATAGTGTGAGCCACCAAAGCAAACACATGGCAGACCTCAGTATTAAATGAAACTGGATACAATACGTTGGGTATTCAATCTGTGCAGAAAAATATTCATCATAATCCCAATCCCACTTTATTAGATTGGAAAAAACAGTTCAATGCCATTTTGAGTTTTACAGCCCTTAGGGCTTCAGGGTGCCGACAATAGGCTTTAGGGGCTTAACCCTAGGGTGACAAAGAAGGCATTTATGGGTTTAACAGGAGGATGTTAAGGATAGGGATAAGTGAGTCATATAATTTAAGGGTTTAAACAAAAGGTGTCAGGGAAAGGGTGTATCTGAAGGGATTCATAGAATATAGGGAGTTTCAGGAAAGGACTAGCAATGTGGGCTCTGGTGAATGGAAGAGGGGCTGCTGTAAAATGTAATAGAAAATCACTATTTAGTGGGTTGGTGGGGGGATGTTTGGGTCTCTGTGTGCTTCGAATGCCAGGGCCTATTTGGACTCCAGTCCAGATACAATACAATGAGGGGGGAATACAATGATACGAGGGGGGAATATAATGATATGAGAGGGGAATATAATGATATGAGAGGGGAATATAATGATATGAGAGGGGAATATAATGATATGAGAGGGAATATAATGATATGAGAGGGGAATATAATGATACGAGGGGGGAATATAATGATATGAGAGGGGAATATAATGATACGAGGGGGGAATATAATGATATGAGAGGGGAATATAATGATACGAGGGGGGAATATAATGATATGAGAGGGGAATATAATGATACGAGAGGGGAATATAATGATACGAGGGGGAAAATAATGATTTGAGGGGGAATATAATGATATGAGAGGGGAATATAATGATATGAGAGGGGAATATAATGATACGAGGGGGAAAATAATGATTTGAGGGGGAATATAATGATATGAGAGGGGAATATAATGATATGAGGGGGAATATAATGATATGAGGGGGAATATAATGATATGTGAGGGGGGGGGAATATAATGATGTGAGGGGGGGGAATATAATGATGTGAGGGGGAATATACTGATGTGAGGGGGGGAATATACTGATGTGAGGGGGAATATACTGATGTGAGGGGGAATATAATGATATGAGGGGGAATATAATGATATGAGGGGGAATATAATGATGTGAGGGGGGAATATAATAATGTGAGGGGGAATATAATAATGTGAGGGGGGAATATAATGATATGGGGGGGGATATAATGATATGGGGGGGATATAATGATATGAGGGAGAATATAATGATATGAGAGAGATTATAATGAGGGTAAATATTATGAGGGGAGAGGGAATATAATGAGAGGAGATACAGACTATAATGGGGGAGTGTGTATGTGGCAGATTATATGAGGTAAATACAGAAATAACATGAGAGGATCAGGTGCAGACTATGAAGGAATATGAGGAGACAGATTTCTTACCGCTCTGTTCCCCCAGGAAGACCAGTTTGAATTTCCTCAGCGGGTTCCCGAAGTCTCCTCCCGCGGACATGGTGCCGGGAGCCCGGGGTCCTCGATCCGGTTAGAGGTTATAGAATTACGTGGACAAGGCGGAAGGGCCGCTCCCTCTGGCTGCACTGATACACAGCACGGATGGGAGCCGGGAAATTACGGGTGGGGCGCTCTTGGCACCGGGGACAGCGAGCGATTCGGCTGAGGAGAGGCAGCAGCTTCCCGTGACCACTCACACACACCTGATAGTCAAGCCCCACCCTGTCTCACAGACCTGCGACTGCGTACCAAACCCAACCCTCAGGGACACGCTCACACACTAATACGGCAGGCGTTGTCACTATGCCAACTGGATATATGAGCCAATCAGTAGCAGGGAAAACTATCAAATCAGGAAATACAGGGTGGGGCTTGGAAGGGTTGTCAAGAACGCCATTTGGTGTGTGGCAAAACAATTACCGGAAGCTCCCGATAGCCTTAGCAGTCAGCGATAACGTCCCGATTCCAACCTGTCAACCCTATGGGACGCCACAACCAATATGGATCTTTCTTACCTCAACCCAACCACGCAAATGGGCGTGCCAACCAGGCCCAACTTTGAGTAAACGGCTGTCATTGGATGTACCTATAGGCATTACCCAGCCAATGGGGAAGCACCAAACTGAGGCAGCATTTTTAGCTGCTGAGGTGGAGCCTGCGTGGCAGTTTGGTTGCAGCGCGCATTGCGGACGCCACGTTACTTAGTTAGCGTGACTTCCGGCTGACGTAATGGAGAACTTTGCACCCTGTATTACCTTCCTCAGCAGCCGTCCTGGGCAAAGGTCACGTGTGTGCGACGTTCCTGTGGTGAACTTTGATTTAGAAATCCCAGCGTCCTCTGCGCGCCAAATTTGTAGTTCAGTGAAACCAGAGAATGACAATAAAGTGTTAATCTGCACACCAATGTCCTGTGCTGGGTATTACGTTAGTGTCCAGTCTGTAGAATTCCAGCTGCTCTTCGCCCCATTGCAGAATCCTGTCTCTGAATTTGCAGCAGCAGCAGCAGGGGATGCTGGGAGTTGTAGTGCAACAGTTAGGGATGCCTCCTGTTTAGTTTTCACCCAAACAGATGGGTTTTTGTAAGGCCTGTTCTGGTCTGAAACTGTCCTGAACAATAATGTGGTGGATACATGAAAAGCGTTTAAATACTGACATATTCACTTCAACGTGGCTTAGTTACTATCGAGTGCAGTTCATTTCTTATTATTACACAAACAAAACAAAAAAATCAATTGAGAATAAGATTTTATTTTTTTTTAAATGAGCATTGCTGTATTTCAGAGCTTTCGGGATAACTGATTTCTGTATAATAGATCTCATAGCAATAATTAAACAATTGGGTTTTCATCAAGCAGAATAGGGATAGGGGTGTCACCTGTGTGGCTTTGAACTGGGAATCAACACTTTAAAACATTGCGAAAACTGGATAGAAATCCAACCAGTTGCATCTAAGTGATGTAATAGCCTCGCCCTGGTGTCATAACTCCACCTACATTATTGTGTCCACCTCTGATGTCATCATGCCTGTTCCAACATCACTGCCCCACCCCCAATGCTATCTGCCCTGCCCCCATGTTTGGATTTAGCCATCAGCAAAGGTGGCAACAATAGCCCAGGTGGCTGCAGGATGGACCTCCCTAATTTCACCTTAAAGGAGAACTAATCCCTAAAGTTAAAAAACCTCTACCCCCCTACCCTACATAGACCCCCTCCCAGCTGGTATTTTACTGGCCTTGCTGGTAACACCTGCCAAGGCTGGGGCCGGTATTAGAAATTTAACGGCAATGTAGCTGCCGGTAAATTTGCAATACCCTTCAAAAAGATCCCTCGGCCTGCCCCCAATCCCCTGTAAAGTTAGCTTTTCTGACTTTGTCCCCCGTCTGAACATCTTAGTGTCGTGGCCACGCCCCTTTTATGGCACTGTCCCACCCCTTTTGACATCACGCTCATCCCTTTTTGTTCCCGCCCCCCCACCGACCGGTAAAACAATTAGGAAAATATGGCAACCCTACCCCCTCCCCAGCCTAGGTGCCCCCCCCAAGGCAAATGCCCCTAAGTCAGGCCCGGACTGGCAAACTGGGTTCTGGCAAATGCCAGAGTGGCTGCTGTAAGTTGGCATAGTTAGTCACTATTTATTTGGCTAGTGGGGGTTGTTTGGGCTTCTGTGGACCTGAAATGCCAGGGCCTATTTTGATTCTCAGTCCAGACCTGCCCTAACTCTTTACTTACCCCTCGGTGCAGATTCTGTCCAGCGGAGCTCACGGACACCATCTTCAGCCGCTTTGGTAATGAGACCGGCGCTTCGGCAATTTTCGTATGTTTCAGCGCTTGTGCAGTTGTCACGAGACAGAACATTGCTCCAACTTCGCATGTGCCGCTTGGAAGAACTCCACTGGACAGAATCTGCACGGAGGGGTAAGTAAAGAGTTACGGGCATTTGCCCAGGGTAGCAGCTAGGCTGGGGGCAGGAGGGAGGGGAGTCTATGTAGGACAGGGGTTTTTATAACTTTAGGGTTTAGTTCTCCTTTAAAGGGGTGGTTCAGCTTTAAGTTAATATTTATTAGGTTATAGAATGGCTAATTTTAAAGGAGAGATTTTGTATAAAGAATGCACCAGTGCATTATACTCATTTAGATATAGAAGAATTGTGCTTAAAAAAGTAGTGTTTCAGGCTGATTTATTGAATATTTCTGCAAAAAACCTAATAATCCCTCCCTTCTCTTCCACTTGCTACTCCCTGAATTCCCAGGCTGTGCACTCAGCGCACTGCACTGTAGGACAGGAACCAATCAGCAGCTAGCAGGACCTGAAGCCTGTCTGTGCTTGTGTGACTGCAGGGCTGTGATTGGCTGTCCCCCTTCTACTGTGCTTTTTGGCAGGGACCGTTAGGACAAGCCCACCCCTCATTTAAAACAGGGACCAGAGAACATCTATAGGGAACTCCAATAAAGGTGCTATTTTTAAAGATAATATTAATTTTTAGCACCGTGTATTACTTATAATTGCCTACAAAATTTTCATTTATCCTATATGTCTCCTTTAAGCAACTTTTCAATTGGTCTTCATTTTTTTTTTTATAGATTATTATTTGCCTCTTTTCAGCTTTCAAATGGGGGTCACTGACCTCATCTAAAAAAACAAATGCCCAGTAAGGCTACAAAAGTATTGTTATTGTTACTTTTTATTACTTTTTATTACTCATCTTTCTATTCTGTCCTCTCCTATTCATATTCCAGTCTCTTATTCAATTCAATGCATGGTTGCTAGGTTAATTTGGACCCTAGCAACCAGATGGCTGAAATTGCAAACTGGAGAGCTGCTGAATAAAAAGCTAAATAATTCAAAAAAACACAAATAATAAAAAATGAAAGCCAATTGCAAATTGTCTAAGAATATTACTCTCTGCATCCTACTAACAGTTAATTTAAAGGTGAACGTCCCCTTGTAGGGCCTTCTGGGCATTGAGTGTCAAATTTAATGGGCTCTGGCTGTTACAGAGAGACATGCTGTGAGTTTTATTCAGGGGTAACTGTTGGGGAAGTAGGACTTGCGACAGCCCAGCGGTTATGACTGTGTCACTTCCAAATTTTAGGGGAGGCCTTAAAATGATTTTGCTTTAAGGCACTGGCAAATGTAGTTCCACCAGTAGGAACAGCTCTTTTGGTTGCTTCTTTCCTGATTTAGCCACGCGGTTATATGGGGTTGTAATTGCCTTTAATAGCCTGTATAGTATTATTATAGTGATCACCGATTTGTGACACACCAACATATTCCTGCAAGAACAGGTTGAAATCAGTCACTGGTGCAAAGCTGAAAAGAAAAGGAATTGTTCACCTTTCAAACCCTCTTTCCGGGTTCAGTTGTTTTCAGATTGTTCACCAGAAATAAAGACTTTTTTTTCAATGATTTTCAATTTTTTTTATTTTTTTTACTGTTTTTCCAAAATTGAAGTTTAAAGTTGAATGTCCCAGTCTCTGGTGTTTCATTCTGGCAGCTCAGTGATTCAGGTGCAGGTTCTGTTATAATTTGCTCCATTAGTTGATCCATTTCTCAGTAGGATCTATGGGGAATATCAGCAACTATTGTATCAAGTAGGGATGCACCGAATCCACTATTTTGGATTCGGCCGAACCCCCGAATCCTAAGCAAAGGATTCGGCCGAATACCGAACCGAATCCTAACCCTAATTTGCATATGCAAATTAGGGGTGGGAAGGGGAATTTTTTTTTTTACTTCCTTGTTTTGTGACAAAAAGTCACGTGATTTCCCTCTCCACCCCTAATTTGCATATGCAAATTAGGATTCGGATTCGGTTCGGCCAGGCACAAGGATTCGGCCGAATCCGAATCCTGTTGAAAAAGGCCTAATCCCGAACCGAATCCTGGATTCAGGGCATCCCTAGTATCAAGTCTAACAGCTGCCCGTAATGAAACTCAGGGATTCTGCTCAGCAGGGACGAAGATAAGAAATGGATCAACTAATGGAAAATGTAATAACTAATGTATCGTTTAGAACAGTTTGCGGAGTTGTTGAATCCCCTTTCCAGAGCTGCTTTAGAAAGACATAAAAAGGTGAAAAGATTAGAAAACGTGACAAATGAATTAAAGGAGAATTCAACCATTAATTAAAAAACCCTACCCCCATACCCTACGTAGACCCCACCTCCCTCCTAACTTTTACTTACCCCTCAGTGCAGATTCAGGGATCGCAGTTCACAGCAGCCATCTTCCGGGTCTCGGGTAATCTGAGACCGGCGAATCGGCGCATGCGTAGTTGGAGCAATTTGCTGACAACTGCGCCGAAATGGACAGAAATTGCAGAAGCGCACGAAGAAAACACAAAGACCTGGAAGATGGACGTGGTAAACTCAGATCCCTGAATCTGCACCAAGGGATAAGTAAAAAGTTAGGGGCATTTCTCCAGGGGGGCAGCTAGGCTGGGGTTGAGGAGGAAAGGGGTCTACATGGGGTAGAGGGTTTTTTTTATTTATTGGTTGAATTCTCCTTTTAAGTCCTTACCTGGTGCAAGTAATTTGCATTGCCTGGGCACAGGCACTCTGCACATGAAAAACTAGAGAGGCAAAGTCTATATATATATATATATATATATATATATATATATATATATATATATATATATAGATTTATATATATATATATAGATTTATATATATATAGATATATATATATATATATATAGATATACAGTATACTGTATACAGTAAAACCTCGATTTTAAGTTTTCCAACATTTTTTTTTTTATTTGTGGTCCCACCAATTTATAATGCATTTCAATGGGTGCATTTCCCTGCTTTTAAGTAACATTTTCCCAGATTTTACATCAAAATTTGGCCCTGATGTTCCCAAAAACTGAATTTTCCCTCTATGAATGTTATTATTAGTGACATAAAGAGGTATAAAATACTAAGCAGATGTTTATTTTCTGCCTGTAAATGGTCAATTGCAATTAGTCTGCCCCTTATACGTTCCTGCATCAATCACTCATTGCTTTAAGTTGGGTATGTGACTGAAAGTTTTGCACATGCCCCCCATAGTGTAACATTAACACTGTAATGCAGGGCTGCCATCAGGGGGGGACAAGTGGCCCAGGCCCGGGCATCAAGGGGGCTGGCAGTGCTGCAGTTTTAAAAGAGCCGGGCCTCCCTTGCGAGTGCCGAAGCCTGCGGGCAGCTGAAAATGCGGAAGTGCCGAAAAGCCGAACTCCCGAAGCGGCGAAAAGACCCAAAGCCACGAAAATAGCCAAAATCCCGAAGTGGCGAAAAGACCCAAAGTCATGAAAGGAGGCGAAGTTGAAGTCCTGAAGCCATGAGTTCAATTCTACTGAACAACAATTTGTGTTTTTTTTAATCCCCTGGCCACCAATGTATTATTTTAATATTCTATAGGCCCCTGCCACCAATGTTTATTTTTTTTTAAAAAAAATTTTGGGGCCCCAAATTTTTTAACTTGTAAAGGGGGGGCCCTGGCACCAATGCTTTTAAAAAAAAAACTTTTATGGGGGGCCCTGGCACCAATGTTTTTTTTTTAAACTTATAAGGGGGCCCTGACCATCAATAGCTTTTTATTGGGGGGTTACTTTTTTAGCCCTGATGTCTGTGTGGTCTTTTAACTGTGATGTGGAGTGGGCGGGGTCTGGGGTGTGGCTTGGTTACTAGGGTGGGCGGGGCCCAGGCCCCCCCGAAAATATTGTTGTACGGGGCCCCGTGATTTCTAATGGCGGCCCTGCTGCAATGTTTAACCCTTGTTATTAACACACTAAATTGGATCTTCTTTCAGTACTAGAAGAAAAAGTTATTTTAACACATTTCCCTGATTTTACATTTTCCCGGATTTTACATAATTTTTTCCTGGTCCCCTGAAAAATGTAAAATGGGGGTTCTACTGTATATTTATATAGACTACTTGTTACAGGCCCATCATTCTATTTGTGTCACATGATATAACTAATTCAGTGAAGGCAAAACTACAAAAAAGTAGATATAAGGACCATCGTACATAATTGGTGCCAATTGCTATAACCAGGCCTGAGTCGTTGTTTGGGACCCAAAGTTCCTAGGGAGCCTAGTTCCAATTCCAAATTTTCATTCTGGACAAAGGGCCAACCAGTAGAGTCGTTGTTCTAGCTTGTGCTATCATGATTGGATTAACCTAAGGCAAATGCACTCCTGGTACTGTATCTGGCACTCTAATCAATCTAGTCCCCAAACTAAGGGGCTCACTGCAAATGACCAATCTGCCCTTCAGTAAATTCAACCCTTATAGTGACAACAATAAATATATGCGCAGTTATTAAAAGTGCCATTCAGGGCTGTAGCAGAACAGACATTTCTATAAAGCTGTGTGTGCAATACTGGGCCTTATTTAATAACACTGTGCCCCAGTGTAGTAACAAGTAATCCTGAGAAACTAGAGACTTTGACATTTATCATCCAGTTCCGACCTGTTCACATTTATATGGGATTATTATATGGGACGATGCAGAGGTGCAGATTTGCCTGTGCAAGTAAATGATTCCCAGTAACTGTTTTTTTTCCTGAAGCCTGAATTTCTATTCCTGCATCCCTATATTACAGAATGGACTCGCTCCCCGGTGCTGAAAGTTATCTTTTTATACGGAGTGTGGCAGGACTTTCCGATTGAGTATGTTGTGGTGTAGGTTTCTGGATAGAATCAGTAAAATAACGCATTTACTATAAATCACTGTCTTTTAAAATTGTAGTCTTTGCGCTTATGTAGTTTAAAGGAGAAGGAAACCCCCTGTGCGCAAAACCCCTCCCCTGTTTTGCCCCCCTCCCTCCTCTCTCCTGGCCTACCTGTCCCCCTGAGCAAATGCCCCTAACTTGTAACTCACCCCTCTGCGCAGGTCCTGTCCACGGAGTTACAGTCGCCATCTTCTCCCACGCGCGTCTTCTTCCTGCTTTGACCGGCGTCTTCTGGCGCATGAGCAGTAGGAACAGTTACTGGTACGGATCTACTGCGCATTCGCCGAATGTCACGGATTGAAATTGGGAAACATCGTGACATACCGGTAACTGTTCCTACTGCTCATGCGCCAGAAGACGACGTTAGGGGCATTTGCCCAGGGGGACAGGTAGGCCAGGGGGGGAGCAGGGAGGGGGCAACACTGGGGGGGAGAGGGGTTTTGCGCCCAGGGGGTTTCCTTCTCCTTTAAGTACACCCAGGGTGTATGTAGTTTTTCCAGCTGAGTTTCCCTCTCACTGCATGAAGTTCGGCTCCACTGCGTACAGGGAGCTTGGCGGGAACATGGCGCTCTCTGCCCTGAAGTCTGTATCATTGCATGTTCGGCTTCAGGTTTGGCTCCCGTTCGGCGGCTTTGGCTCCCAGCTATGGGGCAGATTCCCTAAAGGGTGAAGTGACTAATGCTAGTGAAAATTTGCCAGCGTGATGTCATGTAGGCGCTTTGCAGATTCCCTAACGGGCGCAGGCGTAACTTCGCTAGCGAAAGAGACAGATAGTTACATAGTACATAGTTACATAGTTAAATTGGGTTGAAAAAAGACAAAGTCCATCAAGTTCAACCCCTCCAAATGAAAACCCATCATCCATACACACACCCCTCCCTACTTTTAATTAAATTTCTTTATACCCATACCTATACTAACTATAGAGTTTAGTATCACAATAGCCTTGGATATTATGTCTGTCCAAAAAATCATCCAAGCCATTCTTAAAGGCATTAACTGAATCAGCCATCACAACATCACCCGGCAGTGCATTCCACAACCTCACTGTCCTGACTGTGAAGAACCCTCTACGTTGCTTCAAATGAAAGTTCTTTTCTTCTAGTCTAAAGGGGAGGCCTCTGGTACGGTGATCCACTTTATGGGTAAAAAGGTCCCCTGCCATTTGTCTATAATGTCCTCTAATGTACTTGTAAAGTGTAATCATGTCCCCTCGCAAGCGCCTTTTTTCCAGAGAAAACAACCCCAACCTTGACAGTCTACCCTCATAATTTAAGTCTTCCGTCCCTCTAACCAATTTAGTTGCACGTCTCTGCACTCTCTCCAGCTCATTTATATCCCTCTTAAGGACTGGAGTCCAAAACTGAACTGCATACTCCAGATGAGGCCTCACCAGGGACCTATAAAGAGGCATAATTATGTTTTCATCCCTTGAGTTAATGCCCTTTTTTATGCAAGACAGAACTTTATTTGCTTTAGTAGCCACAGAATGACACTGCCCAGAATTAGACAACGTGTTATCTACAAAGACCCCTAGATCCTTTTCATTTAAGGAAACTCCCAACACACTGCCATTTAGTGTATAACTTGCATTTATATTATTTTTGCCAAAGTGCATAACCTTGCATTTATCAACGTTGAACCTCATTTTCCAGTTTGCTGCCCAGTTTTCCAGTTTAGACAGATCACTTTGCAAAGTGGCAGCATCCTGCATGGAACCTATAGTTCTGCACAATTTAGTATCATCTGCAAAAATAGAAACAGTACTTTCAATGGCCACCTCCAGGTCATTAATAAACAAGTTGAAAAGCAAGGGACCTAGTACAGAGCCCTGCGGTACTCCACTAACAACACTGGTCCAATTAGAAAATGTTCCATTTACCACCACTCTTTGTAGTCTATCTTTTAGCCAGTTCTCTATCCAGGTACAAATACTATGTTCCAGGCCAACATTCCTTAATTTAACCAGTAACCTTTTGTGTGGCACTGTATCAAATGCTTTAGCAAAGTCTAAGTAAATCACATCCACTGCCATCCCAGAATCGAGGTCTCTACTTACATTCTCATAAAAAGAAATTAAGTTAGTCTGGCAAGATCTATTACGCATAAAACCATGCTGGCACAAACTCATAGTATTATGATTTGCTATGAAGTCCAGTATCTTATCCTTTATTAACCCTTCGAAAAGCTTTCCTAATACTGACGTCAGACTAACTGGCCTATAGTTTTGAGGCTGAGAACGGGATCCTTTTTTGAATAGCGGCACCACATTAGCAATTCACCAGTCTCTCGGCACTATGCCAGATCTCAATGAATCCTGAAAAATTAAGTAAAGAGGTTTGGCAATCACAGAGCTAAGCTCGCTAATTACCCTGGGATGAATACCATCTGGCCCTGGACCTTTGTTAATCTTAACATGTTCAAGTCTCTTTTGAATTTCTTCATGTGTGAACCATGCATCATTAGTTGTATTACTAGAATTGGGAGTGTTAAGAAGGAAACCTTCACTTACTGGTTCTTCATTTGTGTACACAGATGAAAAATATGAGTTCAGAATCTGCGCTTTTATTTTGTTTTCATCAACCAGCTGACCCCCCTCTGATAGTAAGGGTCCCACCCCTTCCTGCTTCATTTTTTTACTATTGACATATTTAAAAAATAATTTTGGATTTTTTTTACTGCTTGCTGCAATATCCTTTTCTATAGCAATTTTAGCTTGCCTTATAGCTTCTTTGCATGATTTATTGGCCTCCTTGTACCTTGTAAATGATTCGGCTGTACCAGCTAACTTGAAAGTTTTAAAAGCAGGTCTTTTCTTACCCACCTCAACACCAACGCTTCTATTGAACCAAAAAGGTTTTGCTTTGCAACGACGTTCCTTGCTTACAAGTGGAATATACTGACAAGTATATTTATTAAGCAGCATTTTAAAGACTTCCCATTTTTGTTCTGTGTTTAACCCTGTGAAAACCATTTCCCACTTAATATGTTGCAGAGATGCCCTTATACTGTCAAAGTTTGCACGTCTGAAATTTAGTGTTTTAGTTACTCCCTTATAGAATTGCTTCTGCAACAGAATCTCAAAGGAGACCATGTTATGATCACTATTCCCTAAATGCTCACCCACACAAATGGGTGAGCAGATGCAATCTGCAGGTGAATTTTCGCTCTGGTGAATGGACTTAACTCCGCAAATTCACTTAGATGCTGATTTTACTGAATGTTACCTCTTTCGCCAGACTTGCCTTCGCCAGTTCAGAGCAGGCTAGTGTTGCCACCTGGCCGGTATTTTACCGGCCTAGCCACTAAAACACCTGCCAAGGCCGGGGCCGGTATTACAAATTTACGGGCAATGTAACTGCCGGTAAATTTGTAATACATCAAACAAATGCCCGTGGCCTGCACCCAGCCTAGTAAAAACTAACCTTTTTGCTGCTGGCTTGAGTCCAAATGCGTGCTGTGACCCCGCCCCCTTTGACGTTATGACCGGCCCAGCCAATCACGTTCCATGGATCCAACCTGTTAATAGTCGCGACCCGCCCCTTTGCAGTCAGGGCCCACCCTTTTATTCCCTCCACCAGCTGGTAGATATTTTTTTAAAAGGTGCCAACCCTAGAGCAGGCGAAGTGCAATGGAGTGTGTCATGTCTCCAGCATAAGCTGTCATCTTGTTGCTACATTTCATTACTCATCTTTACGAACTCCCTCTGCTGGATCCTTGTGGTAATTACACAAGGCCACTTCCTGTATTTCTTCTGCACCTCCACATGGCTTATGGCAGAACTGCATTTGGACTAATCAGGCCACCATACTCCCAACATGTGACCTAACACTCCATTTTACAGTCCAGGCTGTGGAAGAAGCACACAGTTCTGCATTCTCCTATTATGGTAACATCGCTGGTTAGCAAACAGACTGAAAGTGGCACCAAATCACCTCTAAATCTACCAGTATCCCTAGAGACATTGCTGTATATAACTTTCATGCCAACTACTGTGTTTATGTTGCATTTATGAACTCTTACATGTTTTATATGATTGTTCATTGCAAACTTACTTTATCTTGTACTTTCTGTATTTCTAGCCAGTGGCGTAACTACCGGGGGAGCAGGGGGTGCGATTAGGGTTGCCGCCAAGGCCGGGGCCGGTATCACAAATTTACCAGCAATGTAGCTGCTGGTAAATTTGTAATACCCTTAAAAAGACCCCCAATGCCCTGTAAACTTACCTTGTCCTTCGTTCTTGTCCTGGCTGCGCTGTGGCCCCGCCCCTTTGCGGCACAACCCGCCCCCTTTGACATCACGCCACACCCCCTTTGTGTACCCGCCCCCACCAGCCGGAATTTTTTTTGGCAAAAGGTGGCAACCCTAGGTGTGATTGGGCCAGAGCCCGCACCCCATCAGGGCCCCCCGGCAGCTCGCGCCACTGTTCTAATGTGGCCGTTTCTGGCCGCACGGAGGGGGGTGGGGCCCGGCTGCATGTCCCGCGCCAGGGCCAGCCCCCCTCTAGTTACGGCTCTGTTTCTAGCTTTATTTATCTATTCCCATTGCCATCCAGTAAAATATACAGACTCCAAGCTCAGCTCTATATTGGAGTGTGGGGAGGTTTAGCTGCAAGTTGAACTACACACTGGCCCGTGGTAATACGTAGGGAGGACAGAACAGACTGCATAGGACTTCCTCAATTATTCCCAAAAAACGCAGGCATCTGTTCCTTTTTTCAGAGTGATAGCCTGCAAAGGTCCGTACATTTTTTTTTGGGTAACCGGGTTCCCCCCTCTATTTTGTAACATATGGAACATGAACTATACAGGGGGCTCATGTGTGGGACATTATAACAACTTTATTTTATCATTACTGTTTCAAAAATCATTTTTTTCTAAAATCCTAATGTCTCAATTGTACCCTAACCTTAACTTTGTAAACTCTAATTTGTAGGGCCCTCTAATCCTATTGTACTCCATACCTCCCAACATTTGAGAATAAGAAAGAGGGACAAAAACATCGGGCGTGTGCAGCGCGGCAAAAAAATGTTTAGGCCATGCCCACTCAATGGCCACACCCCCAAAGGCACGCCTATTTTACAAAAAACACACCCCTTTCCCTTGGTAAAAGGGGGCAACCCTAGGTGCGATTGGGCCAGGGCCCGCACCCCATCAGGGCCCCCCCGGCAGCTCGCGCCACTGTTCTAATGTGGCCGTTTCTGGCCGCACGGAGGGGGCCCAGCTGTCCTTTAGTATAGGAAGCTATAATTCCTCATATAACAATCTTGGAATGAGCACTGCCAGGCACGTAAACTTTAAGTACCTGGCATATAGATTCCCTGAATATTTATAGTTATACATATGGGAGGAGGGCGGTGCCATAGTGCATTACAGTACAGTATGGGGGGGACATTACTGGAGTTTAAGTAACAAGTGACATCCCTTTCTTGCTCCTGTCAGTTTCACACTCTCCTCCTTTGCTTCCTCCCTGGATGAGCCATTCAGTGTTACAATGAGGGTCCTTTCAGGTGTGAGAATGGTGGGATATCTGTGTGCTCCTTACTGCCCCCTGCCTCCACATAAAGGAACAGGCCAGATCTCTGGTAGCAACGCCGGTCTCACCTTTCATGAGTGCAGTGCCCCGACATTTGCTCCCCAAACCTTCTATCTGGGGCTCAGGGTCTGTCCACTCAATTCCCTGCATTCATATGAGGTTCCCTACTAATTAGACTGTAAGCCCTTTGGCTCAGGTTAGCTTTTAGATTGTAAGCTCCTTCTGTGAGTCCTGCATTTAGTCCTTCAATACCAATTCCCTTAATAGTTTGGCCTTCTCCTAACTTGCCATTTTTTCATGTTATTAACACCACTTCCTTGTAGTCCCAAAGAGCTTACTTTCACTGTAGCCAAGTTCCACTGTTGGCAGGGCACATAACAGCAACTGAAAGCCAGAAACCGACTACTTCACACAGCAAACAGGAAAAAGCAGATGCTGGCATCCGGAGATCGGCTCACACAGTAATATCGCAAGATTTGTGGAGCAGCAGAGAAGACCCATCGGAAGGAGAGTGCGTCAGAAGAAGCCGAAAAGACCCGCAGAGGCAGCTGCTCCAGAACGTGCCGAGACCCGAAACACGACTCTTAAAGGAACAGGGGCCGGACTGGGAGTAAAAAGCAGCCCGGGCAGAAAAATCAAAGCAGCCCACATGTTAACACACAATGGTTTTGTACTCATCCACACATATATTGGGGTAAAACTGAAAAAAATATGTCCATAAAGAGCTGCCTTTCTCACTTAACTGTAATTCATGTAAAATATGTTAAACATTCTTTACTGGCACCGCACAAATCTAGTCCTTATTAGCCATTTTGTTGATTTGCCATTTATTATAAGCTCTGAAAATGACAAGGATTCGATAGTTAACCATTACAGTTTGGGGTACATTACTTAATATACAAAGGCCTGGTCCTAAGGCGGTGAAAATTTAGGGGCATCATGCCGTCTAGCTGCATTATTACGCGTATGCGGCAGCCGGGGGGGGAGTGCATGTTTTCCCATGACAGTATCCCTTTAAGTAGATTTAAAGTATGGAGATCCAAATTATGGAAAGATCCATTATCGGGAAAACCGCAGGTCCTGAGCATTCTGGATAACAGGTCCTATAGCTGTATATAACAAACACTGTGGGTAAATGTAATAGAAGCAAGAGCAGAGAATGACACTCATCATTACTCCTGGTACAGCAGATAAGTCTAATGCCCCTGTTACCTGCACATATTCTGATATTGAAGTAAAACTACCAGTGTTATATGTATATACACAGCTGATATAGTGTATTACAGCTTAGTGACAGATAAGTAGTAAGGAGCATAAGTCTCTGGTACAGTAATACTCCTGATATGAAGTAACAGCAAGAACAAGCCCCTCTTACACATGTCACTGATAAAGAAGACAGGGAGTTTTAAAGGAGGGAGCAGGGAGTTGCAGATGCCCCAGGGCAAGGAAAGCCATTTTGCTATGTATATATTATATGTATATTATCTTACACCCCCAGCCCTGCCCAGCAGCTCGTGGCTTTGCCCTGGATCTTCTATTCGCCGGCTCTCCGGCCCACTTTACTCTTAAAAGGAGCTGTCCACCGGGCATTTGCCCAAACAGACAGATTACCAGTCTGGGTCTGTATAGAGTGATACCTGGTTGTGTTTGTCTAATGCAGCTATGACAAGCCCACCAAAACCAAGGAAGTGATGTTGATGCAGGACCACAGCACCAGGATGTTTTTGGATGTGGTGTTGACCATTCATGAGAGTGTCGTCCAGATGAGCGGGACAGTAGTTCTGATGTTCCTGTGAAATATAAATTGTATGTGTATCAGGAAGGGTTTAGAATTATCCAGACAGAAGGGAAGGCATTGTGGTATTTCGGTTTATGGAATAATACAAAAATGTGTTGGCTACAGAACCTTATGTAAGGTATAGAGTACAAATTATAGCATGACAGAGACCTCTAGTGACCGAAAAGAGGTAAACATTATACTAAGACATTTCTATTTTATTTTTAAATTGTTTTTATTGAATTTTACAATAAAACAATATGACCGTTTTTACAGCATGTAAATAAATATGAAGTTTCATATTTCAAATGAATATCATACAGATTTTTACAATTTTTGAACAATAAACAAAAATTGTTAACTGTTTTTACCTGTTTCTTTAATATGTCATAATAAATACATTTTTTTAAATTCATGAATATAAAGAAATGTCTTATATATAATATATATATAATGTATAATATTTAGGCTTACAGCAAACATGGTGATGGGCTGCTGCCCAGTTAGGGTGCTTCTCTGCTGGCACAGAATATGCAGCTGTTCCCATGAGCGTCCGAGACCGTATCAAGAATATCAAGATGGCAACTATTTCACCCTTAGTGGCTTGTCAGTAAAATTCAAGCTTCCTGGGCAGATATAGCGGCACATTTATCAAAGGTAGAATTTCGAATTCATGTGAGTTTTTTTTAACTCTATTAAATTTAGAATATACTCGAAATTCGAATGGGGGGTAATTTAATAAAAAAAATTGAATATCAAAACTACCAATCCAGAAATTCTAATCGAATTAAGTTTTTTATCCGAAAAAAACTTGAACGTCAGGAAGGCTACTAACAGCTTAAAAATGGTCACTGGACCCATTGACTTACACATGAACTCGGCAGGTTTTAGGTGGCGAATAGTCGAATTTGAATTTTTAAAGGGCTATGGTTGGATAATTCACAATTCAAATTAGAGAATTTTGACCGTAATTTTTTTCGAAAATTCTAATTTTCAATTCGATCCTTAATAAATCTGCCCCATAGTGTTAGTTATAAAAATGCAGTTTATTGAGAACCTACAGTTATTGCTGTTTTCCTGACTGTTCTTGTGCCCTCGGGAAGAGCTTTGTAAGTGTAATCAAGTTCCTGAATAAAATGAGAAAGAGATGAAGGTTTGTGCCATTAATATGAAGACGTTGTAATTGGTTCTTCTTCTGTGCAGGTGACTGGATCAAGTACCACAATGATGCCTATTCTTGTAGAAGTCCTTATAATGAATCAGTCTGAAGGGGTGCAGCTTTTGGTGAAGGAGGTAAGCCAGTAAAGGCTGAGGTATATAATATGTAACCAGTGAATTCAGTACATTGGCCTAGAGTCCTGCAGCTGCTCAGGTACCCGCGGGTAACTTGCAAAAATTGGTTGCGGGTAGAAGTTCAGGGTGTTGGTATAGACGCAGGTTTGCGAGCCGCGGGTCTTCTCAATAGCGATTTTTACTCTTTTTTTTTGATCAAATCTAATTCTGATGATGTCACTTCCGGTTTACAATGACAGCACTTCCTGCGTTGTTCCTTTTTCCCCTGATCACGCCTACTTCCGATGATGTCACTTCCGGTTTACAATGACAGCACTTCCTGATTCTTGATGGTCCGCGGGTCCGGGTTGCGGATAAGGTACTTGTGGGTCGGGTCGGTTAGTGGGTTCAAGTGGGTAAGAATGCAGGTCCGGGTTGTAGGTGTCGGGTACGGGTTCCAAAAAATGGACCTGCGCAGGACTCTACATTGGCCTTTATTGCCATCTGACCCCTGCCCAGCCAATATTATTTTAGGCTCAGCACTAAACTTGTTCTTTCGCATTAACTCACTGGTCAGAAACCTCACTTAAAGGGGTAGTTCACCTTTTAAATTAACCTTTAGTATGATGTAGTCATTGATATTCTGGAACTATTTGCAGTTCGTCTCAAATTTTTTATGGTTTTTCAGTTATGTGACTGGGTTCAAAGCTCTCAAGTTTGGTATTTTAGCAGCTATTTGGCTACTAGGGGACAGATTACACTACTAACAAGGCAGTGAGAATATGAACATTAGCGCTTAATAAGAAGATAAGTAATATATGTATAAAGTAAGAATAAAAAGCAATAGTTTTTGGCTGCTGGGGTCAGTGAAAGGAATAGCAAATCCAGAAGGTTATGGTTTTTTTCCAGTTATTACAGTTTTGCTAATGAAGGTGAATTGCCCTTTAAGTCTAACTTTTCCCAAGGGACCTGTTATCTTCTATTGTTACAATTACTTGTTTGCTTATCTCAAAATTGTTACAAAAGTATCTTATCTCAACCTCATGGCTGTTCTGGGTTCTCTGACAAAAGTCAATTAAGTTAGAAACCTTGTTTCTTTTCCTGCCTGTTCATTGCAGAGTAAAACGGGAATTTCTAGTACAAACGAGGGACTGCGGGTTGAGCTGTCAAAAGAGGGACTGCCCCTCTAAAAACGGGACAGTTGGGAGGTATGTCAACCCCACTTATCTCCTTGTTGGAGCCAAGAGCTGCTCAATAACTATCTAGTTCTGTTCTTCACTCCAATAGTGACTATGACACACATTTGGCCGTCAAATCACTAAGGACCCAGGGAAATTTACAGGACCTTTAGGTGGCTGAGACTAAAGGGAGGACTGCCTGATTAAATATCCCTAACCTCAGGATCTCTGCACAATCATTCCATGTTAATAGAACAATAGAATTTATTAGAGATCTCCGAGCAACTCTGACTATTAAGAGCAAGGCCACTAAATGGAGTAAATGGCAACAGCCAATTGGAAAACAATCGGGCTTGTACCATGAATTTTCAGGAGGACTCAGATTCGGGCGAATCCTTGTGCCTGGCCAAACCAAATCAGAATTTACATATGTAAATTAGGGTCGGGAAGGGAAACAATGTGACTTTTCATCACAAAACAAGGAAGCAAAATAATTTCCACCACTTTTTCCCTAATTTGCATATGCAAATTAGGATTTGGTTCGGTATTAGGCCAAATCTTTAATGAAGGATTCAGGGATTTGGCCGAATCCCAAATAGTGGATTCGGTGCATCCCTAGTTATTTGCTAGCAACCATACACTGATAAGAATAAGAGACTGGAATATGAATAGGAGAGGCCTGAATAGAAAGATGAGTAATAAAAAGTAGCAATAACAATACTAGGGATAAACTGAATCCACTATTTTGGAGTTGGCTTCCTTGTTTAGTGACAAAAAGTCACAAAATTTCCCTCCCCACCCCTTATTTGCATTTGCAAATTAGGATTCTGTTCGGCCTGGCGGACGGATTCGGCCGAATCCTGCTGAAAAAGGCCGAATCCCGAACTGAATCTTGGATTTGATTAAAAAGCATCTTTGGGTAAAGTTCATAATTTTTCTAAATGCATTTCAGAATTTTTTTTTTACCGTTTTTGAAACATTTGCATTCTTTCTCATTCTTTCCCGCTGCTCTGAGCTTCCCCTCTCCTGCAGACTTCTGAGTCATATGTAGATGAGGCAGGTAGTGCTCTATTCTTATTGGCTAGTGTGCTGTCACTCAAACACAAGGTTTCTACCCTGTTTCACACTGTTTGCTACAGCGAGCTGCTATAAATCTGGTAATAATCAATAGTGCAGATAGCTGCCCCCCGTCACATTTGTACAGATAAGCCAGAAGGGATTGTATGTCTGGCAAGCTGTGCAGGTCACGTTATAGGGGTGTGTTCACCTTCCAAACACTTTTTTCAATTCAGTTGTTTTTAGATTGTTCCCTTTTTTCCAATCACTTTCCATTGTTTATTTTACTGTTTTTCCAAAATTTAAGTATAAAGTTGAATGTCCCTGTCTCTGGTGTTTCATTCTGGCAGCTCAGTAATTCAGGTGCAGATTCAGAACTGTTTCAACATTTAGGGGCAGATTTATCAAAGGTCGAGGTGAATTTTTGAAACTGTGGAGAGGTGCGATCTTTATTCCATATTTTTTGGACCTGCACGAAAATACAAAACTTCTGGGATGAGATAGCCCAACTACTACCACTAACGACCTACCCGTTGGTAAAAAACTCACTTTCCTAATAGGTAGATCATTTCCTGAGCTCTCAAATCAATCCCAGACCTTAGTAAATCAGGTTCTGACTGCTGCAAGACAGGCTATAGCTAGCAAATGGAAACCCACCAACTCTCTACACTATCTGAAGTCCTTAATAGTCGAAACGTCAGTCTCCTTGTGAATAAAAACCTTTTATATTTTTCTAAGTCCTGAGAGTGCGGACCTTATTTTGTATGATACTATATATATATTAGATATAAATTATAGATATGTTACAGAAATTGTAAAAGGTTTTTGGTTTTTACAGGAAAAAGATTCTAGGATCATGCTGATGATCATGGGGCAGAGCATGATGAGCCTCATGAGACAGAACATCATGAAGAGAAAAAACATGATGAAAAGAAAAAGCACCATGAGTCATCATGATCTACACCATCATGTAGATCATGATGAAGAGAAAAATTTCCATGAGGCCAAGCATGATGAAGACAAAAAACACCATCATGTTGACCATGATGAAGAGAAAAAGCATGACTAGGTGGAGCATTAAGAAGAGAAGACTCACCATGATGTAGACCATGATGTAGAAGAAAAAACATCACACGGCCAAGCATCACGAAGAGACAAAACACCATCACATTGACCATGATAAAGACAAAAACACGACAATGCCGAGCATCATGTACATCATGAAGAGAAAAGGCTCCATGATGTGGACCATTATGATAAGAAAAAACACCACACGGCCGAGCAAGATGAAGTGAAAAAACACCCATCTCATTGACCATGATAAAGACAAAAAATACAAAAAGGCTGAGCATCATGAACATCATAAGGAGAAAAGGCTCCATGATGTGGACCATTATGATAAGAAAAAAACACCATCACATTGACCACGATAAAGACAAAAACTGAGCATCATGAAGAGAAGAAGCAACATGATGAAAAGGCAAAGCACCACAAGACCGAGCATCATGAAGAGAAAGCACCATGATAAAAAAAAAAGGCAAAGCACCACAAGGCTGAGCATCATGAAGAAAAAAAGCACCATGGTAAAAAGGCAAAGCACCACAAGGCCGAGCAGCATGAAGAGAAAAAGAACTATGATGAAAATGCAAAGCATAACAAGGCTGAGCATTATGAAGTGAAGAAGCACCATGATAAAAAGGCAAAACAACACAAGGTCAAGCATCATGTAGAGAAAAAGCACCATGATGAAAAGGTAAAGCAGGACAAGGCCGAGCATGGTGAAGAGAAAAAGTGCCATGATAAAATGGCAAATCACGACAAGGCCGAGCATGGTGAAGCGAAAAAGCGCGATGATAAAAAGGCAAATATAAGGCTTACCGGAGTCTGGAACCAATTAGCTGATGGAAGGCCGCTCTTACAGTACCCCACGAGGTGTATCCTCAATATGCACAGAGGAGAAACTTGTTATGAGCTAAGGGGGCCCAGTCTGAAGGCCAGTTAGGGGGAGATTTGGGGTGAGTGTTTATTTGTACCCTGGGTACCCCTGGAACTATAGCAGGGTGACTGTTACCCCAATGTTTCTATATATCTGTAATCTTGTTATGAGCTAAGGGGGCCCAGTCTGAAGGTCAGTTAGGGGGAGATTTGGGGTGAGTGTTTATTTGTACCCTGGGTACCCCTGGAACTATAGCAGGGTGACTGTTACCCCAATGTTTGTATATATCTGTAACCTTGTTATGAGCTAAGGGATCCAGTCTGAAGGTCAGTTAGGGGGAGATTTGGGGTGAGTGTTTATTTGTGTCCTGGGTACCCCTGGAACTATAGCAGGGTGACTGTTACCCCAATGTTTCTAAATATCTGTAACCTTGTTATGAACTAGACAGACTAGATCAAAGATTGGTTCAGAAAAAGGGTCTGAAACTATTTGTCAGAGATGTATCGCTTTAGAACCTTTTATTCATTTAAATCAAGTTCTGGTTGCTAGGATAAGTGGCACTAGCAACCAGAAAACAGTTTAAATTCCAGACCTGATAGCTGCAGATCAAAAAGTTAAACTATAGACAAACCATAAGGAATTAAACATAATATTGAAATTGCCTTAGACTGCCAATGTTTAAATCAGAAAAAGTAAGTGTCCACCTTTAAAGGGGTGGTTCACAGTTGAGTTAACTTTTTGTATGTTATAGAATAGCTAATTCTAAGCAACTTTTCAATTGGCATTTATTTATTTTTTTAGTTCTTATTTATAGTTTTTGAATTAGTTGATTTCTTCTGACTGTTGCAAGCTTCACTGACCCATCTAAAAGCAAACTGCTACTTTTTATTCCTCATCGTTCTATTCAGGCCTCTCCTATTCATATCCCAGTTTCTTATTCAAATCAGTGCGTGGTTGCTAGGGGAATTTTGGCCCTAGCAACCGGATGGCTGAAATTGCAAGAAACTGGAGAGCTGCTGAATAAAAAGCTACATAACTCAAAAACCACAAATAATAAAAAAATTAAAACCAATAAAAATTGTCTCAGAATATCCCTCTCTACATCATATCAACAATGAATTTAATGGTGAACAATCCCTCTAACTACATAAAATCTAGAATGTGTTTCAATGGAGAGAGCAAGACGCTTGCTAATAAAAAAACAATACTATCGAATCTCTGCACATTTCCCATTTATTTGGCAGCACAGAAACAACCCCAGCCCTCTGTCCTTAACCAGTCTTGTCACTTCCATAAGTAGCTCTGATACAGTTCCTTTTGCTGCTGCAGGGGTTAGTTTGCAGGGAAAGCGGTTGTTTGATTGGAGACTGAGGCTTGCACTCTGTATGCTCCCCTCGCAGTGCCGATGATATTGCTGTACCTGTTGGCCAGGACGTTGGGTTCTTTGGTCAGTTTACCCAGGATGGAGAGTAGACCAGTGAAGTGATGGTAGAAAATGGTTTCATTGTCTGCTGTGCCCATTTTTGTTCCTTCCAGGTCCTTGTGCTGGATACTGAGTGGCGCCAGTCCGCTCTCCAGGCTAATTCTGATGGTTTTCAACTGGATGTAGTGATCATACAGGTCCCCTGAGTCATGCTCCGCGCAGTCACCTTTATGCTCCATGGGGACATCACGGAGAAGGCTGGAGAACATCACCTCCTGCTCCATGTGTCTGACTGCTGTGCAGAATTTCACCGTTGCGTTGGTGAGGCTGCTGATCTGGGACACCTGCATGGCTGCTCAATGTCTTGTGATGGTGCCAGCCATAAATTCTCTTGCCTGGGTTTATATCTGCTCCCCAGTGTCCCAAGGATACATCCAACAGTGATGAAACAGGCGGAATGACACCACTCGATCGCAACCGGCCAATCACATTTCTCCCAAACTTTGCAGGTTTCACCATTTTTATTGACATAAAGCAGACTGGATGTTTCCCAATGTAATGTTTAAATTGCAAACACAGGTTGAATTGATCAGGAATTGCATGTCGTTCAGCAAACAGTCTGTTCACCTCCATCAGTCTGATCTGTTGGGTCACTGAACCTTTTTAACTCTCCTAGTAGCTGCACATCAGAACCCAAACCATTCCTACTCATGCACCTTCATTCTATATATTCTCATTATACACTTTATCAATCTATAACAGACATTGAGTTATATTGCTATACTCTAAATCATAATATTTGGTGTTTTACTGAAAATGCCAGCTGCAGAGCTGCCATTGGACTTCAGTTAGAAATCTTGGTGCTGGGTTCACTTAGGTTCTGGAGATCAATTCTGGCTTTTGTTAGAGTTCCTCTGCAGTGAGAGGAAGATTCTAATTGATAGGTGGGCACCCTTGGAGGGATTTAGAAAATTGACTTCTTGTGCAATTGCATTTATTGGTGCAAAGTCAACATCTTAAATGAAACGTTGCAACCAGAGAAGTTGTGATTCATAATGGGCTAATGAGCCAAATTCCAGCTTTTGTCTCCCCTTAACATTCTTCAGGATACTGTTAAGCCCCATGGAGTGCAAGATGTGCTGGGGTTCAAAGTAATGCACTCCAGGGGATTTTAGAAAGGAGAATGCAGATCTGCTATGAGGACAATAGGGGCTGTGGCATATAATGTATTGGGGGTCTGAGTAATGCACTGCTGGGGTGCAGGGGATATTAGAATGGAGAATGCAGATCTGCTATGGAGATTATAGGGACTGTGTAGTATCTTGTACTTGCACTGCTGGGGTGAAAGGAATTGTAGAATGGACTAGGAGAGAATTTAGGTCTCCTGAAGCATGTTAGTGTGGCAGCATAAAGAAGTGTATGGTCCAGTATGGTTGTTCCTGTAGAGTGATTTACCTGGATTCCAATTGGCTGCCATTTCATTAATGGCTTCTGACTGGGGCTTCAAATAAAGGAGCGGAGTAGCCTGCCTTCACTTTCACTTGCGGTTGGAGAGAGAAGATCTGCTTTGGAATTCCCAAAGCAGCCGTCTACCCATATGTTCAATAAAAAATAATCCAATATTGTCGGAGCTTTAAATTGGTGATGGAAAATGGTAAGTGTTTATTGGAGGTATGTCCCTGGCTTGGTGGTAAACAAGCAGGGGCTTAATTTAGCTTAATCCTTAAAGGAGAACTAAAGTGTAATTTAAGAAGTAGGTAGAAATGTTGTACATAATGTTTTGTGCTTCTGTACCAGCCCAAGACAACTACAGCCCTGGATCATTGCTGCTATTGACAAGCTGAAACTTTAGCCTCGTGCAATAAGTTCACTATGTAAAATATGCCATTTTTAAACATATTCATTTTAAGGGTTTAGTTCTCATTTAAGGTGGCCAGCTGCTGAGGCAGGGAAGTTCTATATTGAGCAGTTATTATCAATGGTTATTAATATGATGGTTAAATGATAAAACAGCAGCTCCACCATGTTCGTATCTTGCAGTATTGTAACTACTGTAGATATCACTGGGCCCCACAGCAAATTATTTTTCAAGCCCCCTAAAGGTCTAAAGCATGATCTGTTTTACCAATATTTATAAAAATTGTATATGAATTAGGGCTTCATCGGGTCCCCTATACCTCCTGGGGCCCCCCTGCAGCCGCAGGGTCTGTTTCCTCTGTAATTACATCCCTGGTTTCTTGTGTCTTTCATTTATGGCTCTTTGGTAAGTAAGGAAATGTCGTCTACAGCTCCCATGGAGAATAAAGATCTGGGAACATTAGCAGCAGTATAGTATATTGTCGGGACAAAAAGAACCTTGAAAAGTGGGGAGTTATGGTTCCACAGTCATTGGGACCCTTCCGCCACACTTACTAGCAAACCAGTTCAGGCTCCAAACTTTCACTTAATGTTACATAGTTAGCACAAATAGCGAGTTAAAACGTAACTTTTAATAAGACCGATAAGAACAAGCACTGGGCCATGCCCACACACCACTCTGAGTAAAAACAAAAAATTCACTGCTGCCAACACATGTGAGCAGTGCAGGTCTGTGACCTTAAAAAACATGCATTAAAAACTTGCATACAGGTGGACCATGAGGGTGTTATATGGGCTAGTTCTAAGTGGCAGGTATAAAGTGAACATGCCAACATACAAAAAAAGTTTTGATAGCCCACTTCCCCTGCCTTCTTAAATTCCGTATCCTAATTCTACCTGTCTACGTGGGGAACGGATGGGAGCTAGGTCCACCACCATTCACCTATGCAGCCCTACGCGTTTCGCTAACACAATGGCTTCTTCAGGGGAATAGGTCTATGCCCCTGAAGAAGCCATTGTGTTGGTTGAAACGCGCCAAGGGGCATAAGTACTGCACTCAACAGGCACAGTTAGAGTAACTGACTTAATAAACAAATAGGAATTTCTTTTGTCTGTGTATTAAAAACAGTTACAATCTTTTCTCTCTCTCTCTCTCTCTCTCTCTCTCTCTATCTCTCTCTCACTCTGGTAAACAAAAACTCTGCTAATTAAAAATAACATTCAATCTATAATGGTCAGCTATTAGTAGTTTATTGGGCCTCAAAAAAGTTACACCATTGGCAGAGAAGTGCAGTGTCCTGTGGACCCCTGGCGTTTGCCGGCCCTGACCCGCTCCCTGCACTAATCTTCCTGCTTCTACCTCCCTTTTTTGAGCAGGTTGCGGCAAAATCTAAGCATGCACAGGGCCCCCCAGTTCAATCCTGCCTGCAACTCACAGACTCTACTGGCACCTGCTTTAATTACCCATCTGATTTTTGCCATTTTCTTTTGATACCGATCCATTCACTGCAACACTCTGTCAGAGAAACGAGAGGAGGAAACTGCTTGATTTGCCCTAGTATTGTATCTAAAGTGGAATTTTCAAAACATGTTTGTATCAATGGATATGGCTCCCATACATACTTTAATATACATCTGTTAATGGAATGCAGAGCGCTGCACGGGTGGGTTGCGAGTTGGACATGCTTCATACAGAGACATCAGATATATATAATCCAAGATCCCTGAGTTTGAATGCAGCCAGTTCACTATCTGCAAGGAGTTTGTACTAACAAATGAGCCACTACCAAAAGCAAGTAGCTTTGACCAGTCTACTGAAATCTAAAGCTTGAGTGTTTCTATGTGTCTAGTTTTAATGGAGAAGTAAAGTTGTTTTAAAAATCACAGGCCCCTCTCCCCAATAGCATAAACCAGACTCCCCCAAATAAGTAGCACTTTCAGTTCCATGCTGAAAACAGACATAATGGGAAGGCAAATCATAAACAAAATATTGAAGACCAATGTAAATGTTGCTTAGAATAATCAGGAAATACCTTCTTATAGTAAGATAGCTGACCTTTAGACTTTTATCTAAACTTACACAATGTTTTCTTGTCCATCTGGTGAATATGTAGGAATGTAAGTTAAACTGCAGACATGATTTATACATTTCTGTCAGCTTTATTGTACCTGGTCATCTTTGGGAACAGACTTTGGTTCAACTGTCACTCTAATCAGAGTGTACTCTTATGTGGAACTGTCTTTTATGGGACTGGGTCTGTTCATTTGTTTATGTGATGTGCATCAATTGTGTTTCCCACTGTCATATAATGTGAGTTACCTGATATACAACAGTTGATACAGCCCTGATATCCTAACCAGTGTCTAGCTGTAGGATGCAATGTGAAATGCTGAGCTGGAGTTGAGGACAGGCAAACGCCAGAAGCACATCAGGGTCAGTGACCCTAACATATAGCATTTGATTTGAAGCTTCAGGCTGGAAAGAGGAAGGATAGAAATGATAATAATAACAAATAGTACAAAATAAAGACAACCAGCTGAAAAATCATTTAGGTCTATTGATGCTCACATTTAAAGTAGTTAAAGTAAACCCTAAAAACGAAAATGGCCAGAAAGCCACATTTTTTATATAATCAACTTACTGCACCAGCCTAAATGTTCAGCATTTTTATAGTATTGTATAGTATAACTATCCAGGCCTTCAAAGTTGTCACAGGGATTTCCCATCTTGGATTGTGTTAGGAGTGTCTGTGATCTGCACATGCTCAGTGTGCTTTAAAGGAACAGTAACACCAAAAAATATGGCTACACAGCAGCTTATTTATATAAACTATAGTAGTACTTATCTGTTATACGTGTATTCTGTGCTTGAATGGCTGCCCCCATGGCTACACAGCAGCTTGTTTATATAAACTACAGTAGTACGTATCTGTTATCTACTGTGTATCCTGTGCTTGAATGGCTGCCCCCATGGCTACACAGCAGCTTGTTTATATAAACTATAGTAGTACTTATCTGTTATCTACTGTGTATCCTGTGCTTGAATGGCTGTTCCCATGGCTACACAGCAGCTTGTTTATATAAACTATAGTATGGTTTCTGAAGCAAACACATCAGTTTAACCAGTGCAGTGCAACAGTACATTCGTTTTTCATTACTTTAATGCACTTTCATTTTTTGGTGTTACTGTTCCTTTAAGCAGCTGTCGAGAAGCTAAGCAGTGAATCAGCAGAAAAGAAGGGGAGTTTCAGGGTCCTCTTTGGAGGTACAAATTCTTACTGCTTAAAGGCTGTGGTTGCCTTGGGCTGGTATAAAAGCCCTCTTCTTTAGTTAAGATTTAGTTCTCCTTTAATTAAAAGGTGAACTTCCTCTTTAATTTTATTCCTGTCCTGTTAACTAATAGGGAATGTGAAATGACAAGATAAAGACTTGTAAGGACAGAATGTGCTAAGCAGGGTCTTGTGCAACTGTCCCTGAAATGTGGAAAGAGAAGCTACATTGAATATAGAAAGAGGTGGAGAACTTTTAACAAATTAGAACACACAAGCTGATGGTACTAATATATGAATTGACCCAGGGACTGGTACCATTGCCATTTGGAAGTCAGTAAGAGTTTTTTAATTAAATGAATACCATACCTCCCAACATTTCAGAAATAGAAAGAGGGACAAAAAGAGTTGCTGTGTGTAATGTGGCAATTTTTTTACCACGCTCATTTTGTGGCCACACCCCCTAGTTACCATGTTCATTTTACAAAATTTGACAACAGTTTGAACACATTTCTGTGGTTTTATGTGTTATTATAGTTTTGCTAATGAAGGGGAATTGGCCTTTAAGCTGCAAGTCACAGTTTCCCCAAGAGACCTGCTTATCTTAAATAGTTACAATTGTATCTGTGCATATCTTAAATTGTTACAATTGTATCTAATTGCACCTGCCACGTATTCTGGGTTCTCTGCCAAAAGCCAATTGAGTTTTAGAAACGTTGTATCTTTTTCTATCTGTTCAATGCAGGAGATCAAAGAGAAAGTTGGGACATTTCAGTAACAATCCGGGAGTGCGGGTTGAGCTATCAAAATCTGGACTGTCCCACAAAAAACAGGACAGTTGGGAGGTATGGGTACTGGTGCCACCACTGCATTTGTGAATTTTGCTTTTCATTGGATGAACTGAAGCAAAATACACAATGACATGACACAGGCACAGTTATCAACACATAAAATCAATGTACACAGGAGATACTCTGCTGGTTTCTTACTCTGCTTACAACTTAGCCCAAAGCAGGGCCTGGCAGCTAGCTCCTGTAATAGCAATCTCAGTTTGCCAGGTGATACCCACCAGACTATATAGGGAGGCGGTCCTTATTATTATCACCACGTATTTATAAAGTGCCTGTTTATAAAGTGCCAACATATTCAGCTGTGTACATTATATGGGAGCATACACTGAACATACAGATTTACCTACAAAAACAAGCAATACAAGTGGTAAAGAGCAAGGCTGGAACTAGGGGTAGGCAGAAGAGGAACCTGCCTAAGGTGCAACAATAATGAGGGGGTTCTGGGCAGGTGCCTGTTGAAGGGCGCTCCCTAGTCCGGGTTTCAATGTTCCCTGGTTCCCAGGTTCTCTATCCTGCTCACACCCGTGCATGACATCACTGCGCATAAGTGGAAGCGCGGGCATGGTGGGGAGCAAGGTGGCCACCCGGGTTGTCTAGGGCACCAGGTCGGTTTGGCCGCCCCGCCCCTGATAAAGATGGCCGTGAACAAATATGCTTATGCTTCTCCATTGAAATTATCAAGTTTCAAAATAAAAAAAAATTATAAAAAAAAAAGAGATGCTTACGCTCTAAAAGGAGGTGTATGAGACATAGGGTGTGGAGATGGGCAAGAAGAACAGGAGTTGGCAAGATGAGAGATTTGGCATTGTGCAGTTAACCTCATAGAGCGCAGACCATTTGAAGGCAGAGAGATTTGGAGAAAGTTGGATAGAATATGGGGACGAATTTCAGAGAAGGGGTGCAGCCATTGCGAAGTCTTGAATGTGGGTATGCGGGGAGGGAATGAGTGGGGAGCTGAGGAGGACATTCATGCATGTGATTCTTTTACAAGCTCAGCAGCTGTTAACTGTACTGTATTCAGCTGGGGGTTATACTACATTAGTAACAACTAGGGTTGCCACCTTTTGTGGAAAATAAATACCGGTCTTCCTATATATTTATCTTTTTTCTCTATTAATAACATTGGTATATTAACAAGCCGGTAAAATACCAGTCAGGTGGCGACCCTAGCAACTACCTAAATATGAATATGGCAAGAGATGTGGTATTAAAAAATGCCTTACCCTTTAGACAAAACAGGGATCTCAACATACCTCCCAACTGTCCCTTTTTCGGAGGGACAGTCCCTCTTTTGACAGCTCAACCTGCAGTCCCTCATTTGTACTGGAAAGTCCCTCTTTACTTTGCACTGAACAGTCAGAAAAATAAACAAAGTTTCTCACTTAATTGGCTTTTAGCAGAGAGCCCAGAACAGCTAACAGGTGCAAATAAGATACTTTGTAATAATTTTGAGACACAATAACACAGTTTAGATAAGGAGAAATATTTTCAAATTTTCATAACCTGCCAAATTTTGTAAAACAAACATGGTAATTAGGGGGTGTGGCCACATAAAGGGGTGTGGTTAAAGAAATTGCTGCGCTGCGTGCAGAAAAAAATTTTTTGTCCCTCTTTTTACTTCCAAAATGTTGGGAGGTATGATCTCAATGTCTTAAATATATTGATAATGGGTTGAGTGCAGAGGACTCTTGTATTTGTCTATATGTATTTTGTGGTCACAGCCTCATTGCACCCCCGCCTAATGGTTTTAAAAATGAGTGGTGAGCACAACTTTCCCTTGTTTGTTGTTATAGAGATGTGGTATATTACACTGACTGAAGTTACTGTACCAGCCCAGAGGTTCAGACTTCTGCAGCCCTGATACAGCCATTTACATTTGTACACAATACCATCTTGTGTCAGTGACTCTGCACACGCTCAGTGTGATCTGCGTTAATGCTGAGAAGCTAAGCTTAGGGGTTTTTATGGGGAATGAACACAGTAAAGTCACATCCACCACACAAGCTGATACTATGGGGCTATTTTTATTAAATATCTTCCTTTTCTGCCATGTAAAGTGAATTTGATTCAATTAACAGCCTTGCCTGATGAATGTCCAGCCTAATGTATTTACTTAGTTCTCTTTTAAATGAAACAGTAAATGGTTATTTGACCTTTTTCTCCTCAGCTCAAAATAGACAAGTTTAGGAGCCATGGCAACAAAACCATGATTAAGCCCCGCCCAATCAGGTTCCCGCCTATTATCCGGAAGCAGAGAGCAGCCACTAGCGCGGTACCCGGAACTGTATAGTTATTAGCCAATCAGCGCTCGGCTCGCGTGAGCCAATGACGTGCAGACCTGCCCTTCGCGGGGCATAGATGCAGTCGCGCCAGATTGTTCCAGTCAGTGAGACGTGTTACTGTCATGAGGAAGGTGCGTGTCGGGGAGGGAAGTAGGAAGCGCTAGTATGTGTTGGTTTTTGTTTGTAGAATATTGTGGGTAACGATAACGAGACAGTGACCGAATCACCCCCATTATCCTGAGCGCGGCTTGTTTACTGCACTTCTCTGAGCAGCCGCTAGGGTTCCTGCCGCCATTACTCGGAACAGGTTCTGAGGGGAATTTAGTTTTTTAATTCCAGTTGGAGATAAAGTGTGTGTGTGTAGGCTGCACATAGATCCTTCTCCAAAAAATGTTTCATCTCATTTCCTCACGGGGAGCCTGCGGGTCTTACCTTGTTGTTTGACGGGTCGGGTCTCTCCAGTATTTTCTGCGTTTTACTGCCAGCGGGAACTAAAGGGGCGGGGCTGCGCCGTAAAAGGGGCGGAGCTACACCGCTCGAGGGCAAGATGAGGAAGGAAAGGGTAAGTACAGATCAGACATCTCCCTGTGCACCTACTTCTTATTACTGGCCCCTGTATAACTGCAACAGTTTGTCTCCTGCACCTCCCTGAACAGAAATAAATACTGGTTTAAACATCCCAATGCTGATTAGGCCCCTACAATTGTCCCGCTCTATTAACCTACATGTAACCAATCTATTCACCTTTGCCCGACTGACCCTGCCTTTCCCAACACTCCATGATGTCACTTGTGTCCCAATTCATTCCATTCCAGAGACTTTCAGGTGACGTGATCATGTGATTCACAAGAGTGCCTGCCCTTCCTTCTGCAGAGGACCCCAAAAAAGTACATAGGACGCCTGATTAAGGCAACGATGCAGTTGCCTGTAAAATTCGCAAAGCTGAACTCCCACCAAAACAGTTCTGTAACGATGCAGTGCTGATGAAAAAGGCTCTAGTTGGTGACAGGGTTCACTGCACTGTTATAGAATAATCCTCCAAACGTAGTGGCACTTGATTTTGAATCAGGCAGTGAATAGGCAGACCCGGAATCCTCTGCGCTTGGATGTAGTGACTGGGTAGAGAGGAAGCCAGAGCAGGAAGAGTCAGGCTACAAGCGGGCCCAGCACAGTCAGGTCTGGACTGGGAGTCAAAATAGGCCCTGGCATTCCAAGTACATAGAGGCCCAAATAGTCCTCCACCAGCCCACTAAATAGTGACTGTCTATGGAACCATACAGCAGCCCATCTGGCATTTGCCAGAACCCACAGATTGCCAGTCTGGGCCTGAGCACAGTACACGGATAGGGTTGCCACCCGGCCAGTATTTTGCCAGCCTAGCCGGTAAAACACCTGCCGGGGCCGGTATTACAAATTTACCGGAAATGTAGCTGGAAAGACGTACATTTCCGTTGGCTTCTACGATGTGGCCCCACCCCCTTTTGCGGTGCAACCGTGTGTCTCCGCCCCTTTTGCATCACAATCCACCCGCACCGCTGGCCGGTATTTTTTTTTATTTTTTTTTTAAAGGTGGCAACCCTATACACGGACAGCTTGCTTTCCCATCTCCCCAGCATGCCGCTCTTCGCGCCAATCCCTTTGATCAGGCCTTTTCTTAATGGTATTACAAATTACCGGCAGCTATATTGCTGGTAAATTTTTATTACCGGCCCTGGCAGATGTTTTACCGGCCGGATGGTAACCCTACTTAAACACTCACCTCTTTCCTCACCAGCACTCAATCACATGCCCCACACTTTGTACAAATACCTGCAGTCTAATATTAAAGGGATTGTTCACCTTTAAATGAACTGTTAGTATGATGTAGAGAGGGATATTTGCAATCGGTTTTCATGTTTTATTATCTGTGGTTTTTGACTTGTTTATCTTTTTATTCAGCAGCTCTCCAGTTTGCAATTTCAGCAGTCCAAATTCCCCTAGCAACCATACATTGATTTGAATAAGAGACTGGAATCTGAATAGGAGAGGCCTGAATAGAAAGTGGAGTAATAAAAAGTAGCAGACAATACATTTGTAGCCTTGCTGAGTGTTTTTGATGGGGTCAGTGACCCCCCCATTTGAAAGTTGGAAAGTGACAGAAGAAGGTAAATAAATTCAAAAACTATAAATTAAACAAAAAGAAGGCCATTTGAAAAGTTGCTTAGAATTGGCGATTCTATGACATACTAAAAGTTAACTTAAAGGCAGACCACCCCTTTAAAAGGAAAGGCAATGTTTCTACTGAGTAAGGATAGCATGGGACTGGAGCTTCTGATTCAGGGCCTCCAGCTACACCTCCCCCCACATACCTTGTTCTCTTCATGTGGAACGATCAGGGTGGGAGGTCAGGGAGCAGCACTCCAAGTCTCTGCCAGGGAGCAGGTCTGGGTCGGCAGGGTCCTCTGTTTTTTTTTCCTGGTGTCCTGCCGGCCCAGTCCGACCCCGAGTAAAGCTTTGATGGCTGAGGTGGGCTTTATAAACCACTAAAAGAGGCCTTGCACAGTAACCAACCCATTGGCTCGCATGCTGAATGTAGGGATATGGTATGAAGTCTTCTACACAGTATGGCTGCCTTTCAATTGCTGACTTGTTTTTCCTTATGTCTGCCTTACAGCTACTGTACATTTGAAGCCTTGGACACAGCACCAGAGGGCTCCTTTCCCTATCTGTTCTTCTATGTGCACCTCCAGTCCTGACTACAGGAGTGAGTATGTGTTACTACATCCCCTAATCTCAATAAACACCAGGACTACATGGAAGTGTGATCAGCTTGCCACATCCTGAATCAGATGGAGATGGACAGCAACAAAACACCACAGCCCGGAATGGAATTAAAATTTTCTGCCACAATAGCTCACTCCCAGGAGTATGCAGGTCTTGATAAGTCTGGTGAAAATGTATTGTGTCTGTCCGAGTCTGTGGCTGACGTTTCTCAGTCCGATGCCGACATCTCGCAGACTGTTGCTGATGTCTCTCAGTCTGATGCAGCAGAGCTCACTTTACAAGGGGGAACTGCAGAACTAGCTGTGCCCCAAGTTTCTGAAGTAAATGAGGACAATCCTCTGGATCTTCATAACTTTAAAGTAAACTCTGAGTTTTCTTTAAACACTGGTCCACTTCCAGGTCTTCTTGATCTGCAGAGCAATGTTAATAACTTACAGCAGGAGCCACAAAGGTCACCACCTCCTTCTAATGTGAGGGATTCTGGCCCATTGTCAGAAGCATTACAGGCGGGAGCACAGGGTCCTTCTCCTTCCAAGAATAGAAATATTGTGCGATTATGTTGGACAGGGGATGCGGATCATCCTCTAGACAGGGAACGGGCACTCAGCCTCTTGTTCAACTCGATGGGCTTTCAATCCGAAGACATATTCGCCGTCACTTGTGTGCCTGGCTCTAAGTTTGATGTCAATTTTCAAGTGGCAGAATCTCTACTTAAGTTCTGGTCTCTGTACAAAAGAGAGCGTACCACCGATATGTGGAGATCTGTGCAAGCCAGACCTGTGTCCAGTTCACAAGTTAAAACAGTCACAATAGCATTTAAACATGAAATGATACGTCGGAAAGACGTTCTTAGTTGGCTCCAGCAGCACTGCACGGTCCTCAGCCCGGTGAGACGTGTGAGGGATACAGAGCAATTTTGGACTGGGGAATGGAGAGCGCAAGTGAAGTTGAATGTGGTGAACAATGTCCTGCAGCACCTGCCCATTACGTTTTTTATATGGAATGAGAGGGGAGTTGTTTCTTATTCTGGGCAGCCCCGTATCTGTTATGTATGTGAATCTACAGAGCATTTTGCCAGTGACTGCCCCATAGAGAAACAGCGCAGGGAAGCGGATTTAAACCTCTATCGGATGGAGGATGATGATGATGATTACTATACACAGTATGATGGCTGTGGTGCAGAGACTGCTTCCTGCAGACAGTCTGTTGGCATCAGGCTTTAGACCTCTAATTTCCAAAGTTGGCTGTGGGATCACTACAGGCTGCACAGCAAAACCAATGGGCAAAAGACCATCAATAATTTGAAATCTAGAGAGTAGAAGTTGTGGCTCCCTCTTATTGCATCTCTTTCTTTAGTTTCTTCTCCATAATTAAGCATGGTCTTCATTAGCCATCCTCCGTCATCAGTCCATCAATCGAGTGGGACTTTGTTTCAGAAGCTCTGAGCTTTGACAGATATTGACAGTGAATTCCCCTTTCCTCCACCCTCAACAGCAGAAAGCAAGCTCTGCATGGAGAAGCATTAGATTTGTGCTGAGCTTAAAAACATTTTCATCTCCAGTATCCGTTCCTGCCATTTGTTTAGACGTGATCAGCACAGGTATCTCTGTACCCACATGGCCCTTGTCAGCGTCTTGGGTGTCAATAAGGGAATGTATCAAGAGAGAGAGGTGTGGGGCTGACACATATTCAGGCCATTCGTGCTTTTGTTAGATTCCAGACCCCACACACATACAGTAATTGGAGCAGCCCATATCAGGAGCAGGGATGTCACCCAAGATAGTAGTAGATACCAGGCACCCTATGTGTTTATGCTTCAAGGCCAATACCATTCAGAGAAGGGTCAGGTTATGCCTAAACATTTTTATGTTGCAAGACAGAAAGTGCTTTCAGCTAATGCTGCTTTTGCACCGTTAATTTTTATTATAAGAGAGGCATATTTTGTAATAAAAGTTCAATATGCAATGCTGTACTACAACTTTCAACATCCCCCAAGCAGACAAAGGGGATTTATATTTAACTTTTTCTACCCTCCTCTAATTGTGATGCTTTTATTTTGACATGTTCATTGTGAGTAATGGCTTACATTCTGTATAACATCTTACAGAGGAAATAATCGCAGCACAGGCTCAAGTCTCTTCCCTGCTAAGGGAAGAGATATTTAGTCATGTATATAAGGCCGGGGTTTTGTTGTAGGTGTTGATTTATCTCTGTATAATTTTGAGATTAATGAACAGATTTTCTTCTGTAGGAAGTCGATAGTTCTAGATGGTGAAGCTTAATTAATAAACAGAGTTAATGTTCACGTTGTTTGTGTGGATGTTCTGTAACTGGCAAATGCATAAGGATGTACTTTTGACATTTGATTTATTAAACCCCTCCCATAATAATCTCTCACGTAATTAGATATGCAAGAGTATGCACCATTGACAACCATTAACAAGCAGCACTGTCAATTATCTTGCTGTTATATAACATCGGGAGAAAACCATGTAGTTCTGGCTCTACAGGGGGTGGATATAGCGCTGTGTTTAGGGCTAATGCAGGGTTTGCTTCCAGTAATGATGGGATAAGCACAGAACAGGGAGCCAACTGCAGCCAACTGCAGACCGAACAAACGGCATTCTCATTGGAGGAGCTTCTTGTATTAGTCATATGAAAAAGTTTGGGAACCCCTGCCATGCAGATGTTCTTTGTGCAGATTGTGCTGAATTGTAGAACGATGTACAGATACACCTGCATCTGCAACAAGATGTTCTTGCAGGTCTTTGGTGGTGATCTTTGGGTTGTTTGTAACCATTCTCACAATCTTCCGCATATGCTGCTCCTGTATTTTTCTTGGCCTGTCAGACCTGGGTTTTACAGCAACTGTGCCTGTGGCCTTACATTTCCTGATTCCATCCTTACAGTTGAAACTGACAGTTTAAACCTCTGAGATAGCTTTTTGTAGCCTTCCGATAAACCATGATACTGAACAATCTTTGTTTTCAGATCATTTGAGAGTTGCTTTTAGGATCCCATGCTGTCACTCTTCAGAGAAGAGTCAAACAGAAACAAAACTTGCAATTGGTCACCTTAAATACCCTTTCTCATGATTGGACACACCTGCCTATGAAGTTCAAGGGTTAACGAGCTAATCCAACCAATTTGGTGTTGCCAGTAATCCGTATTGAGCAGTTACATGCATGCAAATTGCCCAAACTGAATACTGCTTCACTAAAAATCTAGTACCAGTACTCCGATGTTCCTGGGAAATGAAATACATACCACTTATCTTTTTGTTGAAAGTGGAATAAAGTATTATACAGGCTGAGAGGGGTTCCCAAACGTTCTCATATGACTAAGTGGGGCGCTGGCCCTGGAGAGCCAGGAGACTAAAGAAATTGGTTAAATCCATGTGAGAATATATACTCCAACACTATTTGGATATGCCATGGTGCGGCAAACAAAGAAGAAAGGTTACATTTAATATAGAGGGGGAGCTGGTTACATGATAAAACAGGGAGCACTGTTCAGATTTTTTTTCTGGACTTTAATATGGCAGTGGGTGCCAATGAGAGAACCTCCTGTTGATAATTCAGTCAATATCCTCAGAATGAATCACAGTGAATAGTAAACGTTTCCATTGTGACTCCTTATAAATAGGGAATATACTGGAGTATGTAGTGCAAAGGCTGGGGAGGAGAGCAGCTCTGACCTTATGGTGGGCCAGTTTTGATATTTTCCCCCTGCCAATATAAAAAAAAAATGATAGAATCCAACATTTTTCATTGTGGAGGTTGAAATAACTATATGGGTAAATAGTACAAAAAAAGGTATATATTTTAAGCAGCTGTGTCTGATATCCCTAATGGACACATGTAGGGCAAGTATCCATAGAACTACACACACCTACCTACATCTACTTGCTTAAAGGGATACTGTCATGGGGGAAAAAAAAAATCAAAATGAATCAGTTAATAGTGCTGCTCCAGCAGAATTCTGCTCTGAAATCCATTTCTCATAAGAGCAAACAGATTTTTTTTATATTCAATTTTGAAATCTGACATGGGGCTAGACATATTGCCAATTTCCCAGCTGCCCCAAGTCATGTGACTTGTGCTCTGATAAACTTCAATCACTCTTTACTGCTGTACTGCAAGTTGAAGTGATTTCACCCCCTCCCTTTTCCTCCCCAGCAGCTAAACAAAAGAACAATGGGAAGGTAACCAGATAACAGCTCCCTTAGATCTAAGAACAACACTCAATAGTAAAAACCCATGTCTCACTGAGACACAATCAGTTACATTGAGAAGGAAAAACAGCAGCCTGCCAGAATGCAATTCTCTCCTAAAGTGCAGGCGCAAGTCACATGACCAGGGGCAGCTGGGAAATTGACAAAATGTTTGCTCTTTTGAGAAATGGATTTCAGTGCAGAATTCTGCTGGAGTAGCACTATTAACTGATGTGTTTTGAAAAAAACATGTTTTCCGATGACAGGATCCCTTTAACATGGGCGTTACAGAGCCCAGATTAATGTCACATATTAACTTCCATTTTACATCCTACATATCATCTGTGGCTGCATTTCTATGTACACATTTGTGGGTCGACCCTAATACGCCGAGACCTAACCAGTTCAGCTCACCCAAACCTGCACCCTGTGTTCAGGCAAGGGTATAACAGAAGTGCGAGGTTGCAGGTGGCCTGTGAAGTGGTAGAGTAAAGCTGGCCGTAGACTCAAAGATCCGCTCGTTTGGCGACATCGCCAAACGATCTGATCTTTCCCCGATATGCCGCTAACGGCATGGCTATATCGGGGGTAATTCGAGCGTATGTCCGAACGATCGAATTACGATACGCCAAGGGGGTCGGTCGGGTAAAAATCAAACCTTCCCGATCAATATTGTGGCCAAATATCGATCTGGAAGACCCGTCGGAAGCCCCCATACACGGGCAGATAAGCTGTCACATTGGTCCAAACTACTGATATTGGCCGCTTTATCTGCCCGTGTATGGCCACCTTAAGTCCTGATAGGAACGTATTGTTCTGCCCAACCTGTGGATGTCTGTGCAACAGCAGTACACATACAGTATATGACTATATGAACCAGGAGAAGAGAGGCCTAAGTGGAATAATCTGGAAAGCTTGTGCTGATACAGGCTGCAATGTTTACTAATATTGATGGAGAATTAACCCTGGAACATAGTGAGGAGGGAGAAGGATCCACTATAGGGTAGGCTGGAGATTAGGGATGTACCGAATCCTGCATTCAGTTTGGGATTCGGCCTTTTTAAGCAGGAGTTGGATTAAACAAAATCCAAGTGCCTGGCGAACAGAATCTAAAAAATTAGATGACTTTTTGTCACACAAAAAGTTTATAACCACGCACTGTGCATGGGGTTCTCTTCCCCCCCTAATTTACATATGCAATTTAGATCTTGAATTTGGTTCGATATTCACCAAATCTTTCAAAAAGCATTCGGGATTTGGCCGAACCATAATACAGTAGAACAAAATGTTACATCCCCTGATTTTAAGTTCTCCCTCATTTTACATTGTTTATTTGGTCCCACCTATATATTATGCATAATACGTTTCCCTGATTTTACAATTTCCTGGATATTAAACCATTTTTTTCCTGGTCCCTGAAAAACGTAAAATGGGGGTTCTACTGTATAGTGAATTTGGTGCATCCCTACTGGAGATGGCATTCTCTGAATTAGAAGCACCTATTGAACGGCTGACCATGCCCCCTTATACCCATTGCTTCACCCCCTACTTGTGTATAGATATGGGAAAGTCATGGAAAATCCCAGAGGGTGAAAGAACTGTATTTCTGTGATCACAGATTTTTTTTGTGTGTCTTAAATTATATAGTATGTCCCTTTAATCTTATTACCATATAATACAGAGTCAGTAGTCCATTCTCTTGTTTGTCCTGCCTGATGCCTTGTTTGTTACTTGGGCAACTCTGCATTGTGCCACATACTTGAAGATATCTAACGTTTTAACCCCTACCATATCAAGGAGGAAGAGTCATTCATATTTGTCATGAACTTCATGAGGACTTGAAATCCAGGAGGATCTGAAGAGGGTTGTTAAGTAGACTAATTCAGGTGTGGATTTATGGACAGTGGAGCCCTGCCCCTTACTTTACCTGGTTTTGCCCATGAGAACCCAAAGCCTCTTCTTGTCTCTTCTAAGCCTTGTACCACACTGGGCCCATTATTCCCATGGACCCTGTGCAACCAAAGAGATATGTCTAATGGTGAAACACCCAGTTTTATCCTACCTTGCAGCTTTCTCTTCCTACACATTTGTATATCCATAACGGAATTCCAACAGTAAGGGGCCGATTCACCAAGGGTCGAATATTGAGGGTTAATTAACCCTCGGTATTCGACTGGGAATTAAAATCCTTTGAATATCGAAGTCGAAGGATTTTAGCGCAAATAGTTAGATCAAAGGAATAATCCTTCGATCGAACGATTCAAAGGATTTTAATCCACCGATCGAAGGATTATCCTTCGACCAAAAAAAACTTAGGAAAGCCTATGGGGACCTTCCCCATAGGCTAACATTGACTTCGGTAGCTTTTAGATGGCGAACTAGGGGGTCGAAGTTTTTTCTTAAAGAGACAGTACTTCGACTATCGAATGATTTTTAGTTCGAATCCTCCGATTCTAAGCCATAGTCGAAGGTCGAAGTAGCCCAAAAAAAACACTTCGAAATTCTAAGTTTTTTAACTTCGAATCCTTTACTCGAAGTTAGTGAATCAGCCCCTAAGAATCCTCTCTCAGTGGCGCTCATTTATGTACACTAAGCAAATATGCCCCTGGACAGTAACCCATAGGGACCAATCATTAGCTGTTTCTTAGACAGCTGCAGATAAAACTATGATAGCATGTATTGGTTGCCATAGGTTACTGCCCAGGAGACAATTTGAGGAATCTTTTGGTAAATAAGTTCCAATCAACTACATTCCAAATACCTCTTTAGCATACCAGAGGACCAGTGCCTGTGAGGGAAGCTTTATGTGGGCAGCCCTTGTGTGCCTATATGGGAGAAAAAACTTTCACAAAATAACTTCCCCCAGCCAACTTGTCTTTAAATTTGGTGGCGGAGTTCACTTCTACAAAAGTCTGGAAAACTCTAGCTTAGAGATGCCTCACGTGTTACATTAAACATACAATACCTATACACTGATATGGTAGCCTTGGCAATAACTTTTCAAAGTACAAATACATCCAGGTAACATTAAGCAGAAATCTGTTTTATTTAAGAGAGAAGTAAAGTTTAAGTGTAACAGTAATTTCTTCTTGTTTGTTAGCCAGAACAACCTTATACATTGATGAACTGGCTGCACAGGTCTTGCTCTCTCCAGCAAAGATTTAGCCCCACTTAGTGTAGTTGGCCCATATGTTTGTTTACAACCACCTTGGTTTCCCCACACCTTACTTAGCATGTACCTCACAGACACAGACCTCCTGCCTCCACAGCACACCTGCATTCAATATATTACCTGCTGATTCCCCAGTGTCTATTATTTTCCTCATATGCAGGGTCTCATAGAGCATTCTTTTAGAAATATACCTTTCTTCTAGTGTTTTCCCAGCCACTGTGCCACACTGTATAAAAGCATATAATAGTTTTTCATATAAAAGTATAAGGCAGAGAATATGAACAGAAGAACACTGATTATGTAGTAGATTAGTTTGATTTAAGATTTCTTATCAGTAAGATAATGCCTCATGGGATCCTTCTCCCATACAGGTAATGCAGATAATTTACTGCGAGTTGATTGGTCAATGGGCCATCCCCAGGCCTCAAAGAACGGAACCAGATTGGTTTTCACAGCCTGAGAGAACTTCTCCGCCCACAGGTTCATCTTAAATTTGTTTTCATCCCTGATGCCTGACATGCTCTGGTACTCTCTGAATAGGCGCTTGAATGGTTCCCAGCCAAAGCCTTCTTGTAGCTGTAACAGACAGACATGTTATTCACTTGACTGGTACCCCCACAGCCCACTTATCCACAGGCAGGCAGCATGAAACTGAGGGTTCAAACGTTTTATGGTAAGGGATATATGGGGTTGGTGAAGTCCACAAAGGTTGATGCAGATGGCCAGGCGGGGAGGGCAAGAAGAGTTTCATGCACTGGTGAAACCGGTGAAACCTACCTACGAGTGAGTACTGACACGAAGCTCGTCCGAAGGAAACAGATGCAATTGTATCACATACCTCTCAACATTTGAAAAAAAATAGAAAAATGGGGGGAAAAGATCCACCAAGCACAGTTCAGCAAAATTTTTGGCCATGCCACATTGTGGCCAAACTCCTACATACCACACCCCAGATGTGGCAGTTTTACTATAGAAAATGGATAGCAGGCATATTAACCTCAGATATGCAAGTATAATTACTAGAGATGGCGCAAACTGTTCGCCGGCGAACTTGTTCGCGCGAACATCGGGTGTTCGCGCTCGCCGGAAGTTCGCGAACGTCGCGCGACGTTCGCCATTTTGGGTTCGCCATTGTTGGCGCTTTTTTTTGCCCTCTCATCCCAGACCAGCAGGTACATGGCAGCCAATCAGGAAGCTCTCCCCTGGACCACTCCCCTTCCCTATAAAAACCGAAGCCCTGCAGCGTTTTTTTCACTCTGCCTGTGTGTGCTGAAGAGATAGTGTAGGGAGAGAGCTGCTGCCTGTTAGTGATTTCAGGGACAGTTGAAAGTTTGCTGGCTAGTAATCGTTTTGATACTGCTCTGTTATTGGAGGGACAGAAGTCTGCAGGGGTTTGAGGGACATTTAAGCTTAGGTAGCTTTGCTGGCTAGTAATCTACCTTCTACTGCAGTGCTCTGTATGTAGCTGCAGTGGGCAGCTGTCCTGCTTCTGATCTCATCTGCTGACTGCTGCAATAACAGTAGTCCTTGTAAGGACTGCTTTTATTTATTTTTTTGTTGTTTTACTACTACTACTACTACTACTACTACTATAAGAGCCCAGTGCTATTAGTCTAGCAGTATTGGGGAGTGGGACTGGTGTGCTAATCTGCTGCTCCTAGTAGTTCAGCAGCACCAACTGTAATTTTTTTTTTTTAATATTCATTTTTTTTTTATTTTACTTTTTTTTATTTTACTACCGCTGTAGTAGTGTATAAGTTGACCTTTTAGGCATTATTTGCCCTGTAGGCATTTTTTGCCCAGTGTGTTATTCAACCAACAGCCATCTAGCTGTGTGACCTTGTTCACATTCTGTCTAAATATCCATAATATTACCGTCTCCAGAAAAAACACCGGAGTGACTTTTTTCAAGCAGCCATAATAAATTTTACGTAATCCGTATCCATCGCTGTAGTAGTGTATAAGTTGACCTTTTAGGCATTATTTGCCCTGTAGACATTTTTTGCCCAGTGTGTTATTCAACCAACTGCCATCTAGCTGTGTGACCTTGTTCACATTCTGTCTAAATATCCATAATATTACCGTCTCCAGAAAAAACACCGGAGTGACTTTTTTCAAGCAGCCATAATATATTTTACGTAATCCGTATCCACCGCTGTAGTAGTGTATACGTTGATCTTGTGGGCATTATTTGCACAGTGTTTTCTTCAAACCGCCATCTAGCTGTGTGAGCTTGTTCACATTTTGTCTAAATATTGATAATATTATCGTCTCTAGAAAAACCACTTGAGTTACTTTTTTTCAAGCAGCATTCTTATATTTTACGTAATCCGTATCCACCGCTGTGTATACGTTGACCTTGTAGGCATTATTTGCACAGTGTTTTCTTCAAAACGCCATCTAGCTGTGTGAGCTTGTTCACATTTTGTCTAAATATTGATAATATTATCGTCTCTAGAAAAACCACTTGAGTTACTTTTTTTCAAGCAGCATTCTTATATTTTACGTAATCCGTATCCACCGCTGTGTATACGTTGACCTTGTAGGCATTATTTGCACAGTGTTTTCTTCAAACCGCCATCTAGCTGTGTGAGCTTGTTCACATTTTGTCTAAATATTGATAATATTATCGTCTCTAGAAAAACCACTTGAGTTACTTTTTTTCAAGCAGCATTCTTATATTTTACGTAATCCGTATCCACCGCTGTGTATACGTTGACCTTGTAGGCATTATTTGCACAGTGTTTTCTTCAAACCGCCATCTAGCTGTGTGAGCTTGTTCACATTTTGTCTAAATATTGATAATATTATCGTCTCTAGAAAAACCACTTGAGTTACTTTTTTTCAAGCAGCATTCTTATATTTTACGTAATCCGTATCCACCGCTGTGTATACGTTGACCTTGTAGGCATTATTTGCACAGTGTTTTCTTCAAACCGCCATCTAGCTGTGTGTATTATCGTTTCCAGAAAAACCAACTGAGTTTTTGTTGTTGTTGTTTTTTTAAAAATAATGCCAGGCAAAGGCAGGCCGTGCTAGGGGCCGTGCTGCTATGCAATCCTGTGGCCCTAGCAAATTGCCCAGTTTTAAAAAGCCAATGACCCTGAACTCCCAAAATGCTGAAGAGGTAGTTGACTGGCTTACACAGCACACCCCATCCTCTACCGTTTCTAACTTTACCACAACATCCTCCTCATCCTCCACTGCTATGGCCACCCCACGTAACACTTCCTCCACCACCGGTGCCCCTTCTTCACTGGAGTCAGAGGAGTTATTTTCCCATGAGTTTCTTGAACTGAGTAATGCGCAACCATTATTGGCAGAAGAAGATGAAGGAGATGAGGACGTTACACCAGATTTAATTCTGGCAGAGAACACGACAGAGATGGACATAATGATGAGTGATGAGGAGGAGGTCCCCGCTGCTGCTTCCTTCTGTGATGTGTCAGAAGAAATTGATGCATCTGAGGAGAATGATGATGAGGAGATTGATGTTTTGTGGGTGCCTAGTAGAAGAGAGCAAGAGGAGGGTAGTTCAGATGGAGAGACGGAGAGTCAGAGAGGCAGTAGGAGAATAAGACTTAGAAGAAGCAGGGAGGACAGCCCGCAGGGATCAGTAGGGCAACAACATGTATCGGCACCTGTGTTCAGCCGGCCAACGCACCCGCCATTGCCGCCAATGCCGCCAACTTCTACTGTTACCGCCAGATCGCACACTTCCAAAAAGTCAGCAGTGTGGGATTTTTTTAATGTGTGTGCCTCTGACAAAAGCATTGTAATTTGCAATGAGTGCAGTCAGAAACTGAGCCTTGGTAAGCCCAACAGCCACATAGGTACAACTTCTATGTGAAGGCACATGAGCGGCAAGCACAAAGCACTTTGGGAGCAACACCTCAAAGGCAACAGGCAAACTAAAAGCCACACTCCTTCTGGTCCAGCATCTTACTGCTCTACCTCTGCTCTCCTTGACCCATCTGAACCACCCTCCACTCCGCCTTCCACCTTGACCACCTGTTCCCATTCCCAGTCATCTGCCACCAGCCAAGTTTCTGTGAAGGCCATGTTTGAGCGTAAGAAGCCAATGTCTGACTGTCACCCCCTTGCCCGGCGTCTGACAGCTGGCTTGTCTGCACTCTTAGCCCGCCAGCTTTTACCATACCAGCTGGTGGACTCTGAGGCCTTCCGCAAATTTGTAGCAATTGGGACACCGCAGTGGAAGGTACCCAGCCGCAATTTTTTTTCTAAAAAGGGAATACCACACCTGTACCAACATGTGCAGAGCCAAGTTACCGCATCTCTGTCACTTAGTGTTGGGCCAAAGGTCCATATGACTACTGACGCATGGTCCTCCAAGCATGGTCAGGGCAGGTATGTCACCTACACTGCCCACTGGGTGAACTTGGTAATGGCTGGGAATGGGAAGCAGGGAATGGGTAGCTCAACAACAACAACAACAGTGGAGTTGGTGTCACCGCCACGGATTGCACGCGGTTCTGCCACCACCTCTACTCCTCCATCGCTCTCTACCTCGTCTTCTTCCTCTTCTTCTTCTTACTCTGCTGCTGGGTCCTCCTTCTCCTCCTCCACACCTGTGCACCCCCAGCTCCCCCTAGGCTATTCGACGTGCCAGGTACGCCGTTGTCACGCTGTCTTGGGGATGACGTGCCTGGAAAGCAAAAACCATACCGGATCTGTACTCCTGTCATCTCTGCAGTCACAGGCCGATCGGTGGCTGACCCCACACCAACTGCAGATCGGAAAAGTGGTGTGTGACAATGGAAGCAATCTGTTGGCAGCGTTGAGACTGGGAAATTTAACACATGTGCCCTGCATGGCACATGTGTTAAATTTAATAGTCCAACGTTTTGTCTCCAAGTACCCAGGATTCCAGGACGTTCTCACCCAGTCCAGAAAGGTGTCGGCCCATTTCAGACGTTCCTACACAGCCATGGCACGGCTTGCTGACATTCAGCAGCGCTACAACATGCCAGTCAGGCGTTTGATTTCTGACAGCCAGACTCGCTGGAATTCAACGCTCCTTATGTTGGAACGTCTGCTGCAACAACAAAGGGCCGTCAACGAGTACCTTTTTGAACTGGGTGGTAGGACTGGATCTGCAGAGCTGGGGATTTTTTTCCCCCGTTACTGGGTGCTTATGCGCGATGCCTGCAGGCTCATGCGACCTTTTGAAGAGGTGACAAATATGGTCAGTCGCACCGAAGGCACCATCAGCGACCTAATACCCTTCGCTTTCTTCCTGGAGCGTGCCGTGCGACGAGTGACAGATGAGGCTGTAGACCAGCGTGACGAGGAGCTGGAAGCGCACGATTTATGGTCGGAATCACCAGAACGAACCCAGGCACCTGCTGCAACGCAGGGAGAGGTGCCAGAAGTGGAGTCAGAGGAGGAAGGTGGCTTTGTGGAGGAGGAGGAGGAGGACCAACAGGAGCAGGCTTCCCAGGGGGCTAGTGGTGACCTTTTGGGGACCCCTGGTCTTGTACGTGGCTGGGGGGAGGAGACCGTGGATGATGCAGTCCTTGATAATGAGGAAGCGGAGATGGATAGCTCTGCATCCAACCTTGTGAGAATGGGGTCTTTCATGCTGTCATTCCTGTTGAAGGACCCCCGTATCAAGAGGCTTAAGGAGAAGGACCTGTACTGGGTCGCAACGCTACTAGACCCTCGGTACAAGCATAAAGTGGCAGAAATGTTACCAACATACCACAAGTCCGAAAAGATGCGGCATTTACAAACCAGCCTGCAAAACATGTTGTACAATGCTTTTAAGGGTGATGTCACTTCAGGAACTCATCAACATTCCAGGGGCAGAGGTGCCAGTAATCCTGCCACGAGCACACCTGCAAGGACAAAGCCCTTTGGCCGGTCTGTAACATCAGACATGCAAATGTTTTTCTGTCCAAGGCAGCGCCACAACCCTTCTGGATCCACCCTCAAAGAACGCCTCGACCGGCAGGTAGCGGACTACCTGGCATTAACTGCAGATATCGACACTCTGAGGAGCGATGAACCCCTGGACTACTGGGTGCGCAGGCTTGATCTGTGGCCAGAGCTGTCACAATTTGCCATGAACCTCTTGTCTTGCCCAGCCTCAAGTGTGCTCTCAGAAAGGACCTTCAGTGCAGCAGGAGGGATTGTAACTGAGAAGAGAACTCGCCTAGGTCACAAAAGTGTCGATTACCTGACCTTTATTAAAATGAATGAGGGGTGGATCTCGGAGGGTTACTGCACGCCAGAAGACTTGTTCTGACTTCTATGCAGCTGTCCTTCTCTTCAAGCCTCATGACTCCACACACAGCTGTCCTTTAGCGTCCTCCTCCCTCCGCCACCGTTACAAACTAGGGTGCAAACCCTACTGGTTTAATTTTTTCTGGCCTCTGTGCTTCAGTGGCTGCAACCAAAAAAACTGGGCAAACAATGTCTACAAGGTCAACGTATGGCGAAAAATGACTATTTTCAGCATTTATATGGCATATTTTTTCTGGCAACTGTGCTTCAGTGGCTGCGTCCAAAAAAATGCATATTTTCTGCATTTATATGGCATAATTTTTCTGGCCTCTGTGCTTCAGTGGCTGCAACCAAAAAAATGTATATTTTCTGCATTTATATGGCATAATTTTTCTGGCCTCTGTGCTTCAGTGGCTGCAACCAAAAAAATGCATATTTTCAGCATTTATATGGCATAATTTTTCTGGCAACTGTGCTTCAGTGGCTGCGACCAAAAAAATGACTATTTTCAGCATTTATATGGCATATTTTTTCTGGCCTCTGTGCTTCAGTGGCTGCGGCCAAAAAAACTGGGCAAACAATGCCTACAAGGTCAACGTATGGCGAAAAATTACTATTTTCAGCATTTATATGGCATATTTTTTCTGGCAACTGTGCTTCAGTGGCTGCGTCCAAAAAAACTGGGCAAACAATGTCTACAAGGTCAACGTATGGCGAAAAATTACTATTTTCAGCATTTATATGGCATATTTTTTCTGGCAACTGTGCTTCAGTGGCTGCGTCCAAAAAAACTGGGCAAACAATGCCTACAAGGTCAATGTATGGCAGTTGTTTAAAGAGAACAGTAGATTACTAGCCAGCAAAGCTACCTAAGCTAAAATGTCCCTCAAATCCCTGCAGACTTCTGTCCCTCCAATACAGAGCAGTATCAAGCAGATTACTAGCCAGCAAACTTACTATCATCTGTCCCTGAAATCACTAACAGCTCTCCCCCTACACTATCTCTTCCAAGCACACACAGGCAGATTTTTCAGATACATTTTTGCCCTTGATCCCCCTCTGGCATGCCACTGTCCAGGTCGTTGCACCCTTTAAACAACTTTAAAATCATTTTTCTGGCCAGAAATGTCTTTTTTAGATGTTAAAGTTCGCCTTCCCATTGAAGTCTATGGGGTTCGCGAACCGCTCGCATTTTTGCGCAAGTTCGCGAATATGTTCGCGAACTTTTTTTCCGACGTTCGCTACATCCCTAATAATTACTAAAAACACAGCGCTACGCAAAATGTTGGCGTTCTATAAATTCATGTTGCTAAAAAAGTGTACTGGGAATTTTAACCCCAGCCATGCCAGTAAGAAAACTGCAGACATGGATATACTGAAAGCATTACCTCACCTACACATGCACAATACCAACACCAACGTTTTCTTCTTTCCTAGTTCTACCACACAGTACATTCCCTTTTTCTGAAGTTTTCTAGAAGCTTGTTACAGAGATGCCACTAGGGGAGCGGGGTTGGCCTTTTAATGATTTTAGAGGGTCCTTCTGATGGGGTAAAGTGAGGAGGGGATTATTCCTGTGAGTATATTATAAGGTTTTAGTCCAGGAAAGGGACATAATAGTAGGTATGGAGCAATTTTACTTTCATTTTATATGGAATCTCTAGTGATATTTGGTGGGTGGCTCTGTTTTCAGTAAAAGGGGAGGCTGCTGTAGTCTATAAATTGTATGTAAAGGATCACTGTCTGCCTTTTTTTCTGCCTTTTTGTTTAGATAGCAAGGGCAGAAGAGTTATTTCTGGTTTCCCAGGTATATCAATGTATACAATGACCTGTGTTGCCCCCTGTATGGCCACACTTTTGCGTCAGTTTTTCTAGGTTGATCAGAAGAAAAAAGTATAAAACTGCATTCACACACAGACCCAAATCCATGCAGGCACCTCATGATGGCATACTTGGTAGCTTATGGGCTCATTTACTATGTCTGGGGCAGAAGTGCAGAGACCTGGGGCAATTCTTTCATCAATGAAGTTTAAAATGCCTACCTTGTTCCCTGCCTTTCTTATCGTATATACTGATCTGGACCCTCTAGTACTAATAAATCAGCCCGTCTTATTACAGGACATACATTCTGAAGCTTATTGTCATCTTACAGTAATGAGTGTGGGAATGTTTCTTTATTCCCTATTTTATATAAAAGACAGAGGTGAGTGTTACCTGTAGGTAGGTCTCCAATGCTGTCCATATCTCCCACTGCTCTAAGTCGGCTCCACTCTGCAAATAACTTTTGATGCGAGATCTCCTGCTGTTTGGCTGAAGCTCAGGGTGAGCTTGATCCCGTGGGATCCCAAGAACTGTTTCATGCACATACACAGACCAAAGGTTACACGTGGCTTCCGTGGTGTGAGGTCGGAGCTCCCACTCTTTTTTCTGGCGATTGTGTCCAAGTTCATGGATTGGCCCCCAGATTCCCTTTTTATGGATATAGTGTAGATCAGTCAGATCTTTAACATATTCCATTTGGCACATGATGGGGTATCCAGAGTGCAGCGAACCTATAAAATGGGGGAAAACCCTTTATACAATCAGCAGTGGTTGCCGCAGCACAATGGTATTATGAATGATATCCCAAACCCAGAGGCCCTGGCCTCAGCTCACCCTTCTGCCTATAACCGCTATTTGCTTTGGGAAGCGCCCTCTGCTGTTTGGATGCTGCCAGTTCTTATAGTGAGTGGACCATGGAGGAAGTTCTGGGTAGGAAAGGGAACCAATTGTGAACTAGAGAATGGGGAACAAGGAACGTGGTCAAGGACAGGCCGAGCCGATATCAATCAGGCAGAGCAGTACCAAATCAGGAGACAAGAGACTAGTCGATGTTACAGGCCAGATAAATAACACCAATATTGCAGTAGAGTAACAGGATTCAAGAGAGTAGTCAATAAAGGGGCAAAGGTCAGGACAGGCAGCAAACTAGGAATGGTAAGGGACAGGCAAGATCAGGAACAAACAAGACAACTAGAAATCACACTCAGGAACTATGAAAATAGACCTGTATTGGGCAAAGAATATTTGGACGAGATTCCTTTAAATATTTGGAATTTGTGCCAAATTCAATGACATCAGACGCATCACTCGCACCAAAATCAGGAAGCGGCACAAACATTTGTAATTTGCTCTTTGGCGCACAAGGAGGAGGAAGCAGCGGGTGTCCCGCACCACTAGACCACCAGGTATTCTTACACATGGTTTCTGTTTTCCTACCTGCAAAGGGCATAACATAGTATGGGATCTCTTATCTAGAAACTTCATATTGAAAAGGCCATCTCCCACACAATTCATGTGCAGGAAACAATTCTTATATGGTGATCCAAATTACAGGAAAAATACTGTATCCTTAATTGCCAGTTCCCAAGCATTCTGAATAATAGTTCCCACACCCATACACTTTTAGAAACGCTCTACCATTTCGCGTTGCTTTTCTACGAATTCCTGTGTATTTTAATCTTGGTCACTGGCAGGGTTAAAGGAGAGCTCCACCTATGATTTTACTCTTTCCAACAGCAGAATGGGAATATGATCTTTTAGAGCTTGTGGGGCTGATTCACTATGGGTCGAATATCGAGGGTTAATTAACCCTTGATATTCGACTAGGAATTAAAATACTTCGAATATCGAAGTCGAAGGATTTAGCGCAAATACTGCGATCGTACGATCGAAGGATTATTCCTTCGATTGAACGATTAAATCCTTCGAATCGAACGATTTGAAGGATTTTAATCCAACGATCGAAGGAATATCCTTCGATCAAAAAAACGTAGGAAAGCCTATGGGCTTTCCGAAGTAGGGGGTCGAAGTTTTTTTTAAAGAGACAGTACTTCGACTATCGAATGGTCGAATAGTTGAACGATTTGTAGTTCGAATCCTTCGATTCGAAGTCGTAGTCGAAGGTCGAAGTAGCCCATTCGATGGTCGAAGTAGCCCAAAAAATACTTCGAAATTCAAAGTTTTTTTACTTCGAATCCTTCACTCAAATTTAGTGAATCGGCCCCTGTATGTAGTGCAGCAAATATACAAAGTGAACTTGCAACCCACCACCCTTCGCACAGCCACAGAGTAGAAATTGTTCTGCCCTAGTGCCCAAAGGGGTGCAGACCCGGGTGCACCACCAGTAGTTACGTCACTGCTTGTACAGTATATGAATATATGTGACTCACAATCCTACTCACCTTCTTTTCCATGATCTATTCTGTAACGTGCAGGGTCTTACCTGTGTTGGACGGGCTATTCAGCATGAAATACCTCTGTGTAGGATTCTTATAAAGATTTATTTATTTACTTTTCTCAAGATAGCTAAAACACCGCTCCAGAAATAGACATATGGTAGAATGCAATGCCAAAAGTGCCTCTAAAAGTAGATATACCTTGGGAAACATTATACTGTATGTGGGCCCACAAGTAGGGGTAGGCAGAATAGAAATCATCTCCTACCTGCCCTAACTTGCTCTTTGTTTGGAAAGGGTGAGCGGTTGTGGCCTGTGGGCAGCAGAGGCATTGCTACCGCTGGGAAGGAGGTTGTTGCTGAAGCAGCTAGTGGGAGTTGGGACAAGAGGTACTTGTTTTGGGCGCAAGTACCTCTTCGCTCAACAATGCCATATATTTTTGGAAAATACATATTTCAACAAATCCAAAAAAAATGGTAAATATATCTACTATATTTCTACTCCGAACTACCAAACTGCAACGCTTTGCTAAATGTATTGGGTTTATTTAAATGTTTAATAAATGCCTGAAATTTTACCTCTCACGTCACTACAAAGATAACGCATTGTACATGTATACGCCAGGGGTCTACTGATCAGTGCAAGTAGTGCGAGGGCTTACCCCCAAAATATGTGCCAATGTGACACCTGTATAAACAATTGGCCAACATGAGGGTGATACATGGGCAGAATGGACTTTCTGTCTAGATTATTTGTAATGCTCTAGGAGGTACAAGCATTCATAAATAGGTGCACCTAACAATGGTAAGTTCCATTCCCTAGTCTCAGGGAGCTCTGCGTTCTGCCTGAGAGTTACATCGTGAAGTTGGGGGAAAAAGAAAAAAATCCATCAAGTTCAACCCCTCCAAATGAACCCCAGGGCACGTACCTACACACACCAACCCCTCCATACACTCACATAAACTATATTGACCAATCTCTATATTAATTGTAGATTTTAGTATCACTATGGCCTTGGATATTATGCTTGTCCAAGAAATCATCCAAGCCCCTCATTAACAGAATCAGCATCACAACATCATCCGGGAGTGCATTCCCCAACCTTACTCTGAAGACACCATGCCAATTTTGGCCATCAGCCGAGCCAGTACTTACCAGCAGAGATCTGCACATCTACAACAAAACGCTCAGGCCGGGGAAATTTTGTTGGTTTGCTTGAAAGCTCAGTAATAGCCAACATTATCCTGTCCCAAAGAGACAGCAGAGCTTCTGGATCCTTTAGTGATCGAATAGAATCTGAGGGTACAGTCAGGATAACATTCTCTGTAACCAGCTCAGCCCAAGGAGCAGGCAACTTGCGGACTGAATGTAACCAGGAATCAAGGCTGGTCTTGCCTGTGGGGGGAAAGAGCAATCTGAAGGTCACACAAGTAGAAAAGATGCTGGACAGGGTTGGGGCAGACCAGGGTGAGGTTGGTGGTGGAACAGGCATGGCCAGACACAACTTTAGATCTGGGTTGGCAGTGTTCTTTTTTACATTGTCAGTGAGCCCAGTTTCTATATGGGGTATTACATTATCAATAGAAAGTGCTAGGGTACTATTAAGAAAAATCTAGTCCCATCATCAGCCTTACATAGATATCAAAAGAACTGTTGTGATCATTAAATTAGGGATGCACAGAATTCAGGATTCGCCCAGGATTCAGCCTTTTTCAGCAGGATTCAGATTCGGCCGAATCCTTCTGCCCGACCGAACCAAATCCAAACGCTAATTTGCATACGTAAATTAGGGATAGGGAGGGAAATTGTGTGACTTTTCGTCACAAAACATGAAAGTAAAAATTTGGCCGAATCTTTCACAAAGGATTCGGGGGTTCGGCCGAATCCAAAATAGTGGATTGGGTGCATCCCTACATTGAATTAAAAAACCACATGGTTGCAGACCACACTTTCATATACAGTAGTCTATTTGAATGTAACATTTTGCGTAGTCGCCAGGATAGAAGGCTTTAGTTGCCTTGGCACATTTGATAGGAATACCTATGACCGAGGCAGCTGGTGGAGGAGAGACACAGGGCCTGGGGGAAATTTGTAGCTGTGGGAGTCCCTGGCCACCATAAACAAGGAAGTGGCTAGCCTCTGAAGTGTGAATCTGGGCTTTCCTATGCTAGTGAGGGGTAGGCACAGGCAGGGTAAAAATAGGCTCCCTTGTTGATGGCACTGTGGGACCCCGAGATATATGGGTAGCACCCACCCTAACTATGGGCATATTTACTAAAGGTGAAAGTGAAAATGAGAAGTAATTTCCCCTCAACATCGCCAATTTACTAAAGGCAGAATATATCACGTTTTAGAGAATTAACTTTGCAGTGGTGAAAATTCTCTTTGCATTGCAGTAAATTCATCTCTCTCCTACAGGCGCAATGTCTCCAGCGAAAATTCTCCAATTCACAAGTGCACAATAACGTATTTTCGCAAATAGAAATTTCTCCAGGTTGGCGAAATACTATTGTAAAAATAGAGCAGGCACTTAACAGTTTCGCCCTTTAGTGGATCTGCCCCTTTGTGATGTAAAGAAAGGTAAGAAGTGTAAAGAACATGATGGACAGGATAAAGGAGTGATGGGAAGAATGTAATGTGTAAGCGGTGCAGGTTGACAGACTCAATTATGTGTTTGAATGTGTCTAAGACTGTATAATAATAATATATTTTCTTAGTTGTTCAGGTTGTGACTGCACATTTTTATTTATTTTAATATAAGGGGCGGTTCACCTTTAATTTAACCTTCAGTATGTTATAGAACATTTCATTTGGTCTTCATTTTTCTTTTTTATTGTTTTTGAATTATATGACTTCTTACTCTTCTCTGCTTTTAAATGGGGGTCACTGACCCCATCTAAAAACAAATGCTCTGTAAGACTACAAATATATTGATATTGCAACGTTTTATTCCTCATCTTTCTATTCAGGCCTCTGCTATTCATATTCCAGTCTCTTATTCAAATCAATGCATGGTTGCTAGGGTAAGTGGAACCCTAGAAACCAGGTTGCTGAAATAGCTGGAGATGCTGCTCGAGGGAGAGTTATGATGGCAGGGGCAAGACCCGGTGTGGAGGTAAATAAAGTGCTGAAACAATAAAGCTGGAATCTGGTTGAGTGGCTGAGCCTTCCATATATTCTATTTGAACAATCCTAGAGGCTGTAAGATGTACTCGGTATTTGTGCTGTAGTCAGTGTTTTATATAGAGCACACTTAGGGCAGTGGCACACGGGGATTTGTCGCCCGCAATTTATATTTTGCCACCGAAAATGCCTCTCCATTGCCAGCAATTGAAATCGTTGGTGCATGCCCAACTTCTCGCTAAATCATCCCCAGATGCAGTTTCAGGCGATTTAGTGATAAGTTGGACATACCTCCGACGATTTTAATGCAGAAGCATTTTCAGGAGATTTGTCGCCCACAGCCACGTCAAGAAAATCGTGGTTGACAAATCTTCCTGTGTGCCACTGCCCTTAGAGACATATTCAGCTAACCTTTATTATTTATAGATTACGTCTAGAGAAGCAACGTAGGAATATTACCTTTTATATAGATTGGGGCTGGTTCTGCTCCATACACCTTGACTGGGACTGTCCCAAAGTTGCTGTTAGCCTTCACAATGATGTACAGGAGACCTCCCCAAAAACTGGATACAAAAACCTTTTGCCTATCAACATGAATTCTGCGAATAACGACTGGAGCGCGACTAAGCTCATCTTTAGAGCTCAAATCATCCGCCTGGCAGCCAATCTGCACCTGTTATTAACACCAAACACAAGACTTATATATATATAGATATGTGGTGTGTGTGAGTGCAATGTTTTTAATGTAGTTATGTGCTACATAAAATAGTTTGACTTTCCTCAAGCACTTAAAGGGCTAAATTAAATTTTCTCTGTAACAGCAGTCATGCTTAGAGTTGCCACCTTTGGGGCCTCATAGTTCAGGCAGGGGTACGGCCGTGTGATGTCACAGAGGTGTGACATCATGGGACGGAGCTATGACTTTGCGATTTGCAGATCGTTGCATTGGTCTAGGAGAATCCTGCCTGGTTTTCCCAATTTGGAAACCAGCCAGGTAGCTTTGAGTCAGGCAACCCTTCTGAAAGCCAGGCTATCCAGGTGGCAACCCTACTCATACTGTACTTATACATACTGTACATACATATTACACTCCTGGTAACTTTAAGAGATAGAATTAAGTTTTTTTTTAGATAAGAATCTCAGCTCTGAAATGTAAGTGGAGGATTGAGGGGCATCAGGAAAACCACTTCACAGGATAGTCCCGATTGTGACACCTCAACCCGCAGTCCCAGGTACTGAAATGTCCCAACTTTCTCTTTGATCTCCTGCACTGAACAGCCAGAAAAAGATACAAAGTTTCTAAAACCTAAGTGGCTTTTGGCAGAGAGATCAGAATACATGGCAGGTGCACTTGGATACTTTTGTAATAATTTAAGATAAGCAAAGAAACAATTGTAAAAATGTAAGATAAGCAAACTGTGACTTTCAGTTTAAAGGAGAAGGAAAGGCTAAAATTAAGTAAGCTTTATCAGAAAGGTCTATATAAATACACCAGTAATCCCTCAAAGTAATGCTGCTCTGAGTCCTCTGTCAAAAGAAACAGCACATTTCTTTCCTTCTATTGTGTACTCATGGGCTTCTGTATCAGACTTCCTGTTTTCAGCTTAAACCTCCAGGGCATGGCCTTGAGCATGCTCAGTTTGTTTCTCTCCCCCTCCCTCCTCCCATCCCTGCTGTAATCTGAGCTAAGAGCTGTTAGTGAGCAGGGAGAGACTCGGGCAGGAAGTGATGTCACGCCAAGCTTATATGGAAGCTTCTATCCTTAACAAACAGAGACAGTGTCATGAGCTGTTTACTCAGGTATGGTAAAGCATTCTGTGGAATAAATATAGCATTCTAGCTTGCACTATTATTGCTAATCTGTTGGCAATAAACTGTCTTGGAGCTTTCCTTCTCCTTTAAGGGTTAGTCCACACGAGGAGATTCAGGGAGATTATGTTGCCTGGCGACTAATCGACTCTTCTTCAGGGCAACAATGTCTCTGAACTGCCTTTGCGTGTCTTTCCATCCGCTGTAATGAAAAGTCGTGGAAAACGAAGCGCCGTGTGTGCTTTAGCGCAGGCGACTTTTCATTATAGCGGACGGGAAGAAATGCGAAGGCAGTTCGGGGAGATTGGCAGTTCGGGCAGTTCGAAGTAGAGGCGATTAGTCGCCAGGTGACTAAATCTCCCCGAATCTCTTTGTGTGGACTATCCCTAAAGGGCAATTCACCTTCATTAGCAAAACTGTAATAACACATAAAAACCAGGCAAATTTGGAACATGGTAATTAGGGGGCATGGCCACAAAAATGGGCATGGCCGAAATGTTTTGCTCTTTTTGTCCCTCTTTCTATTTCCAAAATGTTGGGAGGTATGGAATTGTGATGTGGTTGACTTTATGTGATCTTTATGTGACCCTCTATTGCTTAGTTACCTGGAAACCTTGGTGCACGGCTGAGGCAGGGAACTTGAGAACTGCTGTCTTTCTGGGAGCCAAGTAAAGGCCAGTGCTTCTCCAGGCGTCTTTACCTAGGATAAAGAAATATCACACTTGACGAGTCTCACAAGGTGAGCAAAAACATCTATATTGCAGATTTTCCAGAATAAGGTGGTGATTGTGTTATTGTTGTTGGAGAGGCAGAGCTGATTTACTAACATATAGGGTACGGTATTTTTTACATCAAACTGACAATAACACACCATAACAATACACACCATAAGAATATTCTAATGCACTTTTATGGAGCTGGTTCAGAAATTCTTAATAAATTAAAAACATATATATATATATATATATATATATATTAGGGATGCACCGAATCCACTTTTTTGGATTCGGCCGAACCCCCGAATCCTTCACAAAAGATTCGGCCGAATACCGAACCGAATCCAAACCCTAATTTGCATATGCAAATTAAGGGTGGGAAGGGGAAAACATTTTTTACTTCATTGTTTTCTGACAAAAAGTCACGCAATTTCCCGCCGCCCCTAATTTGCATATGCAAATTAGGGTTCGGCCAGGCAGAAGGATTCGGCCGAATCCTGCTGAAAAAGGCTGAATCCTGGCCGAATCCCGAACAGAATCCTGGATTCGGTGCATCCCTAATATATATATATATATATCAATGTTTCATGGACCAGCACTCCCTTTAATGTGAAACAGAATAATCATTTATTGCATCTTTTCTCTGGAGAAAAGATGCAATAAATGATTATTCTGTTTCACATTAAAGGGAGTGCTGGTCCATGAAACATTGATGTATACAAGACTTACCGTGCACCCCAGCTTGTTTCAAGATTGATTTTGGAGTGCGGATACTCATTTGGAAGATTTATATATATATATATATATATATATATATATATATATATATATATATATATATATATATCAGATCACAATCTGGAGCACTCCCAAGTGTTAGTAAATGCCTAGGTGCTGGTTAAATCGTAGATAGCAAAAATAGTAAATAAACCGCACAACCAGGACTTTAGTAAAGTGTGAAAAAAACAAAAAATATTTTATTTTCGATGTTTCGGCTCCTAACTTAAGCCGTCTTCAGGAGGTGAGGTATATATAGGAGGTATATATATATATATATATAGAGTATGTTTATTGTATAATATAAATACTGTGCTGTTGCTGTAGGTTAAATTCCAGCCACAGTTCTATCTCCATGGCTCCTTTATGTTCTGTCCTCTCACACCCCTAAAACATACAGGCAGGTTAACTGGCTCCTGATAAAATATACCCTTTTGTGTGTTTGACTTTGATAGGGACCTTAGATTGTAAGCAAGTAATTTCGTTATGCAAAAATAAAATAAAAAATTGTTTGCCATTCCCCTTTACTGAAGAAGACCTTACCTGGATTTGAGGCATTGATATTAACATTGATTGAAGGTTCCTTCTCCAGAATATTTGATTCATCACACGCATGGCTCACATTATAGGATTCATGTGCCACATGTAGGAGTAATGCTTCTTTGGAGTTGCTTCTTATGGGCCACTTCTCACTGACATTGGGTATATAAGTATTAATCATCTTTACAAGCTGACTCTGAATGGAGCTGGTGATGGGACAGGCTGGGAGCCTCACAAAAGCAGAGACATCTCGCATGAGATTGGCCATCCAGGAGCTAAAGGCAGGCTGCAGTTCTGCACCACTTTTGAGCTCAGTTAGCAAATGACGCAGTGCTCTGTGAAAGTGATACTGTTCAATGGTTTCATTGGGACTGATTGCCTTATAGATGCCCTGAGGAATGGTTCTATTCAGAATACTAATACCAAACTTGTTCAGTATTTTGTTTCCAGGGTAGTGAGTGAGAACATTGCAGGTCGGATTCTGATAGGACCACCACCAGGCATGGCCAGCAATAAGAAGGCCTCCCCCCTCTGCAACAAATTGATGGATTGCCTTTGCTTCTGCATCGCTGTAAGAGTCGCAGCAGTAGACACTTAGGTTGGGGACTAAGTTTGATACCAGACAGGGGATGTTTTCCTTCTGCAAAACCTCAGAAAAGTCTTTCAGGTCAGAATGAACCCCAATTCTTCTCTTGTGGCCTATGTCTAGCCAAGAGATGGCATTAAGCATTAAAGTTTTTAGTTCTGGTAGGGAGAGGTAAACTTCATGTGTGACCACAACCACCCGCCCTTTGCCATAATATGTTGCGCCAACAAAACATTGTTTGTTTTCACTCAACCCAACTGGAAAGGACAACGCTCCATGCAAGAGAAGATCTGAAGAGTTTGCCGACCCTCTGATGTCCAGCTGAGAAACCCCATTCAGAAGGAACCTCTGATCGACTGAGAAGTCATAACTGTGCAAGAGACAGAGACAATTCTGAGGTTATTCAAATCATCAGAATAGAGAGAAGAAACATGGCAACACCGGAAAAAGTAAGACGTCACAGGGACATGTAAATGAGAAGACGAGAGCAATCAGAGTATTATATAATGATGAGGAACCAAGTTACTGAAAATCAAGGTGGGTTACAAATCAAGGCCAGATGAATTGTCAGTGAATTTCATGATTATTACTTCACAAGTTAATTTTAATATAAATCAGTGGTGTAACTATAGAGGAAGACCGCAGTCGCAGGGGGGCACAGGGAACAGGGGGTCTGCTTCCTCTATTGCCATATATAGGAAGGGGAAAGGAAGTAAGGAAGGGAGTGGGTGGAGTCAGGGTGGGTAGTGGGCAGGGCGGAGGCATGGGCAGGGCTGAGGCAGGACAGAAAGTGGGCGGGAGGATGGAGATCAGATTTTTTTGCAGGGGGGCCCAGCACACTTGTTACGCCACTTTTATCAAGCTTAATAGCTTGATAAAAGGCCGCATGGCCTGAAACGTCACAGGGATGCCCATAAGAGCACAAATAAAGGCTTTTTAAATTACTTCAAAGTTGATGGTGCTGTTCAATTTCTACACTACATGGTTGGTCAATGGGAAGTGGCCGTTGCAGAAAGTGCACCACCAAGAAAAAATACCAAGAATCCGTGTGCTGACTACTCTTTCTTCACGCCACTGATATAAATCCCAACACTGGTTCTGAATGAAACTTACCCGACATAATTATCCTATAAGTGACACATTAAAGAGACCTAATTTAATAGGTCTCTTTAATGTGTCACTTATAGGATAAATATGGTGTTCTGTGCTTCACTTGGTGAAAACCTGCAAAGCCCCAGAAGTGAAGAGCTCAGACCTTTGAATAAATAACTTTTTATGGTGCCGGGTGCTATGCTAGAGGGCCCACACCTGCCACAGGGGTCACAGACACATATGTAGCACACTAAGTAAAAGTTTATTTACTATTAAAACATACAAAGTAAGGCAACATTATGGGTCTTTATCAAGCCTTGGATTTTCAACGAAGGGGACTTATTTCCCCAAAAATGTTGCTCTATCTTCACAAGTCTGTCCCTGTCCCTGATGTGTGAAAAATCTGAATATTGCAGGATACTATTGGTACAAAGACACGTCTACATGCTAGCTTACAGCAACCAATGACGGCCAAGAGCTGTGTCTGATACTCCCACACTTCCCACAGTTCGGTTCTTAAAGTTACCTTTAAAAACCCCTACCCTACATAGACCCCCCCTCCCATGCCGGTCTCATTCGGAAGAGAAGAAGATGGCGCCTGTGAACTCCAATGCCTGAATCTGCACCAATGGGTAAGTAAAACGTTAGGGGTATTTGCCTGGGGTAACACTTAGGCTGGAGGGAGGGGGGTCTATGTAGGGTAGGGGGTAGTTTTTTTTTTTAAGTTTAGGGTTTAATTCTCCTTTAAAGAAGAAACAACCTATGTCCAGTTCACATAAAAAGAGGTCAAAGTGAAGAAAATGGTCTAAATGACTTACATTTGATTTTCTGCTAAGACCTGAGAAGTGTCACTGTCCCCTTTAAGACCACACCCGTTTGCCTATCCTGGTTTTGCTGGTTGATTCTTCAATATTATTTATTATTTACCATGTACTTTATATAGAACAATATAAATAGACACATAGATACTCACTCGGTGTAAAGTGGAACCTGTGGAATATTTTTAGTAACAGAGAAATCTCCTTTCTCTCCGTAGTCACTGGTGAAGTGCATCCCACAAACACATATGATTTTGTTCCCTGGAAAATGGTGCAGAACATTCTCTTTATGGGTGTAGGACCAGTGCCAAGCCTGAGCCCCAATCAGCAGACCTCCTCCCTCTCGCACAAATGAGATGATCTCCTCAGCTTGGTGGCCATCATATCCGTTAGTACAGAACACGCCCAGGCCCTGAATCAGGGTGGAAGTGTTTTGGACTTTGTACCCGGAGGCAGAGAGACTTTTTGCTAATACCTGCAATTTATTATGCACCCCAATGTTGGCATTTGAATTTGGACTCAGCCAAGATACAGCATTTTTCAAAAACACCATGAACTCATTTGTGATAAGATAATCCTCGTGGGTCATAACCACTACTTTCCCTTTTCCATAGCGAGAGGCAGCGATGAGAACATCTTTTCTGGGAGACACCAGCACAGGGAATGCAGAGTCCCCTGTCAGCAGCAACTTGCATGGAATTCCCTTCCCAGTGAAACTCAGAGAATCAACACCACGGACCAGAGACTGGTAATCTTCATTAGCCGCCATATTGCTGAGGAAACAAGTGACACTAATAGTCAGAAAACTCTTTCGTTAAAAGGCACATCATTATACACGGGTGTAGCATAGGGACTAGTGTGCCGGGACATGTGGATCATCATCTTAAGTAAATCTGTTTAATTCATTTATTACTTGAATGTGTGTGAGACATTGCTCACTAATGGTTCACCAGAAGGCTTAATCAGTTACCCTGCATATTGTATTCATATGTGTTATTAATGTTAATGAATACAAATTATGAATATTAATAAAGGTTCACCTCTTTATTACAACTGGTATTTTATAACATTGCATAAGTACATAATGCCCTTGGGCCAACTGCCAATCCTGCCTTTTGCTGAAACTGTTTTTTTTTTTTTTTAAAAAAAACACCAGTTAATAGCTGTTCCTACAGAATCCTGCACTGAAATTAAATATAATATTATTATTATATTTAATTTTGAAATTGAATGTGGGACTAGACATGTCAGTTTCCCAGGTACCCTCAGTCATGTGACACGTGCTATAAAAAACTTCAGTCACTCTTTACTGCTGTGCTGCAAATTTTAGTGATTTCACACCTTCCCTTTGTCAGGGATGCTCCCACCAGGGAGGTTGTCAGGATCAAGGAGGAAGCCCACAAGGGAATCAAGGTCGCGGAGTCCAGAAGGGGTTAACCAGAAGATTTATCAGAGTCCAGGCAAGAGGTCAGGCAACAAACAGGAACAAGATTAGTCTCAAAATAGCAGACAGGAAACCCAGGAAACACAGTAACGAATCCTATACTTAGGCGCCATTCTGGCATCTTGGAAGGGTTTTTATATTTGAATTTGGCGCCATAGTGACATCATCAGCGTCCTTGCGCTGACGTCATCACGCCAGTGCCGCTACCCACGTGGCGGCCATGGGCGCTGCCATTTTGGGAGCGATGCCGGCTGGGGAGGACATGCCGCCGGGAGCTCCTGGAACTGCTCCGGGCGGCGATCGTGACACCCTTTCCCCCAGTAGACTATTAACAGAATAATGGGAAGGTAGAAGGATACCAACTCCCTGATATCTTCCTTGCCCTGCCTAGTGGTAGATATGAGAATAGCACCAATAATAAAACACCAAAGTCCTACCACGACTCCTCTAGTTACAATAAGTAGGAGAAACAAACGGCTTATCTGAAAGCAGTTCGATTGTGAAATGTTGGCTCTTTTTGAAAGCTCAGAATCACAATGACCTGATATGGCTGCCTGCACACCAATATTACAACTAAAAATATACATTTGATGTTTGAAGATGAATGGAACATTTTCTAATTGGACCAGTGTTGTTAGTGGAGTACCGCAGGGCTCTGTACTAGGTCCCTTGCTTTTCAACTTGTTTATTAATGACCTGGAGGTGGCCATTGAAAGTACTGTTTCTATTTTTGCAGATGATACTAAATTGTGCAGAACTATAGGTTCCATGCAGGATGCTGCCACTTTGCACAGTGATTTGTCAAGTTGGGAGTTAATATAGATATGGGTATATATCATTTATGTGAGTAGGGAGGGGTGTGTGTATGGATGCTGGGTTTTCATTAAGAGGTGTTGAACTTGATGAACTTGGACTTTGTCTTTTTTCAACCCGAATTAACTATGTAACTATGTAAGAATAACATTTTAAATGGTAGAACAGAAAGGTCATTTATGCATATTCTTTTGAGGTTGAACTAAAATACAGTTTTATGTAAATTACTACAGTTTAAACACTAATAAAATTAAGTTACATAAGCTGCCAGACAATTTTTGAACATTTGGAGTTGTATATTTTGAATGTTTGAATGGCTCATTCTTTATATTATGTTTATCTGGGATCTGTGTGTTTTTTTTTACTAGTAGAAATCCCCTGAGGTGTACTCTGTGGCCACTAGGTGGAGGACTGCAGTAGAGGTAAAGGGGCAAATTCACTAAGATTCGTAGTTGCGCCAGGCGTAACTTTGCCGCACTTCGCCACACTTCGCCAGGCGTAGTTTCGCCAGCGCTTCGCAAATTCACTAAAATCCGAAGTTGCGCTCAGGGGTAGCGTAAGGTTGCGAAGTAAAGCGAAGTTACGCTAGCGAAGGCTAATTTGCATACGGCGCCAAATTCAAATTTCAATGGAGGAATACGTATCAGCACTACAGATGGCTAGAAAAGCTTCAAAACATCAAATAAAATTTTTATTTTGCCCTACACATGTGCCCACTGTCTAGGTAAGTTGCCATGAGTCAGGAAATGTAGGGGGGAAGGAGGGGAGCCCCAAAAAATTTTTCGATCTTTTTCAGCCTATCACCCATCATGTAGAAAACACGCCAGCATTTTTTGGGACTTAGAAAAAATTTTGCCTTTTTTTGAAGCAATCCCTATCTACTCTATTGCGCTTCGCCTGGTCTGAGGTGGTGAAGGAAGTCTAGCGTAAAAGGTGGCGTTCAGTACACTGCGCAAGTTAGTGAATTTGCGTAGTTACGTCGCTAGCGAAACTTCGCCAGGCGTAAGGGTGCGAAGTAACACTAGCGAAACTACGCCAGCGTTCATTAGTGAATTTGCGCAGTAACGAAAATGCCAAACGCTAGCGAAGTAACGCTAGCGTTCGGCACTTAGTGAATTTGCCCCAAAGTATGATCCGGGTAAAGTATCAAGAAATGCTTACATACACTTTTTTTTAGGGCTACCAAAGCTTTCAAAATGTGTTGGAATTCCACTTCTGCAACAAAATACAGGTTTCTTGCGTGTGCATCTACCCCAAGAATCCATAAACTTTTAAAAGAACACATTGTGACAAATCCAAAATGGGTAAACATTTCTTTCTGCTACAAACTACCCAATTGCAATGCTTTGCTAAAGTAATTTTTTGTAATAAAAAAATGATTTACATTTCAGAATTTTCGAACAGGTAATAAGATCAAACATCCTAAATATGAATGCCAAGGGTGTACAGAACAGTTTGATGCCTAAGGTATTTGGCATGTAAGGACTCCAGCATAAATATACCCCATATGATCTTTTCTTTTTGTTATTTCAACAACTGCAAAATCAACAGATTTGCTGCTTTTTAGTAAAGCCATAAAAAATACATTCATCCCAAAAAGCTAAATATTTGGAGAGTACAGTTTCCTGAATCCAAAATGGGCAAATACATCATTCTACTCCAAACTTGCAAACAGCAAAACTTTCCTAAATTTAGCAACGTTAATGTTTTTTGCTTCCTCTGTAGTTACACCCCTGCCTAACGTTTGGCACCCCCAAGTATAAAATTACATTCCATATCCTTTAACCCTATTTTTAATTTTATTTTCTCAAGTTTTTTTCTGTCCCCTCATGTTCTAAAACATTTCATTGAGCGCCTTTTAAGTGTAGTTTTCCCAAATGTTACACCATAGTTTTGGCCTCTTTTCCTTAAAAAATATTTTTGTGAAACATTTTAAAAGTGTTGGTCACCTTTGCGTTAACATTTAATATTTAGTATTTAGCTCCGCAGTTTGCAATTTCAGCAATCTGGTTACTAGGTTTCAAATTACCCTAACAACTGAATACTGAGGACTGAATATAAAGATGAGTAACAAAAAGTAGCAATAACAATACATTTGTAGCCTTACAGAGCATTTGTTTTTTAGATGGGGTCAGTGACCCCATTTGAAAGCTGGAAAGAGTTAGAAGAAGAAGGCAAATAATTTCAAGTTAACTGAAAGGTAAACCACCCCTTTAAGCTGTGACTAACCTTTTCGGCTGGAGGGCTGCTGGCTGTGTTGGAGGGTCCCAGTCTTACTGAATATTACACAGCAGGGAGTATGGGTCTGGCACTGGACCAAAAAAGGTTAACTAATATAACACAGTGACAAATTCATGTCTAATCTCCTTAAAACACAGAAGAATAAAGACAGTGCCAACTCTAATTTCTAATGCCCTCAACTCACCTTCTCCTGTTATTCAGTAGTCAGTATGTCTCTCACTGCATTTGCTTCTCCTTTTATCTCCCACTCCATTTTCTCTCTCCTCCCACTCTTCTTCTTATCTCTACAAACCCACAACACAATAGCCACTATTTCCGCTGCCTCCTCTAAGCCCAGATATGTAGTTCCGTTCAGTTTTGTTGCCATCCCCTTTGAAATTAGTGGTGTAATTAAAGAGGAAACAGACCCCACGGCTGCAGGGGGGCCCAGTCTGTGGCACATGTCTCCTCTAAAGCCATGCTAGAGAAAGTTTGTGCGTCTGCTGAAATATTTTGGCAAAGGGCATCCTGTTCTAGCTCCTATCTTTCCTATTTGCGTCAGGTGCTCATCATGGTGGCCAATAAAAGGGGCAAATAATTAGGGATGCACCGAATCCACTTTTTTGGATTCGGCCGAACCCCCGAATCCTTCACGAAAGATTCGGCCGAATACCGAACCGAATCCGAACCCTAATTTGCATATGCAAATTAGGGGTGGAAAGGGGAAAACATTTTTTACTTCCTTGTTTTCTGACAAAAAGTCACGCAATTTCCTTACAACCCCTAATTTGCATATGCAAATTAGGATTCGGATTCGGTTCGGCCAGGCAGAAGGATTCGGCCGAATCCGAATCCTGCTGAAAAAGGCCGAATCCTGAACCGAATCCTGGATTCGGTGCATCCCTACAAATAATGTGGGACTTTTAACATTGGGAATCAAGTTGCCTGTACAGAAATGCCTCAATAAATACTAGAATTCTTCATGATCTTCATCAGATGAAAGTCAGTCTGGCCCAACCTAGGGTGACTTTGATGTGGGACTTTCCATACCACTTGTATTTTTGCCATTAAAGACTTTTTTAAATATTTTTTCTTGAAAATTGCAATAAAATCATTTTGAAATATGTCCTTAAAATATTTTTTATTTTTGTGGTATTTACAGCCCTTTTATTATTATTATTATTATTATTATTAATAATGTATTTTTAGAGCGCCAACATATTTTGAAAAGCTGTAAAAAGAATTCACATGAATTACATACATATAACATATAACATACATAACAACCTGCACCGGTAAAAAAGGTGAGACAGGCAATGTGCAAAAGAGATGTGTAGGAGTTGGCAAGATCAGAAATAAGAAGGTAAGAGATGTAACATATGGTATGGCATTTGGTAGATTAACCGAATGAGTGTAAGTTTCTCTAAATAAGTGTGTTTAAGAGATCTTTTGAAAGCAGAAAGGTTGGGAGAGGGTCGGACATAGCTTGAGAGAGGATTCCAGAGGAGGGGTGCAGCCCTTGTCTTGAATGTGAGCGTGTGAGGAGGTAATGACAGAAAAGTTGAGGAGCAGGTCAGTAGAGGAGCTTAGTAAGTGGTTGGGTGAGTATATAGAGATAAGTCCAGAGATGTAGGGAGGGGTATTTTGGATATGTTTCTTAGGTGAAAGTGACATGATTTAAAAAGTGACTGGATATGAGGAGAGGACAGGGCAGAATCTAGGATAACCCCAAGGCACCGGGCCAGAGGAGACGGGGTGATAGTGGCATTGTTAACTACAATAGATACTTCTGGGATGTTACAGGTGTAACATTCGGGGGAATGAGAACCATTTCCATTTTAGAGAGGTTTAATTTAAGGTAGCATTGTGACATCCAAGTAGAGATAGCGGACAGGCAGGAGGAGACCCAAGACCTGATTGATATCAGGAGAGGAGAGATAGATCTGAGTATCGTCAGCATAGAGGTGGTATTGGAAACCATATGAGTTGATTTGTTTGCTGAGAGAGGAAGTATAGAAAAAAAATAAAAAGGGGCCCAGGACAGAACCCAGAGGAACCCCAACAGAGAGAAGACGATAATCCATTGTAGGAGACACTGAAGGAACGTTTAGTGAGATGATTAGTGAGAACCAGGACAGGGCAGTGTCACAAAGGCCAAGCGAATAGAGGGTCTGGAACAGGAGAGGATGATCCACAGTGTCAAATGCAGCCGAGAGATCAAGAAGTATTAGTAATGAGAAGTGGTTGTTGGCTTTTGCTGTTAAAAGGTCATTAGTTAGTTGGGTTAGGGCAGTCTCAGTGGAGTGTTGATGCCTAAAACCAGATTGCAGGAGGTCCAGCAGGTTATTGTTAGAGAGGAATATCGTTAGTTGGCTGTAAGCTAGATGCTCAAGTAGTTTGGTTATGAAAAGCAGCAGAGGATAGGATGGAGGTTATCAAGGGATCAAGAGAGGGTTTTTTTCAAAATGGCGATGACAAGAGAATCTTTTTGTTGAGAAGGAAAGATTCCAGTTTAGAGCGAGAGATTAAATAGATTAGTCAAGACTTTGATTAGGCAGGGATTGGTATTGTGGAGAAGTTTATAAGGAATGGGATCAAGTGGGCAGGTGGTAAGGTGAGAAGAGGCCAACAGTTTAGAAACTTTCTCATCAGTGACAGAGAATAAGGAGCACAGGAGAGACTGGGGAGTGTGGAGGAGGGGTGGTGAATATCTAGGTGGGTTTAATAGTGTAATGTCACGTCTGATTTTGAAGTGCTCAGCAATATATTGGGCAGAGACAAATGTGCATGGAGGAGTGTGGAAGGGGAAAGAATAATGTTAAGGGTACAGAAAAGTGGGGAAGTTTTTTTTAGAAAGGGAGTTAATGAGTGAAGTAAAGTACAGTATGTTTGTTTGGATAGGGAAGGCTGGTGTTAAAGGAGCGTAGGGACTTCTGTGCTCCAAAAGTCCGATTCTAAGCGGGATTTGCTCCAGCAACACTCAAGTGCGCGTGAATGTCATTGGAGAGCTTTTGTATGAGCAGTATGCCAAGGTTGAAGCGGTTTGGGTCTAGTGCATTAGGTTTTGGCAGGAGCAAGTTCATTGAGGGCAGTGGTGAGTGTGCTTTAGTAGGAAGAACTAGCAATATTAGGACAGGAGGTGGCTGAGATATTAGTGTGAACAGGGTCAAAGGATGAGGTGAGCCCTACATTTTGTTATATAGTAGAATTACACAAAAACACAGATTTAGAAAGTAAATGAAATATGAACTTCTGCTGCCATTTAAATGGTCAATGGCAGGGTTTTAAAAGCGGAGACTTTTCAATAAATACATTAGGCATAATGATTAATATAGAAAATTATAAACCTGGGAATAGGCAACGTTCGCTATTTTAGTGATCAGAAATATCCTCCCACCAGCTCTTTTGTTAAAAGGCCATGCAATGAATACTTACTTTGATGCAGACAGAGATATTTGGTGCAGTGCCAGTGAACAGCAGAACGGGTCCTCAAAAAGCTGCCCTGTATTAAACGGACTTAATCAATTCATATAAATTCCAAATCACGGCTAATAAATCTCAAAAAACCTTCGAAGCTGCTGCCTGAGTAAGACCTGTAGTCACAATGGGAAAATAAGCAGACAGCTGAAAGCAGTATGATGAAATGTAATATGTTGTTTATTAGGACAGTACTAACATGTTACATGTTTTGGGGCCCAGCCCTTGAGTTCTAATAAACAACACATTGTTTATATTTACAAAATATTGCTTTCAGCTGTTCTGGTATTTGTCTCCTTTTCTGTTAAAGGAGAAGGAAAGGCCTATTTACTTGGGGGTGCTAAAAGTTAGGCACCCCTAAGCAGGGGCGCTCCACCAATGAGGCGAGTTGAGACACTCGCCTCAGGCGGCAGCGCCCCCCTGGTTACCAGGGGCGGCAAAAATGCCGCTCCTGGTAACTAAGAGCCGAATTTCCGGTTTTCAACCCGGTAATTCGGCTCTTCTAGTGCAGAGAGCACAATTGCGCTCTGTGCACTATCGACGTGCAGCGCCCCGACCCCCTCCTGCGCAGAAAATGTGAGCGCCGTGAGGAGGGGTCGGGGCGGCAACGGAAGGCCGCCTCAGGCGGCATAAAGGCGCGGATCGGCGCTGCCCCTAAGTGATTGTATTTACTTAACCAAAACCCCGGGGCCAGTGCTCCTATCAGCAAAAAATGGCACCAGTCCGAGGTTCTTCCAACGAGCACCATAGAGTGATTGTCTTCATGCTTCTTCTTTCTTCAAATTTATTGCATGTGCAGTAGAACGTAAGCGGCAACTTCTTTTAAAGTTTGTCTTTTTGCTCCACTGCGCATCCATGCGATAAAAGAAGAAGAAGTAAGCGATCACTCTGTGGTGCCTGCTGCTGATAAGAACACTGGCCCGAGGTGAAGTATATACAATCACTTGGGGGTGCCTAACTTTTGGCACCACATGTAAATTCAGCATTTACTTCTCCTTTAAAAGTGATATAGAGTCATGGAAGTGAAAAAGAGCAATTCTTCCCCTTTACAAAGTACTTGGCAATAAGGGCATGGCCAAAACTTTCATAGTCTGAGTATTGGATTTTCCCTAGCATACACATCAACCTCCCCCAGATTTCATGGCAGTTACTGGGATTTGGAGCCCTTCCCTGATTGCTTAAGGTCAAGGGTGTAACTACAGATTGAGCAGACCCTGCGGCTGCAGGGGGCCCAAGAGTGTAAGGGCCCAGTAAGGTCATAATTAATGAGCAATTTCTTTTTAATAGTTTTATTATTTAGTTTTAGAACTACAATTTAAATATATCTTGCTAGAAAAAAATCAACTTACTGATGTTTTGAGGCCCTAAAATGAATTTGCTATGGGGGGCCCAGTAACATCTAGTTACACCACTGCATGAGGTACAAAACCCTTCTGATCTTCTGATTGGAGTCTTTGGTTGCTCAGCTAACTACCCATAAATATGCCTGTAATAATTCCATAGGAATGAATAAAGAGTAGAGGAATTTTAGTGTGATGAGCTCTCATCTTTTAGGTTCTCCTGGAGGAACCAACCACCCCTTCCAGCAAGACCAAGCACTAGGGAAACCTCCGCCCCTGGCTTTAACCTGGAAACAGCAACCCCCTGATAACTATGAACTAGGTCCAACCCTGAGCTACAATAAGCCTTATAGTAACAGCCAAAAGTAAAGGTGAGCAAAGCTCTAACCCTTCTACATGTGTCTGCTGAATCAGCCTCACCACTTTGTTTCAGAGAAGCCGGTATTTCAGTAGAACTTGCTTGTGGGTTTTTCTTTACATGCTTTAAAATGAATCAATTGATGTCAGCAAGTGCCCATTAGATGTGAATAAGAAGTTTTTCAGCAGAATCCCACACAGTTGACAGACTTTAACTTTTTTCCTACCTGCCACTTCTGCAAATGTTAGTTGTTGTGTATGTGTGGCAATATTGTGGTGTGTGTGTGTAGTAATATTTTCGTGAGAATTGACCACTACTTGATTCCAGTGAATCTATAGCTCTGGGATCCATCCGCACAAAATCAGTCATCACAGATCATATGGCTCCATGCCCACACAATCCCTATAACTGACAGTGAGACATGAGGGCAATTCCACCATCTGCTCCTGCAAAGTCAACTGTCACTTCCCATAAGATTTAGCAGGTTTTTTAAAGATTATTTTGCTTTTTTTTTTCAATCTAAACCTACAAAAATAAAATAGAAGGTAAAGAATAGTAAAGAGAGTAAAGAAAGGAAAATGGGATGATCTCAAGGGATAAAATAGGTTAGAGTTTCATAATGCACATTACATTAAATGGATTCTGTGATGATTTTTTATTTCTAAATTACATTGTTTATACTGCAAACAATTCACTCCACCGTGTACATTTTATTGCTGAACCAACAAAAACATTTTTTATTTGTAATATTGGTGTGTAGGCAACCATCTCAGGCCTGATCTTGTGCTTTCAGAAAAAGCCAGCGCTTCATGATGGGACTTTCAGATAAGCTATTGTTTCCCCTGAAGGAGTTGCAGTGGGACTTGGATTTTTACTACTGAGTGCAATACTAATATTACCAGGGAGCCATTATCTTGTGTCAGGGAGCTGTTATCTTGGGGGGAAATGGAGGGGGGTGATATTACTCCTCTTTTGCGGCTCAGCCGAAGTGACTGAAGTTCACGTCATATGACTAGTCTAAGGGCACCTGGAAAACTAACAACATGTCTAGCCTCGCACCACATTTCAAAAATTAAATATAAACAAATATGTTTGATCTTTTGAAAAATGGATTTCAGTTCAGAATTCTGCTGGAGCAGCACTATTAACTAATTGTCTGTCCTGTGACAGAATCCCTTTAATACAATAATGACAGAATTATCTCTGAGTTCTTATCCAAGTACCCTAAAAATATCTCTGAGTTCTTATCCAAGTACACTAAAATTATCTCTGAGTTCTTATCCAAGTACCCTAAAAATATCTCTGAGTTCTTATCCAAGTACCTTAAAATTATCTCTGAGTTCTTATCCAAGTACCCTACAATTATCTCTGAGTTCTTATCCAAGTACCCTACAATTATCTCTGAGTTCTTATCCAAGTACCCTACAATTATCTCTGAGTTCTTATCCACGTACCCTACAATTATCTCTGAGTTCTTATCCAAGTACCCTACAATTATCTCTTGAGTTCTTATCCACGTACCCTACAATTATCTCTGAGTTCTTATCCAAGTACCCTACAATTATCTCTGAGTTCTTATCCAAGTACCCTACAATTATCTCTGAGTTCTTATCCACGTACCCTACAATTATCTCTGAGTTCTTATCCAAGTACCCTACAATTATCTCTGAGTTCTTATCCAAGTACCCTACAATTATCTCTGAGTTCTTATCCACGTACCCTACAATTATCTCTGAGTTCTTATCCAAGTACCCTACAATTATCTCTTGAGTTCTTATCCAAGTACCCTACAATTATCTCTGAGTTCTTATCCAAGTACCCTAAAATTATCTCTGAGTTCTTATCAAAGTACCCTACAATTATCTCTGAGTTCTTATCCACGTACCCTACAATTATCTCTGAGTTCTTATCCAAGTACCCTACAATTATCTCTGAGTTCTTATCCAAGTACCCTACAATTATCTCTGAGTTCTTATCCACGTACCCTACAATTATCTCTGAGTTCTTATCCAAGTACCCTACAATTATCTCTGAGTTCTTATCCAAGTACCCTAAAATTATCTCTGAGTTCTTATCAAAGTACCCTACAATTATCTCTGAGTTCTTATCCAAGTACCCTATAATTATCTCCGAGTTCTTATCCAAGTACCCTACAATTATCTCTTGAGTTCTTATCCAAGTACCCTAAAATTATCTCTGAGTTCTTATTCAAGTACCCTATAATTATCTCTGAGTTCTTATCCAAGTACCCTAAAATTATCTCTGAGTTCTTATCCAAGTACCCTACAATTATCTCTGAGTTCTTATCCAAGTACCCTAAAATTATCTCTGAGTTCTTATCCACGTACCCTACAATTATCTCTGAGTTCTTATCCAAGTACCCTAAAATTATCTCTTAGTTCTTATCCACGTACCCTACAATTATCTCTTGAGTTCTTATCCACGTACCCTACAATTATCTCTGAGTTCTTATCCAAGTACCCTACAATTATCTCTGAGTTCTTATCCAAGTACCCTACAATTATCTCTGAGTTCTTATCCACGTACCCTACAATTATCTCTGAGTTCTTATCCAAGTACCCTACAATTATCTCTGAGTTCTTATCCAAGTACCCTACAATTATCTCTGAGTTCTTATCCACGTACCCTACAATTATCTCTGAGTTCTTATCCAAGTACCCTACAATTATCTCTTGAGTTCTTATCCACGTACCCTACAATTATCTCTGAGTTCTTATCCAAGTACCCTACAATTATCTCTGAGTTCTTATCCAAGTACCCTACAATTATCTCTGAGTTCTTATCCACGTACCCTACAATTATCTCTGAGTTCTTATCCAAGTACCCTACAATTATCTCTGAGTTCTTATCCAAGTACCCTAAAATTATCTCTGAGTTCTTATCAAAGTACCCTACAATTATCTCTGAGTTCTTATCCAAGTACCCTACAATTATCTCTGAGTTCTTATCCAAGTACCCTACAATTATCTCTGAGTTCTTATCCAAGTACCCTACAATTATCTCCGAGTTCTTATCCAAGTACCCTACAATTATCTCTGAGTTCTTATCCAAGTACCCTACAATTATCTCTGAGTTCTTATCCACGTACCCTACAATTATCTCTGAGTTCTTATCCAAGTACCCTACAATTATCTCTGAGTTCTTATCCAAGTACCCTAAAATTATCTCTGAGTTCTTATCAAAGTACCCTACAATTATCTCTGAGTTCTTATCCAAGTACCCTATAATTATCTCCGAGTTCTTATCCAAGTACCCTACAATTATCTCTTGAGTTCTTATCCAAGTACCCTAAAATTATCTCTGAGTTCTTATTCAAGTACCCTATAATTATCTCTGAGTTCTTATCCAAGTACCCTAAAATTATCTCTGAGTTCTTATCCAAGTACCCTACAATTATCTCTGAGTTCTTATCCAAGTACACTAAAATTATCTCTGAGTTCTTATCCACGTACCCTACAATTATCTCTGAGTTCTTATCCAAGTACCCTAAAATTATCTCTGAGTTCTTATCCAAGTACCCTACAATTATCTCTTGAGTTCTTATCCACGTACCCTACAATTATCTCTGAGTTCTTATCCAAGTACCCTACAATTATCTCTGAGTTCTTATCCAAGTACCCTACAATTATCTCTGAGTTCTTATCCACGTACCCTACAATTATCTCTGAGTTCTTATCCAAGTACCCTACAATTATCTCTGAGTTCTTATCCAAGTACCCTACAATTATCTCTGAGTTCTTATCCACGTACCCTACAATTGTCTCTGAGTTCTTATCCAAGTACCCTACAATTATCTCTTGAGTTCTTATCCACGCACCCTACAATTATCTCTGAGTTCTTATCCAAGTACCCTACAATTATCTCTGAGTTCTTATCCAAGTACCCTACAATTATCTCTGAGTTCTTATCCACGTACCCTACAATTATCTCTGAGTTCTTATCCAAGTACCCTACAATTATCTCTGAGTTCTTATCCAAGTACCCTAAAATTATCTCTGAGTTCTTATCAAAGTACCCTACAATTATCTCTGAGTTCTTATCCAAGTACCCTATAATTATCTCTGAGTTCTTATCCAAGTACCCTACAATTATCTCTGAGTTCTTATCCAAGTACCCTACAATTATCTCTGAGTTCTTATCCACGTACCCTACAATTATCTCTGAGTTCTTATCCAAGTACCCTACAATTATCTCTGAGTTCTTATCCAAGTACCCTAAAATTATCTCTGAGTTCTTATCAAAGTACCCTACAATTATCTCTGAGTTCTTATCCAAGTACCCTATAATTATCTCCCAGTTCTTATCCAAGTACCCTAAAATTATCTCTGAGTTCTTATCAAAGTACCCTACAATTATCTCTGAGTTCTTATCCAAGTACCCTATAATTATCTCCGAGTTCTTATCCAAGTACCCTAAAATTATCTCCGAGTTCTTATCCAAGTACCCTACAATTATCTCTGAGTTCTTATCCAAGTACCCTAAAATTATCTCTGAGTTCTTATCCACGTACCCTACAATTATCTCTGAGTTCTTATCCAAGTACCCTAAAATTATCTCTGAGTTCTTATCCACGTACCCTAAAATTATCTCTGAGTTCTTATTCAAGTACCCTACAATTATCTCTGAGTTCTTATCCAAGTACCCTACAATTATCTCAGAGTTCTTATCCAAGTACCCTACAATTATCTCTGAGTTCTTATCCAAGTACCCTACAATTATCTCTGAGTTCTTATCCACGTACCCTACAATTATCTCTGAGTTCTTATCCAAGTACCCTACAATTATCTCTGAGTTCTTATCCAAGTACCCTAAAATTATCTCTGAGTTCTTATCAAAGTACCCTACAATTATCTCTGAGTTCTTATCCAAGTACCCTATAATTATCTCCGAGTTCTTATCCAAGTACCCTAAAATTATCTCTGAGTTCTTATCAAAGTACCCTACAATTATCTCTGAGTTCTTATCCAAGTACCCTATAATTATCTCCGAGTTCTTATCCAAGTACCCTAAAATTATCTCTGAGTTCTTATCCAAGTACCCTACAATTATCTCTGAGTTCTTATCCAAGTACCCTAAAATTATCTCTGAGTTCTTATCCACGTACCCTACAATTATCTCTGAGTTCTTATCCAAGTACCCTAAAATTATCTCTGAGTTCTTATCCACGTACCCTACAATTATCTCTGAGTTCTTATCCAAGTACCCTAGAATTATCTCTTGAGTTCTTATCCACGTACCCTACAATTATCTCTGAGTTCTTATCCAAGTACCCTACAATTATCTCTGAGTTCTTATCCAAGTACCCTACAATTATCTCTGAGTTCTTATCCACGTACCCTACAATTATCTCTGAGTTCTTATCCAAGTACCCTATAATTATCTCCGAGTTCTTATCAAAGTACCCTACAATTATCTCTGAGTTCTTATCCAAGTACCCTATAATTATCTCCGAGTTCTTATCCAAGTACCCTATAATTATCTCTGAGTTCTTATCCAAGTACCCTAAAATTATCTCTGAGTTCTTATCCAAGTACCCTATAATTATCTCTGAGTTCTTATCCAAGTACCCTAAAATTATCTCTGAGTTCTTATCCAAGTACCCTACAATTATCTCTGAGTTCTTATCCAAGTACCCTAAAATTATCTCTGAGTTCTTATCCAAGTACCCTACAATTATCTCTGAGTTCTTATCCAAGTACCCTAAAATTATCTCTGAGTTCGTATCCAAGTACCCTACAATTATCTCTATATTCTTATCCAAGTACCCTACAATTATTTCTGAGTTCTTATCCAAGTACCCTACAATTATCTCTATATTCTTATCCAAGTACCCTACAATTATTTCTGAGTTCTTATCCAAGTACCCTAAAATTATCTCTGAGTTCTTATTCAAGTACCCTATAATTATCTCTGAGTTCTTATCCAAGTACCCTAAAATTATCTCTGAGTTCTTATCCAAGTACCCTACAATTATCTCTGAGTTCTTATCCAAGTACCCTAAAATTATCTCTGAGTTCTTATCCAAGTACCCTACAATTATCTCTGAGTTCTTATCCAAGTACCCTAAAATTATCTCTGAGTTCTTATCCAAGTACCCTACAATTATCTCTGAGTTCTTATCCAAGTATCCTAAAATTATCTCTGAGTTCGTATCCAAGTACCCTACAATTATCTCTATATTCTTATCCAAGTACCCTACAATTATTTCTGAATTCTTATCCAAGTACCCTACAATTATCTCTGAGTTCTTATCTAAGTACCCTAAAATTATCTCTGATTTGTGATTCAAGTACCCCAAACTGACATTTTTTAGGACACTATATGGAGTAAGATGCACTCTGGTCAGGAGTTTGTTTAAAATTATCTTTAATGGAGCCACATGTTCCTCACCAACCCCTTGGATGTCGCACCCAGTGGCTTCAAAGCAGGTGCTTATTTATGAATTCCTTGTTTAAAGGCAAGTTTTGGTTGGTTGCATACAAAACAGATGTACTGCCAAATACAGCCTTCTTTAGATTGCCAGTCCTCAGGGGCTACCAGTCCTCAGGGGCCAAACAAAATGTTATGCTTGAGTTTCTCTCCAACTCTTTTTACTAAATGTCTAAAATGTGTCTAAAATCTAAACATGGCACATGGGTAAAAATGGTTGGGGACCCCGTCCTAGACCTTTTAAAATGAGCGGGTCACAGTAAGTATGGGGGTTGTGGTTGTATACTATCTGGACAGGCCTCTATACAGAAGCCCAGCCAAGGCTTTAAAAAAGCCCCCTGTGGCCACCTCCAAAATAGTAGCCTGGTTACATCTAAACGTTTGGAAGACATCAAAGGGCTTTCGCAGTGTCCAACAAATTTAAAGGGGTTGTTCACCTTCTAAACACTTCTTACATTTCAGTTGTTTTCAGATTGTTCACCAAAAATAAAGATTTTTTTCTAATTGCTTTCCATGTTTTATTTTTTTACCATTTTCCCAAAATTTAAGATTAAATTTAATGTTCTTGTCTAGTGTTTGAGTCTGGCAGCTCAGTGATCCAGGAGCATTTTGAACTGTTATAATTAGATACATTTAGTTGATACATTTCTGAGAAGCCTCTCTGGAGTATTAGCAACTATTGTATCAATTCTAACAGCTGCATTTAAAGGGGAACTCCACAAAAACATAACTTAAAGGGATACTGTCATGGGAAAGCATGTTTTTTTCAAAACACATCAGTTAATAGTGCTGCTGCAGCAGAATTCTGCACTGAAATCCATTTTTCAAAAGAGCAAAAGATTTTTTTAGATTTAATTTTGAAATCTGACATGGGGCTAGACATATTGTCAGTTTCCCAGTCATGTGACTTGTTCTCTGATAAACTTCAGTAACTCTTTACTGCTGCACTGCAAGTGTGATATCACCCCCCCCCCCGGCAGCCTAACAACAGAACAATGGGAAACGAGGTTGCAGCTCCCTAACACAAGATAACAGCAGCCTGGTAGAATTAAGAACAACATTCAATAGTAAAAGCCAAGTTGCACTGAGACTGATTCAGTTACATTAAGTAGGAGAGATAACAGCCTGCCAGAAAGTAGTTCCATCCTAAAGTGCTACGCAATATGTTGGCGCTATATAAATACATGTTAATAATAATTAATAATAAAGTGCTGGCATAAGTCACATGACTGGGGACAGCTGGGAAACTGATAATATGTCTAGCCCCATGTCAGATTTCAAAACTGAATATAAAACAATCTGTCTGCTCTTTTGAGAATTGGATTTCAGTGCAGATTTCTGCTGGAGCAGCACTATTAACTGATGTGTTTTGGAAAAAACATGTTTTCCCATGACAGTATCCCTTTAAGGTTTTTGAAAAGTAAACATCATTTCAAGCAACTTTGCAATATATATAATTTAAAAAATATGCAGACTTTTCATGATTTGTAATGGTTTCTGACAGTTCCCTAAGCCCAGCCCCCTGCTCTCCTGCTGATCTGTCTGACTACTTTGCTGAGCTGTCTGACTACTGTTACTTTGTATCAGCAGCCATCTGTCCTCCAAACCCCACAATTCCCTGCACATGTGATTTCACTAAGGAAAGGAACATCATAGTGTAATGCATTTTGGGTTATGTAGTTCCTGCATGTTGTCTGTAAGCTGTGGAGAAGTATCAGTGTTTAGTCCCTCCTTCCCTGCCAGGATTTCAAATGATGCAGAAAGAGAAGAACTGTTAAACAACTGGATTTCAACATAGAAAATGGCATTTATTCATAGTTTTTGAAGAAACAGGTAAATGTGATGGGTATATTAGGGGTTTCTTTGTTATGTGGCCTCTTTATTAAATTTTGGTTTGGAAACAGGAGTTCCCCTTTAAAGGACCAGTAACGTCAAAAATTTTTACAAAATAATTTGTTAGAATACAACAAAAAAAAAACACCAACACAAATTAAAATTTAAAATAGCAAAGCCTTTATTAAGAAATAACTTACAGAAACTCCACTTCCTGTCCTCTTCATAAAAGGCGAAAAGGCGACCATCCATCTGCAGCGCTTGATTTCTCCTCCTGGCTATACACTGACAGCGTGTCCTCTGCCCGATCGCCTTCTCCAGCTCTTCTTCATCGAGCAGCAGTATGAAGGCGATGTCTCCTGCTCCTCCGCTCCAGGAATGCAGCCCTGACTGCCGACCCCTTGCCCACTCCGTCACTGTCAAGGCAGCTGAAACAAAGCAGCCGCAAAAGAATGCGTCCAACACTGAGCCGGCAGGAGGAGTAAATAAAAGTAAATCATACAACCCCGGCAGGTCCGCATTGAGTGTATTAGGAGGCTGCGTCTGCACCGCTCCAGGGCGAAAGGCTGTCCCCCCCAAATCCTGCCGTTTCACGATTCAGCCTTCAGCAGCCTAACAGCAGTTTGACAGAGGGAACAGCAGCAGCTGCAGGCGGGGAGCAGCACGGCTCACCAAAAGAAGCTCGTCCTCCTGGGGTTGCCGGCTCAGTGTTGGACGCATTCTTTTGCGGCTGCTTTGTTTCAGCTGCCTTGACAGTGACGGAGTGGGCAAGGGGTCGGCAGTCAGGGCTGCATTCCTGGAGCGGAGGAGCAGGAGACATCGCGTTCATACTGCTGCTGGATGAAGAAGAGCTGGAGAAGGCGATCGGGCAGAGGACACTCTGTCAGTGTATAGCCAGGAGGAGAAATCAAGCGCTGCAGATGGATGGTCGCCTTTTCGCCGTTTATGAAGAGGACAGGAAGTGGAGTTTCTGTAAGTTATTTCTTAATAAAGGCTTTGCTATTTTAAATTTTAATTTGTGTTGGTGTTTTTTTTTTGTTGTATTCTAACGAATTATTTTGTAATAATTTTTGACGTTACTGGTCCTTTAATGAAACTCGGAGATGCTACTCAGCAGGGACAAGGATAATAAATATATCAACTAAATGTATCAATTTAGAACAGGTAGGGGCAGATTTATCAAGGGTCGAATTTCGAAGTAATGGGAGTTTTTTTGAACTCCCATAACTTCGAAATTTGAATAAAATGTTTGGTTTTTTTTTTTCTTCGAGTGAATAGGCCGTTTTGCTTCTAATTAGAATTGTACAAATCAAAGTAACACGATTCTTAAGTTTTTTTTAAATATTTTTTTTTTCAAAGTCCATGACTCCAAAAAGTTTCCAGGAGGTCCCCCATAGGCTAAAACAGCAATTCGCCGGGTTTTAGATGGCGAATGGTCGACGTCAAATTTTTAAGGAGACAGTACATGATAAATTTCGATATTCAAATTTTTTTCAAATTCAAATCGAGGTACTCACAAATAGCTCCAAATACAAATTTTTGTAATTCTAATTTTCACTTCGACCCTTGATAAATCTGCCCCCTAAAGTCTGCAACCCCCCCACTTGGAGAGCTGCATTAGAAGGTGAAAATAAGACTTTACACTTCAATATTAGAAAACCGGTCACAAATAGAAAATATTAAGTACTGTAATTGGAAAAAGTCTTTACTTCTGGTGAACAATCTGAAATATGTAAAAAAGTGTTTGAAGGTGAACAACACCTTTAAGTGATAAGTTAGTTAAAAAAAACAACTCTAAAATGAATATCAGTGACTTCAGAAGGAATACGAGATCTTCTAGAACCACTTTTAGCCAATTAGCGAGAACTTTAGCAAAGATTCTGAGATGACAATTTAAAGGGAATCGATTGTCATTTTAAACTTTTTTTTTTTTTTGCATTTTTATAAAAAACACACATCCATAAACACTGTCTGGCAAATAAAATGTTAATCCCCAAATCCATGCATAAGTTATTTTAGTTTGTATTTTGTCATGGGGGCTTCCATTTGTGCTCATTACACATTCATCCTGTGCTGCTCTAACAGCAGGCGCAGCATTACCTGTGTGCTTGGAGGCAGCCACTCTGTAATGAAAAGCCAGGTCGCACCACGACATGAGAATCTAGCTGTACCCTCCCCCTCCCCTCTCTGCCCATGTGTGTGATGTTTGGAGGAGAGAGGTCACATGGTTTGCAGGGAAGCAATTACTTTCACTTTCCTACGTCCTGCTCTACAGCTGCACTAGCAGCCCCTCCTCCCACAGACACTATCAAAGCTCCTCCCCTTCTGTAAGTTTGTTCTCTGCTTTCCTTTGGAGGGGGGAACTTTCTCTCCTTGCTGCCTTCCTAGTTAGTTTTACTGGTTACTAGATGGGGTAAAGGAGCTGTGAGTTCCCTCTGCTATCCACCTCTCACACACTGCGCTCCTTTCCTGCCTGCAATACTTCTTTTTTCATTAACTACTTACTGCCTCCTTTCTCCTCAGCTATTTTAACCCTTCCTAGACTTCCTCCTAAGTTTTCCTGGTTTTCAAGTATGTCCTCCTTATTTTATCCTTTTTTTTTATTCCCTGTCATCAGTCCTGGGAGTGTACTCCTGTGTTTCTGCCATTCATTTTTGTGTATGTATATTTTAAAAACGTAAGTGGGGGCAGTGATCACAGGACTATCTTATTTCAGTCCTTCTGAAGTGGTGTCAGTGGGAGCTTATCTTGATTCCTGCCTATTGTTCAATTGACAGGCTCAGCAGACAAGGCTCTATTTACATTACAGCAGCTTGTAGGAGGGAGGGGTAATGACATCACTCCAACTTGCAGTGCAGCAGTAAAGTGTGACTGAAGTTTATCAGAGCACAAGTCACATGACCTGAGGGCAGCTGGGAAATGTCAAAATGTCTAGCCCCATAGCAAATTTTAAAATTAGATATAAAAAAATCCATTTCTTGTTTTGAAAAACGGATTTCAATGCAGGATTCTGCTGTAGTAGCACTATTAACTGATACATTTTGTAAAAAACATGTTTTTCCATGACAGTATCCCTTTAAGAGGGTCGATATGAATTACACCTCTCAGGGCGTTTGCCTGGCTTAGTAATCTGATGATTCTGGAAACCCAGCATGTTGTGTGATAAATTCAGGTGCACAATTTAGGGACAAGGTATGGAGGGGTAGTAGACAACTTTGAACCTGGGAAAGCAACTACAATATGTCCGGTTACCACAACTGGATGTTCTGGGTGTCCCAGTGTAGTATCATTTAGGGATGCACCGAATCCAGGATTCGGTTCGGGATTCGGCCTTTTTCAGCAGGATTCGGATTCGGCCGAATCCTTCTACCCGGCCGAACTGAATCCGAATCCTAATTTGCATATGCAAATTAGGAGCAGGGAGGGAAATTGCGTGACTTTTTGTCAGAGAACAAGGAAGTAAAAAATGTTTTCCCCTTCCCGCCCATAATTTGCATATGCAAATTAGGGTTCGGATTCGGTTCGGTATTCGGCCGAATCTTTCACGAAGGATTCGGGGGTTCGGCCGAATCCAAAAAAGTGGATTCGGTTCATCCCTATTATCATTAGAGTGACACGGCTGCTGGGTATCTCTGGAAGATATTGGGCTAAAGATAATTAAAGCTGCAAGGGTTTTAGAGACAAGTACTGCCAGATAATAAGGGTTAGGAGTTGTCAGGTATTAGCCAAAACCTGCGGGAAAAGCCCCTTTTTTTTTTCTTTACACAGATTGCGGCGCACGCTGCTAATAAATTCTTAAAAAATTCATTTTAAAATTGAATCTTGCTTTGCATTGTCATGTTCTTATGTTCTTTTTTTTTCTGGACATGCAGATTTTGAATCAATACCAAATGTAATAACTGCATTGAAAATGTGAGAAAAATACAGAAAAATAAAATTTAAAAAAAATCGAAGATATACACAACCGACATAAACAGGTGGTGCGAGAGATAAACATATTTCATTTTAGATTATGAACAAAAGTATCTCTTAGTCCGCACACGGTCATTTTACTTCAATGATTTCACCTTTATTAAGTTAATTAATTTGAGATCACCCAATTCATCAGTTACCCAAGAAAATACCAAAAAAAAAAAAATGGATTAATTTATATTACAGCACTTGTATATGTAGGTCATGCCCTATATTAAACATTAAGGGGCAGATTTATCAAGGGTCGAAGTTAAAAAAACTTCGAACTTCGAATTCAAAAAGACCAATCGAATAGAGGTTGAAGGTTTTTTGGGGGTCGAATTGTCTGCTAACAGGTATCAGGTAAGTCATTACAATCCTTGGGTGTACCCTAACATTTGGCACCCCCACGGATTGGATCTTTCCTGCTACTTTAAAGGCCTGGGTCATTAGTGTTATAGAGATGCTGGTGCAATAAGTTCAGAATATAAAATACAGCATTTGTAGCCACATTTGTTTTTATGGTGTAGTTCTCCTTTAAGCGCCCATCAGCTTTTTGTTTCTATAGGAGTTTTTCCTTCCCGAGCTGAGGGTCTGGTGCATCTGGACTACCTCTGTAGCTTTATGAGTTTTTGCTTTGAGTCCTGGTATTTAGATAAATGTATCTACAATGACACAGCCAGGGAGGACAGTAGAAGAGCTCTGAGGAAGGTTTATGCTCCTTTTACGTCAATTACTAAAAGGAACAGGAACTAATACAGAAAATAACTAAAAACGAAATGGACCTGGGCATAAAACAATCATTTTAGACTTTAGTCTCATTTACTACAAAATTCTAAATCCAGATTCCTATTCCATTCCATCTTCCATTGCAAGTTGTAGCTTCCTACTGGATGTGATGCCTGGAGTTAATATTTAACTGGAAGACTTTAACTCAGGGATCACTTACATGCCAACATTTTGGATTAAAGTTTACCTTTATGCTGTTAAGCAAATCTTTATAGAAGTATATGTTATTATAAGACACAGGTGTGGTATATTAGTTAGATTTAAGATTTCAGATACGGCTTCATGGGATCCTTCTCCCATACAGATAATGCAGATAATTTACTGCGAGTTGATTGGTCAATGGGCCATCCCCAGGTCTCAAAGAACGGAACCAGATTGGTTTTCACAGCCTGAGAGAACTTCTCCGCCCACAGGTTCATCTTAAATTTGTTTTCATCCCTGATGCCTGACATGCTCTGGTACTCTCTGAATAGGCGCTTGAATGGTTCCCAGCCAAAGCCTTCTTGTAGCTGTAACAGACAGGAACATACACATTATTCATATATGTTGGCCACATGTAACTGGTCAAGTGCACAGGTTTGATTAATTGGCCTCACTGCTGGCCTAAAAGTGCAAATCTAGATGAATATGAGCGTTCAGTGGCCATATGTTTCAGTAGTTTTGCAAGATGATCTACCCCTAGGGTTCCACACATGGTTGTAAAGGTAGAAGTCATCCAATGGCATCACCAACCATAGTAGGACTGAATTGTTTCATATTAAATGGGAACTATTGCCAAAACGAAAATGATTCATCATACTAAAATAAGAAGCTTTCTAAATACAATCAATAAAATACTCTACATTGTTTCTGAAATAATCAAGTTTATCTTCACTATTCCTCTCTCAGCATCTGTTTCTCTTCATTCTCTCTTCATGCAGCAGTTGGGTGTCAGATATTCACTGACAGTTACATCCAATATATCTTATAGGGGGGCTCCTTTCCTAGCAGATGTATAAGAGCTCAAAAAAAACGCCTTTTGCATAAATTCTGCATGTAGAGAGACATGTGGGGCCAATTCACCAAGGGTCGAATATCGAGGGTTAATTAACCCTCGATATTGGACTGGGAATTAAAATCCTTCAACTTCGGATATCGAAGTCGAAGGATTTTAGCACAAATAGTTAGATCGAACGATTAAATCCTTCGAATCAAATGATCCGAAGGATTTTAATCCAACGATCGAAGGATTATCCTTCGACCAAAAAAACTTAGGCAAGCCTATGGGGACCTTCCCCATAGGCTAACATTGACTTCGGTAGGTTTTAGATGGTGAACTAGGGGGTCGAAGTTTTTTCTTAAAGAGACAGTACTTCGACTATCGAATAGTCGAACGATTTTTAGTTCGAATCCTTCGATTCAAAGTCGTAGTCGAAGTCTAAGGTCAAAGTAGCCCATTCGATGGTCGAAGTAGCCCAAAAAACACTTCGAAATTCGAAGTTTTTTTACTTCGAATCCTTCACTCGAAATTAGTGAATCGGCCCTATGATGTCCGGTGAATATAATAGAGTGAGCTCTAATACATCTTCTAGGCAAAAGGAGCCCCCCTATAAGATATATTGGATCTAACTGTCAGTGAATATCTGACACCCAACTGCTGAATGAAGACAGAATAAACGGAAACAGATGCTGAGAGAGGGATAGTGAAGATAAACTTGATTATTTCAGAAATGTTGCAGAATATTTCATAGATTATATTTACAGTTTCTTATTTCAGTATGCTGAAGCTTATATTAAATTTTCATTTTTAATCAATGGCAGTGATTTTTAATTAAGCACATAAAAGTTATGTTCCAGCATCAGCCTTATGAGAGTGCCCCATTTCATCCCTCATTACTGAGACAACACTTACAGTCATATGAAAAAGTTTGGGAACCCCTCTCAGCCTGCATAATAATTTACTCCACTTTCAACAAAAAAGATAAACAGTAGTATGTCTTTCATTTCCCAGGAACATCTGAGTACTGGGGTGTTTTCTGAACAAAGATTTTTAGTGAAGCAGTATTCAGTTGTATGAAATTAAATCAAATGTGAAATACTGGCTGTGCAACAATTTGGATACCCTTGTAATTTTGCTAATTTGAATGCATGTAACTGCTCAATACTGATTACTGACAACACCAAATTGGTTGGATTAGCTCATGAAGCCTTGAATTTCATAGGCAGGTGTGTCCAACCATGAGAAAAGGTATTTAAGGTGACTAATTGCAAGTTGTGCTTCTGTTTGACTCTCCTCTGAAGAGTGACAGCATGGGATCCTCAAAGCAACTCTCAAAAGATCTGAAAACAAAGATTGTTCAGTATCATGGTTTAGGGGAAGGCTACAAAAAGCTATCTCAGAGGTTTAAACTGTCAGTTTTAACTGTAAGGAATGTAATGAGGAAATGGAAGGCCACAGGCACAGTTGCTGTAAAACCCAGGTCTGACAGGCCAAGAAAAATACAGGAGCGGCATATGCGGAGGATTGTGAGAATGTTACAGACAACCCAAAGATCATCTCCAAAGACCTGCAAGAACATCTTGCTGCAGATGCAGGTGTATCTGTACATCGTTCTACAATTCAGCACAATTTGCACAAAGAACATGTGTATGGCAGGGGGATGAGAAAGAAGCACTTTCTGCACTCACACAAACACAGTCACTTGTTGTATGGAAAAGCTCATTTAGACAAGTCACAGTTATTTTGGAACAAAGTGCTTTGGACTGATGAGACAAAACGAGTTATTTTGTCATAACATAAAGCAATTTGCATGGCGGAAGAGGAACATCACATTCCAAGAAAAACACCTGCTACCTACTGTCACATTTGGTGGAGGTCCCATCATGCTGTGGGGCTGTGTGGCTAGTTCAGGGACTACTGGGGCCCTTGTTAAAGTCGAGGGTCGGATGAATTCAACCCAATATCAACAAATTCTTCAGGATAATGTTCAAGCATCAGTCACAAAGTTGAAGTTAAGCTGCAGGGGTTGGATATTCCAACAAGACAATGACCCTAAACTCACTTGGAAATCTACAAAGACATTTATGCAGAGGGACAAGTACAATATTCTGGAATCCCCCGACTTGAATATCATGGAAAATCTATGGGATGATTTGAAGCAGACTGTCCATGCTCGGCAGCCATCAAATTTAACTGAACTGGAGAGATTTTGTATGGACGAATGGTCAAAAATAGCCACATCCAGAATTCATCAAAGGCTATAGGAGGCGTCTAGAGGCTGTTACATTTGCAATTTGATGTAATATCTCTGTTGGGGTTCCCAAATTTATGCTCCTGTTTTGTTATGATGCATATTTTCTGTCAATCCAATAAACTTTATGTCACTGCTGAAACAAAACTCCAAAGAATTAAGAGGGGTTCCCAAACTTTTTCATATGACTGTATAAGCCCAGGGCCGGATTTACATAGTGGGCACCCCTAGGTCCACTACCATTTGTTGCCTCTGTCCCCTCCCCTTTATTCGTGCAAATTCTCATCATCTGGACTGGATCAATGGGGATCAAATCATTTAAAAAATGATTGTATCTCCAGCGCATCCCCAGTGTTTCTGAACCAATGTGGGTGTGGTTGGGCAGCATGCCGCCCCCCTAAAATCCTGCCGCCCTAGGCCCGGATCTACGTGGCCTTTCCAAAAATCTGGGCCTGTATAAGCCATCATAGGCTGCCTACAAGGATTTCAGAGAATGGGAAGATGTTAAAAGGCAAATAAAATCCAGATGACAGGACATCTATTCTGAGATGCATCATCACCTTATAGTGCATGTATTTAATTATCCTATATAATAAAGTTGAAGTGTCTCTGCGTCCAGTCCCTATGTCCGTGGGATTGCGCTACTGCGCATGTGCCCCACGGACCATCTCGCCGTGGGACAGTGCTGTGATCCACTGGTGAGTGTGACTGAGGGGGTGCCCGTAACTGTGCAGCATGTAGTTGCTCTGCACCAGCGTTTGTGCATCTCTGTAGCTCTGCGCCTGCTGCATGCCGCCGGGATCCGCGTGCGCGATGGAGGAGCCGGAGCCCAGCAGGTTGTAGTGGTTGGACGCAGTAGTCGCCATGATTCTCCGAGCGCGACTGATATGTCTGCTTAAAGGAGCCGAACATTTGACAGCTTCTTCCCCTCGCCCCGGGCGCCCCTCTCCCTTCTGCCTGTGTGTGTGTCTGTCTCGCTGCAGCAGCCCGTGCTTGAGCACGCCTCTTTGCTCCTTCCATTGGCTCCATGCTCTTTGCTTTACGTGGATACCTCTAGCAACCGGACATTTTTGAGTGCAGCCATTGGATGAAGACCCAAACAGCTCCGCCCACCCCCTCATCCAACCTGTGGGATGCTGAGTGCACATGGGAGAGCAAGGATTTGTACTATCGGTTAGGGGCACCATGGCCAGCCAACAGGACTGGAGCCTGATTTCTTAGACCAGTGTGTACTTGCGCCCATCTCAACAGCTCACACCTCACTTCTTCAGCCTATTCTTATGAAACTTTAGGAGAACCCTTTGTCCTGGCTGGGAGACCACCAGAGGGCTAATGATGAGACTTTACACTGGGGTCAGTAGCCCAGCAGAGGGTCACACCAACGGGAGTGCCAATGATGTCATTGTAATTAGCAACAATGTAATTAGATGGGAAGCAATAGCATTCAGCCCAGCGAACGGTAACGTATTTACATTTTTCAGACTACATATGTTCTAGCGCCCATTAATTACGTCTATCTACTTCGCTAGAACAATTCAGGCGCTAGAACATATGTACGCTCTGGTCGGCAAATGGTAACGTATTTACGTTTTTCAGACTATCACCCACAATGGTAAAACATGCCACAGCGTAAGGGTGTGTGAGGTGTTTGACTACATATGGACCTCTATTGTTATTGGATTAAGCCCCTGTAACATGGCATTTAGTACACCATTAGTTATTGGTCAAAGGGTGTACATGTTGGACGCAGAGACACTTCAACTTTATTATATAGGAGGACTAGACATTAAGCCTGTTAAATTAACGGGCGCTAGAACATATGTAGTCAAACATTTATAAAAACAGAATTGTTCACTTCTCTGTGTTTCAGATACTTCCTGCCCCCCTGTGCATGCACCTACGTTTTCTGGTGCTGCAGTGCGTGTTAGTCTGAAGTGCCAGCCTCTTGAAACACATGTAAGGTGATCTGCTCCACTTGGTGAAGGTTTGGAGTTTGACACCAATTATAGGTGCCTTTGTACTAAGTCTACAAAGGAGGGTGTTCTAGCGCCCGTTAATTTAATGGGCTTAATGTCTAGTGTATTATGTTTTGCTTCAGGTGAGGATTATTTCCTATTTTATATAAAAGATAGAGGTGAGTGTTACCTGTAGGTAGGTCTCCAATGCTGTCCATACCTCCCACTGCTCTATGTTGGCTCCACTCTGCAAATAACTTTTGATGCGAGATCTCCTGGTGTTTGGCTTAAGTTCAGGGTGAGCTTGATCCCGTGGGATCCCAAGAACTGTTTCATGCACATACACAGACCAAAGGTTACACGTGGCTTCCGTGGTGTGAGGTGGGAACTCCCACTTTGTTTCTTGTTGATTGTGTCCAAGTTCATGGATAGGCCCCCAGATTCCCTCTTTCTCCATATGGTGTAGATTAGTCAGCTCTTTAGCGGATTCCAAGTGGCACATGATGGGGTATCCAGCGTGCATCCAACCTATGAATAACAGAAAAATACTAAATTTCTTAATACAACTTTCTACTCCAAACCTCCAAACTGTAATGCTTTGCAAAAATTGATGCACTTTATAATAATGACCTCAAAGCTTTCACTTTACAGCATCCTATTTCCAACACATCACTAGTTACAAAAAGCATTGTATTTGTATATGCCACTGGGGTCAGTATGCATAGGGTCACCCCCAAAATATGTGCCTGTTCAATACAATGATAAGTAGCTACAAGGACACCTGTAGAAACGATTGGCCAGAGAGTCCGCAGTTAGGTGATACAATGACAGAATGCACTTTGCATTCTACCTCAAAGTGAAAGACCAATCCTGGCCATCAGCCCAGCAGACACAAGCCCACAAGTACTTACCACATGATATCTGCACGTCTGCGACAAAACGCTCAGGCCGTGGAAATTTCTCTTGTTTGGCTGCAAGCTCAGTAATAGCCACCATTATTCTGTCCCAACGAGACAGCAGAGCTGCTGGATCCTTTAGTGATCGAATACAATCTGAGGGTACAGTCAGGATAATGTTCTCTGTAACCAGCTCAGCCCAAGGAGCAGGCAACTTGCGGACTGAATGTAACCAGGAATCAAGGCTGGTCTTGCCTGTGGGGGGAAAAAGGCAAAGGAGAAGGAAAGGCTAAAACTAAGTAATCTTTATCAGAAAGGTCTATATAAATACACCAGTAAACCCTCAAAGTAATGCTGCTCTGAGTCCTCTGTCAAAAGAAACAGCACATTTCTTTCCTTCTATTGTGTACTCATGGGCTTCTGTATCAGACTTCCTGTTTTCAGCTTAAACCTCCAGGGCTAGGGCTTGAGCATGCTCAGTTTGCTATCCTCACTTGGTTTATATAAGTTCCTTGAAAAGTTGTATTGTTCCTTGGTGTGTTGTATTACTAGTGCAGCTTTATAAAAGATAAACATTATTGCTTATTATGCCCTCTGACATGTAAAGCAGCAACAAAGGACTTCCACTTCTGTCTTTGGTCAATTTTGTGACTGTGCCCTGTGTTTGTTGCGAGTTCCTGAGTTTTGCCTCAATTGTTTGTTTGCTTGCCACTCTTGGCCGCCTCTCCTCTGGTTCATATCTGGTGTCCAGTGAAGAGCAATGTTGGTGCTTTGCAGTATGATGGTGGCCATGTCCTATAGGTGAAACTAAGAAGTTCCTAGTTTGAAATCTCCTGCCTCCAGAAGACGCACAGAATCCTTCTCAGACAAGGAAAGTGAAATGTGAATGGCAGCTCTTCATCATTGATCTCCACTGATGTTTCAATTTTCTTTTTTATTTGAGAAGAATATATGGACGTGTTGATAATAGAGGTCATCACTTAAGAGTACACGAGTTATAATTGGTAGTATACAGGTATATGACACACACATACTGTCTATTTGCCTTTTCCTTTTAATTTATTGTTTAAAGTAAACAATTAATTAAGTTGTTAAATAAAAGAGCACAACAAATAATATACCAAACATAACCTGTGCATTGGTTTCATTGCTTTTGTCCAATTCTATATCAGTAACTTGGTTCAGCAGCATCCCAAGGGGGTTGACTATGATTCTGCTATATGTCTCATTTAAAGTGGACCTGTCACCCAGACACAAAAATATGTATAATAAAAGTCCTTTTCAATTTAGACATGAAATCCAATTTCTATTTTTTATTAAAGTATTCATAGCTATTGTAAACTCCTTTAAAAATCTCAGTTGTAAATCAAATATTGTCTGCCCCTCCTCTATGCCTAGGCATAGAGGCGGGGCAGACAATTGCTTTCACTTTCCATTCAGCACTTCCTAGATGTCTCTGCTCTCCCCATTTTCCCCCACTCTCTTCACCAATTAATTGTGTAACCAGGACATGGGGATGGACATCAGGTCCCCCATTCTTGTGCACAAACAAGATTCTGAGATGATACAAGACTTGTCTTAATAACAGTGTCCACAAAATGGCTGCTGCCTGTTTGCTATAATTATGAATTCCCAGACTGAAGGAAACAAGATTCAAATAATTTATATAGTGTAATTAAAGTTCATTTTGCTTGACTAATGTGATAAAATAGGATTTTGAATATTTTTTTTTGTGTGACGGGTCCCCTTGAATCTGTCAACTTCTATAAATTACACATTGAGTCCATGTTACACAGACATAGTTGGTTTGTTCTTACCTTTTATATAGATTGGGGCTGGTTCTGCTCCATACACCTTGACTGGGACTGTCCCAAAGTTGCTGTTAGCCTTCACAATGATGTACAGGAGACCTCCCCAAAAACTGGATACAAAAACCTTTTGCCTATCAACATGAATTCTGCGAACAACGACTGGAGCGCGATAAAACGTATCGTTAGAGCTCAAATCATCTGAATGACAACCAATCTGCACCTGTTATTAACACCAAACACAAGAGTTATATATGGACGTGTGAGTGAAATATAATGGTTACATGTAGCAACGTTATGCCTGTAGTACTTAGCTACACTGAATATTCTGGTTCATACACTAAAAACTTGGACCCCGAGGGCCCCCAGAGAGCCTGATATTCGGGCACATCTAATTAGTATGTCGTTATCCCTGGGTTGTGCCCTGGCCCTGCCCCAATCCACACCAGCTCCGTCCCACCGCATCCCCGGAGCTTCTCTCTCTTCAAACCATTAGGTAACAGTATCCTGGTACAGGCAGGGGTTGTTCAGGGCCCTTACAAACCTATGTTGGGAAAAGGTGGATAACTGCACATACAATAAGGGAAGAGACACACGCTGCAATTCGGGGAGATTAGTTGCCCGGCAACAAATCTCCTCTTCTTCGGGGCGACTAATCTTCCCGAACTGCCTCCCCTGCCGTCTAGAATGTAAAAAGCTGGCGGGATGGCACTCAGAGCGCTTTGTTTTATGATGTCGCCCGAAGTTTCGTTGTGAGAGGAAGGCAGGGGAGGCAGTTCGGGGGGATTAGCCACCCCAAAGCACTGGAGATTTGTTGCTGGGCGACTAATCTCCCTGAATCATGTGTCTCTGCCCTTAACAAGCACACGCTTTTATTACAAGAAATTAGCACAGAATAGAGAGATATTGAGATGACAGCACAAGGGTCCCTTTAACTAACAGCGACTAACTGAACAAATGCAGTTGCACCTACGAATGGATCAGCAATTTGTTTTTATTGGTTACAACCAGTCAACAGATGGAAGCAAAGGTCTAATTGCTTGTCAGCCCCATGGGCTTTTCTCTTCATCTCTTAGTTACCTGGAAACCTTGCTGAACGGCTGAGGCAGGGAACTTGAGAACTGCTGTCTTTCTGGGAGCCAAGTAAAGGCCAGTGCTTCTCCAGGCGTCTTTACCTAGGATAAAGACAATTGACCCTTAGGGGTTATTTATTAAAACTTGAAGCTGCACTCAGGACGAAGCTGTGCCTATCACTGCATCTACAGATGGGAGCAGACCTGGATCTGTGATGAGCCCACAGAGGCCCAGGCCTAGTTTTTAGGTTTTTAGGGATGGCATGCTGCCCAGCCGCAACCTAGGAGCACTGGGGACATGTATGCCTGTATGCGTAATCCCCCGTGCTCCGGCACACACACACGTGCAGGGGCACGTGTAGGCGCTAGGACCCAGAGGCCTAGGGGCGCCCAAGCCTGAAACATGGATGGGAGCGGATCCACTTCTCTTTGCCTGCCTAAAAAATGCAATTAGAGAAAAGTGGAGCAAATACAAATCTATTTATAAAAAATTAGATTTTCTAATTTTTTTTCCAATTTGAAAAAACTTGAAATTGCAACGTTTGCTTATGTATTAAAATATTAAATAAAGAATAAATAGATAAAAATAATCCATGAAAAAATTTGAAAACCTCAATAATCTTGAATTGAAAAAATGGATTCAGTGTTTCCCACTGACTTCTACTTGACCTCACAGCCTTTAAGATGTCAAAGTTTTGCATTCGAGTTTATCAAGTTTTTTGTACTTAAAGGAGAACTAAAGCTTAACTAAAGAAGTAGGTAGAAATGTTGTACATGATGTTTTGTGCTTCTGTACCAGCCCAAGGCAACCACAGCCCTTTAGCAGTAAAGATCTGTGTCTCCAAAGATGCCACAGTAGCTCCCCATCTTCTTTTCTGCTGATTCACTGATTCACATGCTCTGTGCTGCTGTCACTTACTGAGCTTAGGGAGCCACTCACAATATACAGTACACATAGAATAGAAATGTCACAATATAAGGCTGATTAGTAATTAATACAGATAATTACTACATGGCAGCACAGAAACCAGTGTAATTAGCATCAGAATTTAATAATCAGCAAACCTGTAGCATCAGCTTATATTACAGCCAGGGAAGCTCATTTTCTGCTGGATAATTAGTGACGAGCCCTAAGCTTAGCTTCTCAACAGCCAATCAGAGCCCACTGAGCATGTGAGTGTCACAGACACTTTCCAAGATGGTGACCCCCTGTGACAAGTTTGAAGTCCTGGATCATTGCTGCTATTGACAAGCTCAAACTTTAGCCTCGTGCAAGAAGTTCACTATCTAAAATATGGCATTTTTAGCTTTATTCATTTTTAGTGTTTAGTTCTCCTTTAATAGTCTTTTTTTTAAAAAAAAAAATAATAATATATATTGGAACGTTGCTTAGAATTACCATTTATTTAAGATATAAATTAACCGAAGAAGACATTACCTGGGTTTGTGGCATCAATATTAACAGTGATTGATGGTTCCTTCTCCAGAATATTCGATTCATCAAACACAGGACTCACATTATAGGATTCATGGGCCAAACACAGAAGTAAAGCTTCTTTGGAGCAGCTGCTCACAGGACATTTTTTGCTGACATTGGGAACAGAACATGTCTTCATCATCTCTACAAACTGGCTCTGAATGGAGCTGATGATAGGACTGACTGGGAGCCTCATAAAAGTGGTGACATCCTGCATGAATTTGTCCATCCAGGTGCTTATGTCAGGTTGCAGTTTTGTACCACTCTTTAGTGCAGCCTGCAAATGACAAAGTCCTCTGTAGAAGTGATACTGTTCACTGGTTTTATTGGGACTGATTGCGGTATAGATGCCCTGAGGAATGGTTCTACACAGAATGCTAATACCAAACTTGTTCAGTATTTTGTTTCCAGGGTAGTGAGTGAGAACATTGCAGGTCGGATTCTGATAGGACCACCACCAGGCATGGCCAGCAATAAGAAGGCCTCCCCCCTCTGCAACAAATTGATGGATTGCCTTTGCTTCTGCATAGCTGTAGGAGTTGCAGCAGTAGACACTTAGATTGGGGACTAAGTTTGATACCAGACAGGGGATGTTTTCCTTCTGCAAAACCTCAGAAAAGTCTTTCAGGTCAGAATGAACCCCAATTCTTCTCTTGTGGCCTATGTCTAGCCAAGAGATGGCATTAAGCATTAAAGTTTTTAGTTCAGATTTAGAGAGGTAGGATTCATGTGTGACTGCAACCACCCGTCCTTTGCCATAGTATGTAGCGCCAACAAAACATTGTTTGTTTTCACTCAACCCAACTGCAAACGACAAAGCTCCATGCAAGAGAAGATCTGAAGGGACACTTGGTCCACTGATGTCCAGCCGAGAAACCCCATTCAGAAGGAACCTCTGATCAACTGAGAAGTCATATCTGTGCAAGAGAGACAGCACTGAAGTATTAACAGTCATTACAATGAAGAAAAGAACAAAATGACTGAGACATGGTACCAGAGGAATGTGAGAAGTCACATGTGAAAGAGAAGACCAAAGTAATCAATAAGAGTATCATATAACGAGATGGAGTGAAAGTTACTGGAAATCAAGGCTAGCTCTGTAAATGGGATTTGTAATCAGCTGAACTCTTTTCATGATTTTAAAGATACAACGAAGGAAGGCAGTCCTTTAAGTTTAATAAAAATAATAATAACCTCGTGGAGAGTCGGAGGCGTGAATTACTGTTAACAAATATTTGAAATTGAGGAGAAAGATAGTAAAAAGCCCCCTCACTCTCCAATGAAATAAATTAATCAATATCTAAATTATACCGTGAACCAATCAATTAATAAAGATAAAGTGCTTGTGCTGTTAATGAAAATACTTGCTTGGTTAATTAAAAACCTTCTAATAATTTAATTAAATAGTAAGCAATTAAACAACAAGTTCAGAAAAGCATAGAGTTGCCTTTTCTGTGTATTAAAAAATAGCTGGTGCTGACTTGATATTGAATTTATGCTGTGTTTGAAGACAATTGATTCAAGATTTCAATAAGTTATAAGTGCAAGTGCTAAATTAATTACAGTCACCGACTGCATGGGATTCAAAATAGATAATTTATGCAAGTGCTAGTGCATTATATAATCAAGAGGTAATTCATTAACAAAATTTGGTTAAAAAAGGAGGAACGAGGACCGTCATTCAAGGAAAATTAAAGGAGAAGGAAACTCCCAGGCCGCAAAACCCCTCCCCCTCCCCTGTGTTGCCCCCCCTCCCTCCTTCCCCCTGGCCTACCTGTCCCCCTGGGCAAATGCCCCTAACTTGTTACTCACCCCTCTGCGCAGGTCCTGTCCACGGAGTTCACAGTCGCCATCTTCTCCCACACGCGTCTTCTTCCTGCTCTGACCGGCGTCTTCTGGCGCATGCGCAGTAGGAACAGTTACCGGTACAGCTCTACTGCGCATGCGCCGAATGTCAGAAATTTTCGTGACATTCGGCGCATGCGCAGTAGAGCTGTACCGGTAACTGTTCCTACTGCGCATGCGCCAGAAGACGCCGGTCAGAGCAGGAAGAAGACGCGCGTGGGAGAAGATGGCGACTGTGAACTCCGTGGACAGGACCTGCGCAGAGGGGTGAGTTACAAGTTAGGGGCATTTGCCCAGGGGGACAGGTAGGCCAGGGGGGAGGAGGGAGGGGGGGCAACACAGGGGAGGGGGGAGGGTTTTGCGCCCTGGGGGTTTCCTTCTCCTTTAAGTAGGAAAGAGAAAATAGAAAATAGTGTAAAGGTGGAGAAGTCCCAAAGAAACTGCTGCCTATTAATTTTCTAAGCCCTGGGACCCCACACAGGGAGAAAGTAGTACACTGAGGACTGTGGTCTGGTAAATTACATAACCTATCTCTTTGAAAGAGCTAAAATATCCTAAATAACAGAGAATAAGAGAAATTGAATGCGGTTCCCTGGACCAGGCTATAAGTATTCAAATTAGTTAAAAAAAAATTCCAAAATAATCGAATGATCTGAGCAACATATAAAATCAAATTATTATGAAGAGAGGCTCTGCCGACACGTTTCGCTAATAAGCTTTGTCAAGGCAAATGGCATCCACTCGTGCCAGCACTACACTATTTTCTCTTTCCTACTTAATTTTCCTTGAATGACGGTCCTGGTTCCTCCTTTTTTAACAAATTTTGTTAATGAATTACCTCTTGATTATATAATGCACTAGCACTTGCATAAATTATCTATTTTGAATCACATGCAGTCGGTGACTGTAATTAATTTAGCCCTTGCACTTTATAACTTATTGAAATCTTGAATCAATTGTCTACAAACACAGCATAAATTCAATATCAAGTCAGCACCAGCTATTTTTTAATACACAGAAAAGGCAACTCTATGCTTTTCTGAACTTGTTGTTTGTTAATTGCTTAATATTTAATTAAATTATTAGAAGGTTTTTAATTAACCAAGCAAGTATTTTCATTAACAGCACAAGCACTTTATCTTTATTAATTGATTGGTTCACGGTATAATTTAGATATTAATTAATTTATTTCATTGGAGAGTGAGGGGGCTTTTTACTATCTTTCTCCTCAATTTCAAATACTCTTTTCATGATTTATTACTTTATCAGGGGTGTAACTATAAAAAGCAGAACTTGTGGTTGCAGGGGGACCCAGGAGTGTAGAAGGCCCAGTAGGCCCTAATTAATGAGCAATAGTATATTTTGGTAGAGTATTTCAAAGCTTTCTGGATAACTGATTTCTGTATAATAGATCCCATACCTGTAGTTAAAGGATTGGACTTACTCATCGGGCAGAATAGATAGAGGTAGAGTTTCCAGCTGTGTGGGTTTCAACTGGACATCTCAGTTTGTCAAAGGACTATCCATTCAAAACTTTGTGTCCCATTTAAAATATTGCGAAAACTGGACAGAAATCCAGCCAGTTGCATATAAGTGATGTAATAGCTCTGACCTGACATCATAACTCCATGACATCATCTCTGATATCATCATGGCCACCCGAACATCACTGCCCAACGCTATCTGCCCCGCCCCCTTTGTTCGGGTCTAGCCACCGGCAAAGGTAACAACTCTATACACCACTGTACTTCAGAAGTGAATGTTAATATAAATCCCAACTGCTCATAAGTTCTGAATAAAACTTAAACAACAGTGACCCATTTTAAGCGATCCCTTAAAGAATCCTGTGAAATGATCAGTTATTGACATATCCGTAAATATTACCCTTTTACCTCAAGCCACCATTTTGTGACGTTCTGTGTGTCACTTAGTGATCATCTGACAGAAGAAAATAGAAAGTACACGTGTGGGAAAACGAGACAGTTTCAGTCAATGCCCTGGCTGATGTACCCTAGCAAAAGGCAGTGTTTATATGAATCAGCTTTTCACATATCAGCTGTTTTATATATATATATGTGTGTAACCCTTTTGACACCCCTTTGGTCGATGGTACACTCCATGTGTGGCGCTTATGTGATGGCACAGTTGCTAGGCAACGGCTTACAGCACACAGACACAGGCTCCATTACAGGGAACTACTGCAGAGGGATAAGTACAAGGATTTTGCACTACTTCCCTACATTTCTATATATTTTCAACATAGGGGGGGGGCTATTCCTTCCAAAACGTTGCTCTAGCTTCACAAGTCTGAGGCTCTTCTTATTGAGCATTTCTGTGAAAACATTTCTGCCTGTACAAAGACACGCCTACATTCTAGCTTACAGCAGCCAATGAATGGAGAGAGCTGTGTCTGTCTTCGAGTTGCATCATTTCCTGTCAGGTGATCAGTGAGTGACTGAGCGTTGAATGTACAGATTTGACTGAATATCCTGGTGTTGCTGGTCATTCCTTCTATATTATTTATTATTAGCTGGCACCGTACTACAGAACAATATAAATAGACACATAGATACTCACTCGGTGTAAAGTGCAACCTGTGGCATATTTTTAGTAACAGAGAAATCTCCTTTCTCTCCGTAGTCACTGGTGAAGTGCACCCCACAAACAGATATGATTTTGTTCCCTGGAAAATGGTGCAGAACATTCTCTTTATGGCTGTAGGACCAGTGCCAAGCCTGAGCCCCAATCAGCAGACCTCCTCCCTCTCGCACAAATGAGATGATCTCCTCAGCTTGGTGGCCATCATATCCGTTAGTACAGAACACGCCCAGGCCCTGAATCAGGGTGGAAGTGTTTTGGACTTTGTACCCGAAGGCAGAGAAATTTTTTGCTAATACCTGCAATTTATTATGCACCCCAATGTTGGCATTTGAATTTGGACTCAGCCAAGATACAGCATTTTTCAAAAAGACCATGAAGGTTTCCCTGTTGAGATAATCCTCGTGGGTCATAACCACTACTTTCCCTTTTCCATAGCGAGAGGCAGCGATGAGAACATCTTTTCTGGGAGACACCAGCACAGGGAATGCAGAGTCCCCTGTCAGCAGCAACTTGCACGGAATTCCCTTCCCAGTGAAACTCAGAGAATCAACACCACGGACCAGAGACTGGTAATCTTCATTAGCCGCCATATTGCTGAGGAAACATGTGTAAAACTAATAAGAAAGTGTTTTGTTAAATAAAGACAGTCTTACACTGACAGTTTATATCTGAGAAAGGTACATAACTCCCACTAATTAAACCTTAGTTCTATACTGATCCAGTAGAACTCAAATAAAGCTCCCACTGGACTAACTATCAGTCAAGCTCTTTCTGTTCTCTCAGTTATTTTCCTCAGTGTATATAGAGGAGTAAGAGTTTCAGGACTAACTCTGCAGTGACACAGAAGGTTTAGCTAATGGCTAACAACTTGTCATTTACCACCTCCCACTCTGCTTGACTACATTCTCCTATGTGTGCTACTCACCTGCTCTGTGATCCTGATTTGCAAGACTGGAGGAGAGGAGGCATCAGAGGTATGTGACTAGGGTCCTATCACCCCCACAATTGTGCCCTAAGCACATGTCTCCTCCGCCTACCCCTAGTTCTGCACTACTGGTTGTGGTTCTTTGTTCACTATGAGTCTGATCTTTATCTAAGTAGTTGATGAAATCACAGTTAGCTCATATGACCAGGCCCATCTAGAAAGAATTAAACTGAAAGTAGGATGAGTATAATAATTAATACCAATGCTAGTGATTAAAGTATGGTCCTGGGTCCATAGGATTTACTGTTTTTTGTAGGGATGCACCGAATCCACTTTTTTGGATTCGGCCGAACCCCCGAATCCTTCATGAAGGATTCGGCCGAATACCGAACCAAATCCGAACCCTAATTTGCATATGCAAATTAGGGGTGGGAAGGGGAAAACATTTTTTACTTCCTTGTTTTTTGACAAAAAGTCACGCAATTTCCCTCCCTGTCCCTAATTTGCATATGCAAATTAGGATTCGGTTCGGCCAGGCAGAAGGATTCGGCCGAATCCGAATCCTGCTGAAAAAGGCCGAATCCCGAACCGAATCCTGGATTCGGTGCATCCCTAGTTTTTTGTTCATACATATACTAATTGGCTGTTGAAGAGACAGTTAAGGGGGATATGATCACTATATATAAATATTTTAGGGGGATATGATCACTATATATAAATATTTTAGGGGGATATGATCACTATATATAAATATATAAGGGGGATATGATCACTATATATAAATATATAAGGGGGATATGATCACTATATATAAATATATAAGGGGGATATGATCACTATATATAAATATATAAGGGGATATGATCAATATATATAAATATATAAGAGGGATATGATCACTATATATAAATATATAACTAAGTGATATGATCACTATATATAAATATATAAGGGGGATATGATCAATATATATAAATATATAAGGGGGATATGATCACTATATATAAATATATAAGGAGGATATGATCACTATATATAAATATATAATATATGAATATATAAGGGGATATGATCACTACATATAAATATATAAGGGGATATGATCAATATATATAAATATATAAGGGGGATATGATCACTACGGTATATATAAATATATAAGGGACAGAAATGAAACAGAGAAAGTACAGAAAAGAGCGACTAAGCTGATTAAGGGAATGGAAGTGTCAGAGTGGTACAATTAATGGATCTCTGTTCTACTACTGTTCTAATGACTAGGAGCCAATCCCTTATGAACTCTGTGTTTTGTCTCATTCTGAGTGTGGTGCTCTACACAACATACAGTTTCTACTAATGTACAAAAACAGTCCTTAAACACCATCATGCCAGAATATCCCCCTCATGCCCATGAAAGTCTGGCAGAATAATATTTTATATACACAGGGCTCTGGTACAAGTGCTACTTACTAGTCAGTTGTGCAGGGGCAGTGAGACAGCTGTATGAGCCACTCTCTTCCTACTAACGGATGTAATGTGAAACCTCACCAGTATTAGCAAACACACCCCTAACTACACACACACTTTTACTTTCAGTTCTGCAATATACACAACAATCTGTACTTGGGAGGGAGTGCAGGAGATCAAGTGCTGAAGAGAAAATATTTAGTACCTGTTTGTTATATCAGTCTGGGGCCTCAGGGGAAGAAAGGGGATTTTGCGAAATGCAAAGCTGATGATTCATGAGAAATAACACCTCATAAAATACAAAAAGAAAGCATTTGAGATGAACATATTAGGAGATTATGAATGTGTTGTTCTGCCCCTGCCCTGTTAATGTGTTTGCCTTTAGGGTCGATGCCATATCCACCCACTGGCTGTTGGTTGCCTGATGCACAGGAATGAAATGCCAAGTACAGAAATGTCAGATTTGACTGAAAAACTGGGCAGCAAACTGGAAAATGAGGTTCAATGTTGATAAATGCAGGTTATGCACTTTGGCAAAAATAATATAAATGCAAGTTATACACTAAATGGCAATGTGTTGGGAGTTTCCTTAAATGAAAAGGATCTTGGGGTCTTTGTAGATAACAAATTGTCTAATTCTGGGCAGTTTCATTCTGTGGCTACTAAAGCAAATAAAGTTCTGTCTTGTATAAAAAAGGGCATTAACTCAAGGGATGAAACATAATTGTGCCTCTTTATAGGTCCCTGGTGAGGCCTCATCTGGAGTATGGGGGCAGTTTTGGACTCCAGTCCTTAAGAGGGATATAAATGAGCTGGAGAGAGTGCAGAGACTAAGTGCAACTAAACTGGTTAGAGGGAGGGAAGAGTTAAATTATGAGGGGAGACTGACAAGGTTGGGGTTGTTTTCTCTGGAAAAAAGGCGCTTGCGAGGGGACATGATTACACTTTACAAGTACATTAGAGGACATTATAGACAAATAGCAGGGGACCTTTTTACCCATAAAGAGAATCACGTACCAGAGGCCTCCCCTTCAGACTAGAGGAAAAGAAGTTTCATTTAAAGGAACAGAGTAGGGGGTTCATCACAGTGAGGACAGTGAGGTTGGGGAATGCACTGCCGGGTGATGATTCAGTTAATGACTATAAGAGGGACTTGGATGATTTTTTGGACAGACATAATATCAAAGGCTATTGTGATACTAAGCTCTATAGTTAGTATAGATATGGGTATATAGAATTTAATTAAAATTAGGGAGGGGTGTGTGTATGGGGCTGGGTTTTCATTTGGAGGGGTTGAACGTGATGGACTTTGTCTTTTTTTCAACCCGATATAACTATGTAACTATATGTATTCACTGCCACACAGCCAATATGTGTTCACATCACATTCAGCCGTCTGACTTATTTTTTATTTTTTCATTTTCATTTTATTTTTGAAAACCTGGTCTCCCTAACAGAACTCTTCATTTTCCTTTTTTGATCACAGTTGGAAGAACACTAACTGATATTTTCAAACCTTGGGATATCTATTTCAGTGCCAGGCCTTGGTCAAATTGGACCCAAGGAGGTGCCAGACGCTAATCACCCCTCCAGCCCCTCCCCATCTGCAATGAGTTTGCCCTTTCTCCTCACTACATAATATTAGAGATGACAGAGATAGGTTGCACAGGGCAGGGCTGCAGGGATTGGTAAGGGGAGCAGCACCGGAGCAGTATTGTGTGTAATGGCAAACGAGGAGCTAGAACTGTCTGTTGTCAGCCACTACTTCTGCTGGCAGATCCTCACAATACTTTTGCTTTCCTCTTACTTCAGTAACCAGCAAAGTCAGTGCTGGCCTGGATATATTACACAAAGTTCTCTCAAGAGCCAAGAAACTCAGTGACTGTTTATACACAGACACTAATTACAATCAAACAAGGCACAGGGCAGATATTTACCCTTTATTGCAGTCACAGCCTGTGCGCGTCACCCTGAGTGTATGGGACCTGTAGTCCAGAATGCTTGGGACCTGTGGATAAGGGATCTTTCTGTAATCTGGAAGTCTACTAAAAAAATCATAAAAAATTCGAATAAACTCAACAGGATTGTTTTGCCTCCTATAATTATTAATTATATCTTAGTTTGGATCAAGTACATGAAACTGTTTTATTATTACACAGAAAAAGAAAATATGTTTTAAAAATTATTCAGTTAAAATGGACCCTATGTGAATTGGCCTTCCTATGATTCCTATAAGCTTTCCGGATAATGGATTCCACACCTGTATTATTAGAGCAGAAGATAGGGGTTACAGTATTAAAAGGGCTGCACTGGGAATTAACTGTTTGTCTCTGATATGATTAGTAATAATAAAAAAGACACATGTCCATCAAGCTCAACCTCAAGTCTTTATATAACCTGCCTAACTGCCAGTTGATTCAGAGGAAGGAAAAAAAACTAATTTGAAGCCTCTCCTTGCCTCAGAGGGGGAAAATATTCCTTCCTGACTCAAGATGCAATGAGGCCAGTCCATAATTGATATGGATGCACCAAATCCAGAGGGTACAGGGGGTTCAGCAGTCAGGGGGCCTCCTTGATTTAAAGATGTGAACAATGGTTTAAGATCATAGCAGGGCTTGTGTGAGTGGTTGGGGTATTTGCATTACTGGGGAGTGCCTTGGGTAGATCTGTGTGTATGAAGGGCAATTTTTTCCATGGGGGCCCATTTTACTCGTTGACAAGTCCCACTACCCAAGTGACCAGTGGGTAATAATTTGGGCCCCATGATTACTGATGGCTTGTCTTTAGATTAACAACAGATCCAACACAGAATCACTGAGACTGAATCTATACCTATGTAGAAGGGTAAAGGTTTGCTGACCTTTACTTCAGGCAGCAGTCCCCTAGATTTTGCTAGCAAAGTGTTCGGCCTTTTTTATAGTTGGGAGTGGGGCTATTTCCCTGGCAGTTCTGAAGTTGGCCAGAAGTGTCAGGATTCCCTGGTCTTTAATAAATGAGAAGTCAGTAAGTGTTTTGTCTCTTTACTGGGCCACTACTTGCTGGAGGGGATGGTTGGTAGAACAAGAGCCTGAGGTGGAAGTAGACTTCAGTAGAAGACATTAGGACAATTTCTGTAATGGCCCATTCTAGGAGTGAGAGGCAGTATCAGGGTAGTTAGTAGAGTAGTCAGAAGCTCCAACAAAGTGGCTAGTAAGGGTTAGTACCCTGCAGTATCACCTGCTAGTATAGGGACTCAAGAGGTCAAGCCTAGAAATAGATTCCTGGAGTAAAATACCAGTGGGAGCATCTGCTAGAGATGGGGACTAGTTCACTGATCTGTGAGTACTTTTTCTGGGTGTTGCAAATACTATGCTTGTCTGAATACCGTCCAGAGGAAGAACAATTCTGAAGCATTTGTGGTGTATTCCAGACAAAGAGCTGTATAATGGGAGGGGGTGCAGGAGGGCATGTCGTTGGAGAGAAATATTTTGTTCCTACCCATGAAGCTACAAAGCACCAGGGCAACAATATTCTCCCCATGTGCTAATGCTAGAAGAAGAAGATGAGCACCAGCAAGATGTTACAGAATATGTGAATATAAGAGCTTCTACTGAAAAGGAAAACATTTCATCATTAGTTTTCTATAATACACACAATCCATTGGTGTAATTATTTCTAGAGCTAGGTGGATGCAGACGCAAGTCCATGGGGTTATATAATAAAAAGGTGCAGCATTTTTTACAGGTTTAATTATCTGTATCAGCAGGGAGAATTTACTGGTCTCCAGGGAAAAATTTGTGTTTGATTAGACCTGTAGGATAGATTATTAAAGGAGAAGGAAAGGCTAAAATTAAGTAAGCTTTATCAGAAAGGTGAAATAAATAAAATATGAAAGAATATATGTGAAACTATGCCTTCTTTTAAGCATGGAATTACAGGCTGTATTGCAGGCTGAATTACAGACAGGTTGGGACTGAGAGGCTAGAACTGCAGCAAATAGAAGAAGTTTTATACTCACGTTGCACTCTGGCGTACCTCCCATTTGAAAATTGGAAAAGGGACAAAAACGTGATTTTTTGACCATGCGCATTTTGTGGCCACACCCCCTAAATACCATGTCCATTCTATAAAATTTGGCAGGTTACTGAAAGTCTGAACATATTTCTGGGGGTTTTAGGGCCAAGTGCAGGTGCTGAGTTTTCTAGGCTCTCTGTCAAAAGCCTCTTATTTAACTGAGTTTCAGAAACTTTGTATTTTTTTTCTGGCGTCAGTGCAGGAGATCCAAGAGAAATTTGGGACATTTCAGTAAGAATCTGGGACTGTGGACTGAGCTGTAAAAATTGTGACTGTCCCCTGAAAAACAGGACAGTTGAGAGGCGATATCACCCATTATGCTGACCATAGATAGAATGATATACAGTATGTAGCTGAATTGGGCCCCTCCAGACCAAGTTGGCAGTTGATTAGCCCCTGTATGGGTGCCAGGAGTAGAAATAGATAGAAGAGACACTGATCATCCATTGGTGAGTATGAGATTATTAGCAGCTGCATGTGGCACCTATTGTGCAGTGTGAGTGAGGATCTGGTGTTACCGGCCAAATCTATGTACTGGGTGTTGTGTTTCGTTCATTAGATCTATATACAAGCAGACACTGGTTGTTGCCATAGCAACTCATTTTTCATCTCGCTCCATTGAGTTGATATTGAACAGGCGGACTTGTCTGCTTTGAATGTGTGTCAATATTGAAATAAGTTTGTATTTTTGTAAATCCCATAATCATTTATACCATCAAATATCAACTCTCACCAGCACCTATAAAAACATTATATCGAGCTGTATATCACTTATACAGGTATGAGACCTGTCATCCAGAATGTTCGGAACTTGCAGTTTTCTAGATAAAGGATCTTTGCATAATTGAATCTCTATAGCTTCAGTATGCTAAAAAATAATGTAAAACATCAATTGAACCCAATAGGCTGGTTTTGCCTCCAATAAGGATGAATTATATCTTAGTTGGGATCAAGTACAAGCTACTGTTTTATTATTACACAGAAAAAGGAAATCATTTCTCAAAATTTGGATTACAGTATTTGATTAAAATGAAGTTTATGGGCCTTCCTGTTATTTGGAACTTTCTAGATAATGGGTTTCCAGATAACAGATCTCATACCTGTAGGACAGGTAGGGTTGCCACCTTTATGTCTGGCTGAGACCGGGTGGGGGGGGGCAGTCGCGGGTCCGTGACATCAGTGGGCGGACCCGTGATGGTGGGCGGGGCTATGACACAGCAATCCGCCGATCGCCGTGTCAATCAAGTGAATCCCGCCCGGTTTTCCTTACTTGGAAAACCGGGCAGGAAGTATAGACCCGGGCAGCCCCTCAAAATACCGGGCTGTCCGGGTCAAAAACGGACAGGTGGCAACCCTAAGGACAGGTATCTTCATACCTTGTGTACTAGAAAATCATGTAAACATTAAATACAATTACAAAAAAAGGAAGTCATTTTTAAAAATTTGGATTATTTGGATAAAATGGAGTCTGTGGGAGACAGCCTTGCAGTAATTCAGAGCTTTTTGGATAATGGGTTTCCAGATAACAGATTCCGTACCTGTAGGAATGGTATCTTCATACCTTGTCTACTAGAAAATCATATAAACATTAAATAAACCCAATAGCATTGTTTTGCTTCCAATAAGGATTAATTATATCAAGTACAACGATTATTTTATTATTACACAGAAAAAGGAAGTCAATTTTTAAAAATTTGGATTATTTGGATAAAATGGAGTCTGTGGGAGAAGGCCACTCAAAGCTTTCTGGAACGGGTTTCTTGATAACAGATCCCATACCTGTAGTAATATTTATTTTTAACATTGAGCAGGTCATTGTAACCTCAGCAAGTCGCTTGTGAGCAGCGGTTGTAGATTTAGACTGTGGGCCGGGGAATGGCTGTGCTTGGAAATCATGTTACCAGCTCTGTTGTATCTTTATTAAAGAATAAAGAGAATATAACACATAAAAATGTATTTTTGCAAACAGTTGTAAATGGATTATGCAACGGAATATGCAAATGCCTCTTTTGTATTGCATTATCCCTGCATTTTCTGTGAGTTTAATGTGTTTTGATTCCCAATGATGCCCCACAAATAACATTTTGGGTATGTTTCTAACTGACAGGTTCCTTTCACCATCTCCTTGTAAAATTAGTATTAGCCTTTATTTATATAGCACCAACATATTCTGCAGCACTGTACATAGATTATACATCATTACCATCAGTCTATGTGCCACTGAGCTAACATTCTAACATCCCTACCACATTCCCACCAGTCCCTGCTCCAGTGGAGCTTACATGGAGAACTAAAGTCTACAATACAATATGGGTATAAATGCTGGAGTTTATATACTGTACTGACTATACCAGCCCATAAATTCAGCAGCCCTATAACAGTAATAATCTAGCCCTTCACAGTTGCCCCTATCTCCTGAATCATGTTAAATTAATAAGTGCTATCATTATCCATCCTGGTTCTTCAGAGCAGTTTTGGGAGGGGAGGAAATGTGTTTATCAAATGACCCATCCCCTTGTTTTATTAATTTCTGCTTATTTGTTTAACTAAACTTTGGAAGCAGCTGGGGGAAAGGAAGAGTTTGTTTATACAGAGCTTATGATTTCTATATACTGTAGGGCAGGCAGAGTATGGCACACACATGGAGCATAGGGCAGGCAGAGCATGGCACACACAGGGAGCATAGGGCAGGCAGAGTATGGCACACACTGAGCATAGGGTAGGCAGAGTATGGCACACACTGAGCATAGGGTAGGAAGAGCATGGCACACACTGAGCATAGGGTAGGCAGAGTATGGCACACATACATTTAAAACCCATGCCAAAGTCTACAATTTATATGATTTAAGGCTCACTTCCCGGTTGAACTAATAATGTAGTTAAATTGTGTCCAGGCTGATCATGATTTCAAATGTACAATTTTATAAGAAAACTGATTTTTGCAAGAGACAAAGCAGAAAATAAAGTCTTTAATAAAGTTTCAGCACAGAAATTGATACAATGAATAATGCAGCTATCCGGACAAACTGTTTATGTGACCACATAGGCCCCTCCGTCGTTTTATTTATGTATAATTTTTCACACACATATTTACACAGCACTTTACAGAAACGGTTTATTTTTCAAGTTAGTCCTTACTGCAGCAGAGCTTACAATCTAAGTCCCTCTTCCATGTTACCACCATTGGAATGTAGACCTAGTACTGCAAGATGGCAAGGATAACCAGTGAGCTACCACCCTTCAGTTAAAATTAGCCCATCATTTAAAAAAAAAAAAAACCTGTTCTCTAGCAGTTTAATGAGGCCTTTACTATTTTGCAGTAGTTACTAGTTCTGCCTGCAGGCTGCCTTCTCTGTGTTCTACAGATAGTCAGGGGATGCAAGTTGCTCTTGTGCCCAAAGGCCAAGATTAACTCAGACAAACTCTTAGCTATAAATTCCAACCCAGCAGTGTGGAGAAGAGTTACCAATTGAAGCAAAAGAAATAGTAGTCATTATTGGATGTCATATTAAAAGAGAACTATCACGAAAACAAAAATGTAATAATGAGCTTCTTTGCCTAGAAACAGGAGTATTTCTACATCTGATGATGTACCATGTCGTAAAGGGGCTGCTCATCTTTAAATTAACTGTTAGTATGATGCAGAGAGGGATATTCTTAGACACTTTGCAACTGGCTTTCTTTTTTTTATTATTTGTGGGTGTTTGAGTTATTTAGCTTTTTATTCAGCAGCTCTTCAGTTTGCAGTTTCAGCCATATGGTTGCTAGGGTGACATTCCCCTAGCAACCATACACTGATTTGAATAAGAGACTGGAATATGAATAGGAGAGGCCTGAATAGAAAGAGGAGTAATTAAAAAGTAACAATAATGGGCAGATTTATTAAAGGTCTAATGTCGAATTCATGTGATTTTTTTTTAACTCTAATAAATCCGAATATATTTGGAACTCGAATGGGAGGTTATTTAAGAAAAAACTGAATGTGATATTCAATCAAATAGTCCCGACATGAAAATTCGAATTTAATTGAAATTGTACGAAAAAAAAACTTGAATGTCAGGAAGGCAATTAACATATTCAAATGATTCAATGGACCTCTGCCATTGACTTGTAAATGAACTCGGCAGGTTTTAGGTGGCGAATATTCAAGTTAAAATTGTTTCCATGGTCGATTTGTGATAAATCTCACATTTTAATTTACATTCGAATTGGGGGATTAAAATTTAAATGTGTGAATTTTGACACCAAGAAACAATCCGGAAATTAGAATTTACTATTCGACCCTTAATAAATCTGCCCGTAAGTATGTAGCCTTAAGCTGGCCATAGACGCAAAGATCTGATCATACGAATCGAGGATTCGTACGATTTTCGGAACGTGTGTGGAGAGCCCCGACATTTCTCGTCCGACGGAGATCGGTCGTTTGGTCGATCAGACAGGTTAAAAGATTTCTGTTGGCTGCAGGTAATATCTCTGCGTGTATTGCCGATCAAACGATTTTCAGTGGGAGACTGTCACTAGCTTTGTCAGACATAACTATGGTACAATTACTGTCAGGGGCAGAACATCGGCTCATCTGTTCTTTTACTACTTTATTTGATCTGAATGGTTAGTGGCAGGTCGGGAGATGTGAAAGTCAGATGATTGGTATGATCGGATCTTTGCATCTATGGTCAGCTTTACAGAGCATTTGTTTTTAGATGGGGTCAGTGAGCCCAATTTGAAAGCTGGAGTCAGCTGAAGGCAAATAATTCAAAAACTATAAAAAAATTATGAAGACCAACTGAAAAATTGCTTAGAATTAGCCATTCTATAACACACTAAACCACCCCTTTAAATAAGTCCCTCTTCCTTTCCTCGTCTCTGCAACATACCAAACATGTTAGGTCACATGAACCAATTAACAGACAGAGTTGTGTCTTTTGCTTCCACACTTCTTCCTGTTACCGTTAGAGCTGCAGTATTTTTGGTCAGGTGATCTCTTCGTGTTACAGTGAGAGCTGCAGTATTTCGGGTCAGGTGATCTCTTCCTGATACAGTTAGAGCTGCAGTATTTCTGGTAAGGTGATCTCTTCCTGTTACAGTTAGAGCTGCAGTATTTCTGGTCAGGTGATCTCTTCCTGTTACAGTTAGAGCTGCAGTATTTCTGGTCAGGTGATCTCTTCCTGTTACAGTTAGAGCTGCAGTATTTCTGGTCAGGTGATCTCTTCCTGTAACAGTTAGAGCTGCAGTTTTTCTGGTCAGGTGATCTCTGAGGCAGCACACAGACCATCATGAAATGGTGGCTCAAAGCAAGAGATGTAAAAGGACAATATTTAGTTAAATATATATTCCAGTTAGGTAAGATTCTTTAATATGCCACTTAATACGATGTAAACGATCTGTTGCTTAAGTGTTCATTTCAGTATAGTTTTCCTTTAATAGTTTGACTTCAAAAGAAACAAGGGTATCACTTTTAATTGGAACAAAGAAGCATTCCGCTAAAAGCATTTCACAGTGTGCTTGATTATGAAAAAAAAACTGGGGGGTGTAGTTCCCCTTTAATTTCAGTGAAATTAAATAAAATCTGATACTTGCTTTAATACAAGGCTTTGCAGAACTACCACATTGTGGTATGAAGAAAAACATATAAATACATTTCCAAGTCTTTAGGACTCAGTACATCAGAGGGGTTTCCTTAGCGTGAATCCGTTGATGCTTTACAAGGGCCGGCTTCCCTGCAAAGCATCTCCCACAATCTGGGCAGACAAATGGCTTCTCTCCTGTGTGACTCCTTTTATGTGTGATGAGATGGGAGATCTGGGTAAAGCCTTTCCCGCAGCGAGGGCATATAAATGGCCGCTCTCCAGTGTGGATTCTCTCATGTTTAATAAGTGCCGACTTGTCTGTGAAACACTTATCACAACTGCCACAACTAAAAGGCTTTTCCCTGGTGTGTATTCGCTGATGGGCCACCAGATTGGAGTTCTGGCTGAAGCACTTGCCACAATAGGAACAGCTGAAGGCACCTGTATGAATCCTCTGATGCTTTAGAAGAGTTGATTTCCGTGTAAACAGTTTCCCGCATTCCAGACATGAGAATGGTTTCTCCCCCGTGTGAATCCTCTCATGAGTCAGGAGATGGGAGATCTGTGAAAAGCTTTTGTCACATTCGGAACAAGTGAATGGTTTCTCCTCGGTGTGAGTCCCCTGATGGCTCAGGAGCTTTGAACTCTGAGTAAAACATTTCCCGCACTCAGTGCAGACAAACGGTCTCAGGTCCCCGGAATGAATTTTCTGGTGCATAACAAAATTTGAATGTTTGGCGAAAGATTTCCCACATTTAGAGAATGGGAATGGTTTCACCCCGTCGTGAGTTTTCTGGTGGGTTACAAGGTGGGCAATTTGGGTAAAACCCTTCCCACACTCGGTGCATGAAAGCAATTTCTTCTCCTGCTGCGTGGGATATTTGGCTCCAGAAAGAAAGTTTTTATCGCATTGCTCTTTGTATAGCGTCTGGTGTGTGACGCGCTCTGCGAGACTGCCGAAACATTTGTGGCACTCGGAGCAGAGAAACATCTCAGCGTTGTGTGTCTTCTGGTGACAAATATAATCTGATTCTACTGTAAAGTGTGTGCCGCAATCTGTACAAGTGGACCCCTTCGATTTTGGGATTTCCATAAAATCAGATAAACATTCCATCTTCCTCTGGTCACTGGATGAGTCCATGAAATGTGCTTCTAGTAATGAGTGGACTTCTTTATCTAAAGCAGCTCTCTGCAGTCTGTTTGTGGTTATTTGGTTCTGATTCAGACTTGAAATCTCTTCCCTCTTATATTCTTCACATGCGGGTGCAGCAACGGTAACAGGATAACCCTCTGATGGAGCTTCCTTCTTAATTATTACATCGTCTTGAGAAAAAAAAAAATAAACATAATTTTAGGATATTCAAATAAGATCTAAATCAATGTTTTTTTTTCTATAGTTCACATTCCTGATTCTACTCCTACGCGATAGTATTAATTTGATAAAGACTATCCTGAATGTACCGCTGTGAAATTCTGATGTAAGGGAAATCCACTGTTTTGGATTCGGCCGAACCCCCGAATCCTTAATGAAAGATTCAGCGAACCAAATCCGAACCCTAATTTGCATATGCAAATTAGGGGTGGGAAGGGGAAAACATTTTTTACTTCCTTGTTTTCTGACAAAAAGTCACGTGATTTCCCTCCCCGCCCCTAATTTGCATATGCAAATTCGGATTCGGTGCGGCTGGGCAGAAGGCCGAACACAACTCTGCCTGTGTCACGTACATTACATTTAAGCAGTATTTACTGAAGTAAGAGGATTTATTTTATCAATTACTCTATAATACACAAAAGCCATGAATATCTTGTAAATTATAGCCTTATAAATGGTGAGTTCTGATGTCATCAGTTATAAACGGTGAGTTCTGATGTCATTTCTGTCACATGACTCGCTGAAACATGTGTATTGTAATAAATAAATTACCCCCTGTTGCAAAATATGAGAATATTAGAAGTCACCTCGGAGTTCAATGACCTTCGGCCTCATGTTTTTACAAGAGGGGGTACTTTAATCACTATATAATCACAGCCTTGTTCTGCCCTGGGATTTATTATTAACCTTCAACTCCTGTGTACCTGTGTCAATGAAGGAAAATATGTATATTCGTTTGAATAGAGAACTGGAAAGGATTTTGCAGGGGTATTTTTATCTTTTCACATTCAGTAAGGGATTTCTGATAATTGTGCAAATATGAGGATATAAAGCAATAATATTAAAAGGCAACAGCAGAGGAACTGCCTGTTAGACAATCATGGGTTTTGCATGTTTAGCAGATTTAATAGACTGATAAATGCTCTGTGTGCAGGGCCGGGCCAAGGAAGTTTTGCACCCTAGGCAAGAGCTTCAGTCAGTGCCCCCCCCCCAAAACCCATTATAACACATAGAGTAAGGCAGGCATAAGAACTTGATACCCAGGATCACAAGACAGCATCAACATTTTGCCAACAAACAAGAAGTGAGGTTTCAGGCCCAGCCCAGGGATAAATAACGCCAGTGTCACAAGGAAAGCCTGACAATTTACAGTTAATACACAATGAATTCTTATTAATTATTTAGCTTTGTACATTATAAACATCTAAAAGCTTATTATTAAATCTAGGCAAATCTAGCATTTTAAAGTATTATATTTTTATAATAAATCATACAAATCAGTCCCAGGCAACCCATCAGCCCAAACTTACAACCAAATAATCACAGCACACATAAAACAGCAGCCCCCCCCCCAGTTTGAGCACACATAACCCTAATCAGCCCCCGTCCCCTCAGTCACATGTCGCCCCAACCGTGACCATAATTACTGAAACAGATTATATAAGCACTTAAAAAAACAAAACCCAAAAAAACCCATCCCATTAAAAGTGTGCCCCTCAATGGGGCTCTGCCGTTGTGTATTAATGATTGTCCAAGGGGAACTATTTGGACAATCTAGGAGCATTCTTGGGCAGAGTTGCACTTCTCTCTGCACTAGCGGCTGCAATGTGATCTGCTGCTATGCCGGCTCCCTTCTCACCCCAGCTGCTCACACTCACTTTCTGCTGCACAGCACTCTGCACATGCACACCTTCAGGACAGGTCATGACAGTCTACCTCTTGCTCCAGAAATGGTAAGTGGCATTTGTGTACACGCACTCACACACTTACAGTATGTACATTTACAAACACACATTTTAGTAAAGATTGCTTTTTTTAATTTTACACACATATACACACACACATTGTCAGTGGCATAACTAGATGATACTGGGCCCCACAGCGAGTTCATTTTAGGTCCCCCAACATATCCAGAGGTTGTCCTGTTTTACCAATATTTATAGAAATTGTATATGAATTAGAGCCTCATGGTGCCCCCTATACCTCCTGGGCCCCCCTGCAGCCACAGGGTCTGTTTCCTCTGTAGTTACACCCCCTGCTAGTGATGTGTGGGTCGGGTTTTTCCCGACCCACCCGAAGCCCGGCGCCTGGCTTCCTTTTATAGACCTGCACCACCCTGGCGATGACGTCACAAAAGGGGCGGGACAAGCAGGCGCAGCATCTATTAAAGAAGAAGTTGGAAGCCGGCAATGCAACGTGGCAGGCGGGAGAGCAGGAGCCACGAAGAGGAGAGCGAACCTGCCGTTCCCACGGGTATCGGGGCCAACACGCACATCACTAACCCCTGTACACAAGGAAGTTTTTTATTTTTTTTTTACTTGTTTTTCCCCTAAAAACTGTGTATTTTGGCAAGGTGACTATAGGATCTGTATTTTCACCACTAATTACGCAATCTTATCCCTGTATTATTGTTCCTTATGTGTTTTTAGCATAGCATTGCAGTTTGGTACAGAAATATTTCTTTTCCCTTGTTGGATTAGGTGAAAATATATATGCACTATTTTCATTTGGGGTCTATACATAACCACAACATAATTTTGTATAACTATGCATATTGGGCATCGAACAGTAAACTTCTGGTGTTCAGAACATTTTTCAAAAACTGGTTACGTTAGGGAAGTATATCAACTGGGTAGTTTGCTTAGATTGTCCTGACAATGTTATATCCTTTTCCTAAGTAAACTGAAAATTCCCTCCAGGAAAGGAAAAAAATGTTCAAAAACTGTCTGTCAATAAAAGTAACAAATTGGCTGGCAGTGAAAGGGTTAACGGCAACTACCCCTTTAAAGGAAAAGCTTTAAAGGGGTAGTTCACCTTTAAGTTACATTTTAGTGTGCTTACAAAATGGCTAATTCTAAGTAACTTTTCAATTGGTCTTCATTTTTCTTGCTTATAGTTCTTGAATTATTTGCCTTATTTTTCTGACTCTTTGCAGCTTTTTGACCCCCATCTAAAAAACAAATGCTCTGAAGAGACAGAGAGAGAGAGAGAGAGAGAGAGAGAGAGAGAGAGAGAGAGAGAGAGAGAGAGAGAGAGAGAGAGAGAGAGAAAGAAAATGTGGATTTATTGGTGTTATCAGTTGAATTAAAGGTGTTGTTAACCTTTGAATTAATTATTAGTATGATGTAGATATTCTCAGACAATTTCAATTGTTTTTTTTATTATTATTATTAGTTATCGTTTTTGAGTTATTTAGCTTTTTATTCAGAAGCTCTGTAGTTTGCAATTTCAGCCATCAGGTTGCTAGTGTCTTAATTATCCTAGCAACCATGCATTGATTTGAATAAGAGACTGTAGCATGAATAGGAGAGGGCCTATTACTTCTTACCTGTCTGTATCTCCTCTGCTGTATGTACAAGATCTGCTTGCTCAGCCTGTAAAACAAAACCAGTTTGGCATTGAATCTGCTCATTCATCAAACAGTTCTACACAAGATGTCTCTTCCCTATCTGACATAAAGCAGAGAGCTTTGAGTTTATGGCCTCCCAAAGGGAGGGGGCAGCTTGCAGGTGGCCTACCAGCCAAACCAACGTGTAGCAAACCAGTAATCATACATGGTATAGTTGCCTTTCTATTGTCCAACAGGCCAATCGATCAGAACATTAGGCAAACAAGGGAAGCTGCAGTTTAACTTTACTTTCTCATCTACTGATGACTGGCCAACATAGTGCATTTGCAGATTCGGTTTTTTATAGCTTAAACCAATGGAGACGGACAAGCATTGGGCACCAGGTACCACATAAAACAAAGCTTTCGGTATATGTACAAGAAGCTTTAGTATCCACAAAAGCCAAATGTAGAGCTTCAATGGAAAGCCATGCTATAAACCAGCTATGGCCCAGAAGCAGTGGCAACCTGTATTCATTTGCCAGAATTAGGCCATTTATTGTGCCAAATACAGATGAAACACCTCCAATTGAATTATGTAAGGACTTTGATGCATAAAACTACTGGTTCCAGGTTTGGCACAATTGATGGGATTAGTATTCCCTGCACTGTTCTACCTTAATATCCTGCTCTGTGCCCATCTCTTCCTCTGTGCCATGCTGTGGGTACAATGACAAGCAGCCAGTTTCAGTGGTGTTCATGTTCTTACATTCACCTGCAGGGAAGGAACATGGTTAGGGAATACTTGGCCTACACAGCACTTGGTACAGAGCAGATGGTACAGAGATCAATGACACATACAGATAAAAAAAATACAAACAATCTGGAGCCAGTTAACCTTACGGAACTCATTTTAGGACATCATAAGGGGAAATCGTTGTCCTAATGAAGAGGAATGCGTCATGGCATGCTTTTTTTACTCACCCATCCTCCAAGGCTGATGTCACACCTCGCTCCTCCCTCCTCAGCCGTCAGATCTTGATCCTCACTTCTCCCTCCTCAGTCATCCGTCCTGGGTCGTAGCCTCTTCCTCTGCAGTTGTCAGCTCTTGCTCCTCACTCCTCAGGGTGCGCATATTCAGCCCTGCGCCCTGATTATAGTTACTTGTTCTTGCCATTCCTTTTAGCCAATAGGAGTTGTAGGTTTTTTAATTGCAGCAATCAAATTAGAGCTACAGCTGACGGCTGAGGAGGGAGAAGCTAGGACCCAGGACTGATGGCTGAGGAAGGAGGAGCGAGGACCCAGGTCGGATGGCTGAGGAGTGAGGAGCAGGACCTGACAGCTGAGAAGGGAAGAGCAAGGTGTGACGTCTGCTTTGAGGAGGGGTGAGTGTAAAAGCAGGAGACGTTGCATTCCTCTAGCACAGGAGATTGCATCCAGGTGGATTTCCCCTGACGATGTCCTAATATGTGTTCTGTATAACCTGCCTTTAAACTCCACTAGAGAAAGAAACAATATAAATGATCAATCCGTTAATCCAAGCTTGTATCTTATTGGTGTGTTCCAGAATCTTTTTGTCATTTTCCCTCAGTTGTGGAAAGGAATTTGTCTCCTCAATAGAGCCTGGTGGTTGGCAAAAACCCCTTGATATATAGGATTCAGTGTAGCCTTCTCCATATCTGAGCTCCTTTTTCACTAGAATATAATCCTGCAGATTAACAATGAGAGGTCAATCCTGGTAAGGAGTATTTTTAATTTTTATTTCCTTTCTACAAATGTTGCCTATGTTCTACTGCATTAAACACTGTAAGGCAGCAGGGGAAGTGGCAGGGGGGGGGGAGTCAGGTCTCATCCCTAAAATCTGGTCATACCAGTCACCATGCTATAGTTCCAGGGGTACTCATGGCACAAATAAGCACTCACCCCAAATCTCCCCCTAACTGACCTTCAGACTGGGCCCCATTAGCTCTTAACAAGGTTACAGATATATAGAAACATTGGTGTGTCACCCTGCTATAGTTCCAGGGGTACCCAAGGCACAAATACGCACTCACCCCAAATATCCCCCTAACTGACCTTCAGGCTGGGCCCCCTTAGCTCATAACAAGGTTACAGATATATAGAAACATTGGGGTGTCACCCTGCTATAATTCCAGGGGTACCCAGGATACAAATAAGCACTCACCCCAAATCTCCCCCTAACTGACCTTCAGACTGGGGCCCCTTAGCTCATAACAAGGTTACAGATATATAGAAACATTGGGGTGTCACCCTGCTATAGTTCCAGGGGTACCCAGGGTACAAATAAACACTCACCCCAAATCTCCCCCTAACTGACCTTCAGACTGGGCCCCCTTAGCTCATAACAAGGTTACAGATATATAGAAACAGTGGGGTAACAGTCACCCTGCTATAGTTCCAGGGGTACCCAGGGCACAAATAAACACTCACCCCAAATCTCCCCCTAACTGACCTTCAGACTGGGCCCCCTTAGCTCATAACAAGGTTACAGAGATATAGAAACATTGGGGTAACAGTCACCCTGCTATGGTTCTCGGGGTACCCAGTACAACAAAAACCCCAATCAACACAGTTTAGAGATTCCCTTACCTCTCCAGTCAGCAGGGACAGAATCTCAATCGTCAAATCTAAGATCTTCTTGTTGTTACTGGGTATTATCATTGCTGTTTGTTACTGTTTCCTGTGCAGGTTCTGTTTCTGAAAGAATCTTCTTGTTGCTAGGGATCCTTTTATGGAGAGTAATATTCTTGTTAGAAGAAATGAGAGATCATTACAGGGATATTATCCAGTAATTAGAGGTGCTTGTCTGTAGCACTAATGTTAATGTTTATTACAGGTATGGGATCTCTGCTCTAGAATGGTTGGATGGTCCCTGTTCTGTAGGCAAGACAAGTGCAAGTGTCATATAGACATCAGCTTTCTTTATACTCTCTCCTCCCTTAATTACTTTTCAGGGGGTGCCAGAAGAATTGGACCTGGGTCTCCAGTATATTATTATATTAGGTATTTCCCTCCAGCTATGTTTAAATACTACCAGAGAAATGAAGAATCAATTCTAATTATTCCTCTCAGTGTGTGGGATGTTGAGAGCTCCAGTTCCAGCTGCTGCCTATTGAATAAAGCATTTCTCTAGTTGATACTGGACTACAACTCCCAGCATCCCTGGTAAAGCCAAAGAAATGAACTCACAAGCAGACAGTGGCAGGACAAGGCAATGAGTGGTATATACTGGAGCTGAGAGTTTCCAGACATGCTGGGAGGGGCCCCTGGCACAAGGAAGACAGCCAAAAAGAGAGGTTGGGCCAGAATCTCTCAGACTTGCCTCAGCCAGGAAGTCCCTCCAGCAACAGGAAGCGCACACGGATGATGTCAAACACTCCAATCACATGACACTGCAAGATCCCGCCCCCCTTCCCTGTGCAGATCCGTAGGTCCTCCCGCCGAGGCGACTTCTCTCGGTCACAGCCTGAATTCAGGGCGCCGCCGGCTCCTCTCAGCGAATCCACGCCCAGACGACACATCCCGTGACATCCAGCTGAGGGGCAAGAGACACCTGCGGAAAGGAAATGTCGCTGCAGTGGAAGTACGCGGCCATTTTGTTGGTTGACAATAGTGTGCAGGGACTTTGCATTGTACAGGGGAATAGATCAATGGACAGAGGGGCTGCGTGTGTATTTGAGGGGTCGCCTTATCTTTGTGATGATGTGCAACTCCCAGCATCCTCTCTGCTATCTCTGGATGGGCTCAGCGCGTATGAGGCTGTCTGACTGCTGTGTCCCCCCCTCTGTGTAACCCCCATACACACTCGTACACTCACTCTCTCTGACTCACACACACACACACACACACACACACACACACACTCTCTCTCTCCCTCTCTCACACTCTCTCACACTCTCTCACACTCTCTCTCACACTCTCTCTCACACACTCACACTCTCTCTCACACTCTCTCACACACTCACATTCTCTCTTACACTCACTCTCTCTGACACACACTCTCTCACACACACTCTCTCACACACACACATTCTCTCTCACACACTCATTCTATCTCACACACTCATTCTATCTCACACACACTCTCTCTCTCACACACACTCTCTCTCTCACACACACTCTCTCTCTCACACACACTCATTCTCTCTTACACTCACTCTCACACATTCTCTCTCACACATTCTCTCTCACACATTCTCTCTCACACATTCTCTCTCTCACACATTCGCTCTTACACACACGCTCTCACACTCATTCTCTCTCACACACTCCCTCTCTCACACTCATTCTCTCTTACACACTATCTCACACACTCTCTCTCAAACTCACACTCACTCTCTCTCTCACACACACACACTCACTCTCTCACACACACTCACTCTCTCACACACACTCTCTCACACACACTCTCTCACACACACTCTCTCACACACTCACTCTCACACACTTACTCTCACACACACTCGCTCTCTCTCACACTCACTTTCTAACACTCTCTCTCACACACTCACTCTCACACACTCACTCTCACACACTTACTCTCACACACACTCGCTCTCTCTCACACTCACTTTCTAACACTCTCTCTCACACACTCACTCTCACACACTCACTCTCTCACACTCATTCTCTCTCACACTCACTCATACACTCTCTCACACACACACTCTCTCACATTCTCTCTCTCACACACACTCTCACACACTCTCACACACACTCACTCACACAAACTCACTTTCTCACACTCACTCTCTCACACACTCACTCTCACACACACACACACACACAGAATGCCTGGGCCCCCCATATATCCGCATCAGGTGCCCCAGTACAGCAACTCTTAATGGGGATTGCTGCTCTCATTTCTTGTACAATGAGAAGTTGTGGGGTCAGTACTGGAAAGGGAGTGTATTATTCCCAGTGCAAATGGCCCAGCTCCATATAAATAAAATTGGTTTGGACAGACAGGTGCCCTAATAATCAGGTCTGGACTGGGAATCAGAATAGGCCCTTCATTTCAACTACACACAGGCCCAAACAGTCCAACAGCTAATGACGGCCACACACGGGCACATTAAAGCCGACAATATCAGTCCATTAAACCCATTAAGCATCTTATCTGCCATTTGTGGGGGCTTCTGACGGTCTCCTCAATTAATATCAGGCCAAAAATTGGACAGCCAAACAGCGGATTTTATCCTGTATGATCTTATAGTGTATGATCTTATAGTGTATGATCTTGAAGTGTATGATCTTATAGTGTATGATCTTAGAGTGTATGATCTTATAGTGTATGATCTTATAGTGTATGATCTTATAGTGTATGATCTTATAGTGTATGATCTTATAGTGTATGATCTTATAGTGTATGATCTTGGAGTGTATGATCTAATAGTGTATGATCTAATAGTGTATGATCTAATAGTGTATGATCTAATAGTGTATGATCTAATAGTGTATGATCTAATAGTGTATGATCTAATAGTGTATGATCTAATAGTGTATGATCTAATAGTGTATGATCTAATAGTGTATGATATTGAGTGTATGATCTTAGAGTGTATGACCACCTTTACAGCAGCCCCTCTGCCATTACCCAGAACCCACAGTCCGGGCCTGTTTGTAGCCATATAGTGTATATTTGTATATAGTGTATTTCAGGAGCTAAAATACTTGATGGACCAGTGTATTTTATAACCTCAACTACCTGTATGTTTCTATATTGTCCTTATTATCACACAATAAACTCAGCTTTTTTTATATGGTGGCCCTATAGATTCTGCGGTGTTGCAAGGGGGTTAAAGGGAGTGGCTCACCGTTAAGTTACCTTTTAGTATATTATTGTATGGCCGATTCTAAATAACATTTCAATTGTTCTTCATTCTTTTTATTTATATTTAATATAGTTTAATTATTTGCCTTCTTCTGACTCTTTCCAGCTTTCAAATAGGCACTGACCCCATTTAAAAAACAAATTGCTACTTTTTATTCCTCCTATTTCTATATTCAGGTCTCTCCTATTCATATTCCAGTCTCTTGTTCAAATCAGTGCATGGTTGCTAGAGTAATTTGGACCCTAGCAACCAGATGGCTGAAATTACAAACTGGAGAGCTGCTGGATTAAAAACTAAATAAGTGAAAAACCACAAATAATTAAAAATGAAAACCATTTACAAACTGTCTCGAATATAACTCTCTACATCAGAGATCCCCAGCCAGTAGCTCATGAGCAACAGGTTACTCACCAACCCCTTGGATGTTGCTCCCAGTGGCCTCAAAGCAGGTGATTATTTTTGAATTCCTGGCTTGGAAGAAAGTTTTGATTGCATAAAAACTAAGTATAGTGCCAAGTAGAATCTCCTGTAGGTTTCCAGTCCACATACAGGCTACCCAATGGCCAATCATAGCCCTTATTTGGAACCGCAAGGGACTTTTTTATGCTTGTGTTGCTCCCCAACTCTTTTTACATTTGAATGTGGCCCACGGGTAAAAAAAAAGGTTGGCGACCCCTGCTCTACATCATACTAAAAGTTAATAAAAAGGCATCACCGTTAGTCTGTGTTCTTCATTATCAGCATTTATTTATATAGCACCCGCAGTCACGGACGGATGTGCAGCTCCTGTTACAGGGCAATTTCCAATTAAAGCCGATTTATTTATACAGCTTTGTGGGCGTGACTTGTGTTTTGTAAGAACATGTCAGTATCACTTTAATTGCCAAGCAGCTATATCCAGATTAAACAAATGCTTTAGGATGAAGACCTGTATGACCGAGATACATTCCTTTGTTTTCTGCTCGTTCTCATTAGATTGAAACTGAACCCAATGGGTCTGTCTGTTCTTCTGTCCCATCAGCAGCAGCTCCTCTCTCAAGGTCAGACACTTCAGCAAGGACCACAACCAGTTCTCTGAACATCTGCACAAGTCACTGATGATGAACAAAGACAGGAATCAGGTGACTGAGAAGATCCTGAACCTCACCCTGGAGATCATCTTCCTGCTGACCGGAGAGGTGAGTGACGGTACCACCCAGAGGGGATAGGAGAGAGGGAAGGTCTCATTCCATGGGCTTGGAGCTGGGCTGGGCTTGGGGCTAGGCCGGGTTTGGAGCTGGGCCGGGTTTGGAGCTGGGCCGGGTTTGGAGCTGGGCCGGGTTTGGAGCTGGGCCGGGTTTGGAGCTGGGCCGGGTTTGGAGCTGGGCCGGGTTTGGAGCTGGGCTGGCCTGGGCTGAGCTTGGGGCTGGGCTTGTGGATCCATTTATGCAGGTGGTAACTGTACATGTGGATCTTTATAATGAGGAGCTACTTAAGTAAAGTGTTCTGCACAAAGAGAAAAATTGCCAGTGCACAGTTTGCCTTTAAAAATATTTACAAAAAATTAGGTGTTGGTACCACACTTTGGCCAAAATATGTAGGCTCACATGCCAAATGAAGTCCCCTCATTATACGCAAGTTATACACTATCCATTAGCATTTTTAGAGTTTGTAGTGCTTTTAAAATCAAGTCCCTCTGCAAACAATGTGACTGAGTAGTAAGAGCAACAGTGCACTTACCCTTAGCTTAGGAGCTCTAGTGAGAAAGCAGGGAGCTAAACCCTAAAAACGAATATGGCTTAAAATGGCATATTTTATATAGTTATTGCACGAGGCTAAGGTTTCAGCTTGTCAATAGCAGCAATGATCCAGGACTTCAAACTTGTCACAGGGGGTCACCATCTTGGAAAGTGTCTGTGACACTCGCATGCTCAGTGGGCTCTGATTGGCTGTTGAGAAGCTAAGCTTAGCGCTCGTCACTAATTATCCAGCAGAAAATGAGCTTCCCCTGTAATATAAGCTGATGCTACTGGTTTGCTGATTATTAAATTCTCATGCTAATTGCACTGGTTTCTGTGCTGCTGTGTAGTATTCATATTCCAGTCTCTTATTCATATCAAGGCATGGTTGCTAGGGGACTTTGGACTCTAGCAACCAGATGGCTGAAATTGCAAACCAACCAACTGCAAATCATCCCAGAATATCGCTCTCTACGTCATACTTACAGTTAATTTAAAGGGGAACAACCGCATTGATGCAGGAGCATTTTGTTATACTTCTCACCCTGCATAGTCACATGTGCTTATCTCCCTTTATACAGGATTATATGGTTGTGAAGAAGCAGGAGGATTGTGACTCAGTTGGCAGCGCCTATGAATCGCCCCGAGAGCTGCACAAGAGTCCTGACTTACATCCGACACTAGATGTGATATGTGACCGAGACAATGGCCGGAAGGAAAGTGACAGGCTCCTGGGTAAGATGAATTTCACCTGGACCAATGGCCTTTATATATGAGATTCCCAACCAGAGGATTTCCAATCCGGGATGCACAACATTCCCCTAATTCCGCAGCATGAGAAGGATCCTGGGACTCCCACCTTCCACTCATGACTGTTATTGTTGCACCCCCTAGCAAGACTTCTGTTTCCATTGGTCTTGTCAGATAATTGATAAATTATACAGGTATGGGACCTGTTATCCAGAATGCTCGGGACCTGGGGCTTTCCAGTTAAGTGATCTTTTTGTAATTTGGATCTTCATAACTTAAGTCTACTAGAAAACCATGTAAACATTAAATAAACCCAATAGGGTTGTTTTGCTTCCAATAAGGATTAATTATATCTTAGTTGGGATCAAGTACAAGCTACCGTTTTATTATTACACAGAAAAAGGAAATCAGTTTTAAATATTTGGATTATTTGGATAAAATGGAGTCTATGGGGGGCAGCTGTAATTTGGAGCTTTTTGAATAGTGGGTTTCCAAATAATGCATTATATTTTTATTTATGTAAGGTCACGGATATAAATATATATATATAGCAAGCTGGATGTCGGCACAACTCGTATAAGCGTGTACAGTGCCTGGGTGCATGTAGCCTGAAACAATAAATGCAGGACCGATAAAGGCTCACACTCACAGGTCTTATTAAAGAACAAAAGTGTTCATTTAGCAAAATACGATTAACATTTTGGCTAGCACTCTAGCCTTTTATAGCCTATTTATATACTACTACTTGTCTATGTAAGGTCACGGATATATATATATAGTGATAAGTGATAAGCTCTGTATTTTTATTATTGATTCTCATGTCTGTATTCCATTAGACTCTGGTTCTCCTGCAATTGAAATACGGACCAGGCAAGATTCAGGTCTTTTAAAGGAAACAAAAGTGAAAGAAATGCAAATAGGTGAGTTCTATAGGCACCCCCTGTACTTTGGATTAAATGAGAACTAAAGCAGAAATGTTGTGCATTATGTTTTGTGCTTCTGTACCAGCCCAAGGCAACCTCAGACCTTTAACAGTAAAGATCTGTGTCTCCAAAGATGCCCCAGTAGCTCCCCATCTTCTTTTCTGCTGATTTACTGCACATGCTCTGTGCTGCTGTCACTTACTGAGCTTAGGGACCCACTCACAATATACAGTACAGTACCTCATTTTCTGCTGGATAATTAGTGACGAGCCCTAAGCTTAGCTTCTCAACAGCCAATCAGAGCCCACTGAGCATGTGAGTGTCACAGACACTTTCCAAGATGGTGACCCCTGTGACAAGTTTGAAGTCCTGGATCATTGCTGCTATTGACAAGCTCAAACTTTAGCCTCGTGCAATAAGTTCAGTATTTAAAATATGCCATTTTTAGCCATATTCGTTTTTAGGGGTTACTTCTCCTTTAAGACCCAAGGAGAATGCAGTCATGAATTAATTATACCCATAGGGGTGATCATTCAAACAAAATGTGCTTACTGTACCCCCCCACGTTTTCAGCGTATTCCTCCAATCTTGCTGTGTTTCTTGCAGTTAATATACAGAAGATAAATACACCACATAAAACTCTCAAGGCCAATTATTCACCGGAGAAGAATAAAAGGAATGCACAGGATTATCAGGTGGGAAGCACTCCCTAAATGGGTCAGTCAGTACCAATGCTACATCAATCTTCATATATATAATGGAGACACTTAGCCTAGCACTCGGCTGGATGGGGTGGATTCTGGAAGTCATAGTAGCCCAAGGCTACGATACCTAATATTGCCCTTTACTGATTCCTACAAGAATCATCCGAAAGTGCAGTTCTCATAGGAACCAAGGAAGGGCATATTGTGCTCTTGTATTTGGGCAGTAGGACCTTTTGAGAAGGTAAGTGTCTTGGTACTCGTGTGATTAAGTCAATTTAGTTTCTGGCAATTCACAGCAGTTCAGTCTGGCTTTATGGCAGGGGAGTTAGATGTACAACAGGACCAGAGAAATTGACTGCACTGCTGCCAAGCAAGGTCTTAGTCTAGTTTGGGAATGAGAGTGGAAGAGAGAGCAAACAAATGTAATTCTCTTGCGTATCAGAGACAAAACACAGTCTTTAAAGCCATTAATAATCAGTTAATAAGGAAGGCTAATGCTACATTGCACATGATATTGTGTTGCAGACTGATTCCAAAGAGGGGCCTTTTCTGTGTAAGGAGGAAGAGATTCCTTTATCCATCAGCCAAGGTAAGACGAAAACAGTTTGTTGGAAATTCCTTTTAAAGTGAACTATACAATGTTTAAAGGGCAACTCTGCCCCCAAATTATTTTTTTTGCACACTGTAGGAAATCCTGATTCTAAGCAGCTATCTCTAATATTCATTATAAAAACAGTGGTTTAAAATGTATTTGTACATTTGTATATGTTTTTTGAAAAATATTTGCTAAATACTGATCTCTGGTTCTGACTCTTGAAACAATGCAAGTCAGTTTAAATACAACTCTTTTAATCTGCTGCCTTCTGCATTGTTTTCAAAATCAGAACCTTAAAGGGGTGGTCCACCTTTATGTTAACTTTTAGTGTGTTATAGGATGGTCAATTCTAAGCAACTTTTCAATTGGTCTTCATTATTTATTTTTTTATAGTTTAACTATTTGCCTTCTTCTTCTGACTCTTTCCAGCTTTCAGATGGGGGTCACTGACCACATCTAAAAACTAATGCTTTAATAAAAAATTAAAACCAATTGCAAATTGTTTCGAAATGTATATATGAAGATGTAATTATATTGTATATAAATACGTTCTCACAATATTCCAATCAGACTGCATCATTGTAAGGTCAGTGAAATCAAGGAATGAGCCTGAACGGAGTATTCGAGACCTTCAGAACCACAAGGAGAAGAGAATTCTTCCAGCTACCCATGCAGGTCAGCCATACACTTACCCACTCCATGGTCATATTAATAAAGTGGGTATAAAATGTTTATTTGCTATAGTGGAAGAAGGGAAGGGCTGTAACAGTTACAGCCTGGACCGTCTGCACTCAGCTGTCCAGCTAGTCATGTAGAATTAAACTGGGGCATAAGGGGAGGGTATGGGATGGAGGGTATGAAGTGGATGGGAGGCAGGCGAGGGTATGGGGTGGTGGGTATGGAGGGGAGGGTATGGAGTAGATGGTATGTAGGGGAGGGTATGGAGTGGATGGTATGTAGGGGAGGGTATGGAGTGGATGGTAGGCAGGGGAGGGTATGGGGTGGTGGGTATGGAGTGGATGGGAGGCAGGGGAGGGTATGGGGTGGTGGGTATGGAGTGGATGGTAGGCAGGGGAGGGTATAGGGTGGTGGGTATGCAGGGGAGGGTATGGAGTGGATGGTAGGTGGGGAGGGTATGGTGTGATGGGTATGGAGGGGAGGGTATGGAGTGGATGGTAGGCAGGGGAGGGTATAGGGTGGTGGGTATGGAGGGGAGGGTATGGAGTGGATGGTAGGCAGGGGAGGGTATAGGGTGGTGGGTATGGAGGGGAGGGTATGGAGTGGATGGGAGGCAGGGGAGGGTATGGGGTGGTGGGTATGGAGTGGATGGTAGGCAGGGGAGGGTATAGGGTGGTGGGTATGGAGGGGAGGGTATGGAGTGGATGGTAGGCAGGGGAGGGTGTGGGGTGATGGGTATGGAGGGGAGGGTTTGTAGAGAGGGGTAGCAGTGAAATGTGTTTACTTTAGGTCTCATCAATGTAAGTTTTCTTTTAGACGGATCCAGTGACAAGAAGGAATCCGCAAGAAGCCAAATGAACCCTTACTCCCATCTGGGCACAGAGGAGGTTCCCAACATCCCACAGGAGTATCAGGTAGAAAGACTGGAGGCTCAGGGCTCACAGGTTCCCATTTTATTTGAATCCTCACGCCTGGAGGTATTACCTGTGTTGTCTGTATGGTGGCATTTGTGAGTTTCACTGCAAAGCAACACTGGTTTGATCCTACGAGTCTGTACCTATGAGAGGGAACAATCCAGGATTCAGTTCTGGAGTTTGATAAATCACAACATTATTTAAAAGATTTTGATTCAGTCAAAACCTTTATTAGCCCAGCAGCATTGTAGCCTGTGATTGGTGAATTTCCCATGAACTATCGGACCTTTTCCTTTAATCACAGATTGAACCTGATGTGATCCTACCCCAGCAGTGTAAAGAGGAGGAGCTTTCTTCTGAGTTCACAACAGGTGGGAAATGGACAGTGAAATAGAAGTATCAATAAGTACAAATGTATGTCAGGTGGTGGACAAAATAATTGAAATCAGACTCTGTGCTTGACGTGTACCAATGATTTGTCCTTTATGGAAGTCTGACAAGTCTCATATTTTCCTGTTTGCCAAATTAAACATTCGGTGAGCCATAAATGTGCATGTTCAGTTCAGAGCCACTTTCAGGAATCAGGAATTTTATTATTTACCCCGTCCCGTCCCAGTAAAGCAACAATTCACACGAGTGAAGCGTAGGTTGGAAACTGGCCCAGACTGGCAATCTATAAATCTTTGTTTCTACAGATCTCCTTGATCTGCTTGAATATGAATATCATCTCTCTCCCTCTTCTAAGCTGTACCTATTAACATTGGCTGCAGAAGATTTTCCCAATTGGTGAAGTTAAATGGGTTGTTCACCTTTAAATTAACTATTGGTATGATGTAGAGAGTGATATTCGGAGACAATTTTCTATTGGTTTTAATTTTTTTTATTTGTAATTGTTGAGTTATTTAGCTTTTTATTCAGCAGCTCTCCAGTTTGCAATTTTAGCCATCTGGTTGCTGGGGTCCAAATTACCCTAGCAACCATGCATTGATTTGAATAAGAGACTGGAATATGAATAGGAGAGGCCTGAATAGAAAGATGAGTAATAAAAAGTAGCAATAACAATAAGGGGGTTATTTATTAAAAGTCAAATGCCAAAAACGTGAAAAAATTTAGTTTTTCCGAGATTTATTACGGTATACCCCAAGTATAATCTCTGGAAAAAGTCTGAATCTGAAAAGCCTTTATCTCAGACCTACCGAGGTTCAATATAAGTCAACGGGAGAGGTCCTTATCCTATTTGGAAGCTTCTCTGGTCTGCGCTGGAATTAGCCTGAAAATACGACTATGTGTATTTGCGTACGGGCTTTAAAAAATTTGAGCTTTTTCCACCAAAAAAAAAAGAATTGAGCCATTCAGTGAAAAACCTCTGAACAAAACTCTTTTTTTTGTGTTTGTCCCCAATCTGATTAAATCGTGATTTTTTTTTATTAATAGTTAAGGTCCAATTGTGGATTCTAGTTTGGTCAGGCTTTTTTTATTCAAAAAAAAGGCCCTAAATATGTAGCCTTACAGAGCATTTTTTTAATTTAGATGGGGTCAGTGACCCCCATTTGAAAGAGTCAAATCATTCTTAACATATTAAAACATATATAATAGACCAATTCAGAAGTTGTTTAGAACTGGCCATTCTATAACATAGTATATCTTCTTGTATATTAGGCCTTCAATCCTGAACCTTATATTCAAGGTGAAACTCCCAGAGACCTACAGGTGTGGCCCTATAACCTCAATCCCTCTATTGCCTCTGATTTGGGCAAAGATACTGTAGGATAGAAATCAATTCTGTATTTTTTTTTTTTGTATTTCTAACAGTGATTTTAGATTTTGGTGATTCTGACGTGAGTGATGATGATCAGCAGGAAGAGGGAATTCAACCAGACGCATGTGTGGGTAAGTGAAGGTCACTTTAGGTCAATTCTACCTTTGCTAAACTCCCCCTGACACTCACCATCAAGTCTGTGCACTATAATACAACCTCTACTGGTCATGTACTACTTCTACTGGTCATGTACTACTTCTACTTGTCATGTACTACTTCTACTGGTCATGTACTACTTCTACTGGTCATGTACTACTTATACTGGTCATGTACTACTTCTACTGGTCATGTACTACTTCTACTGGTCATGTACTACTTATACTGGTCATGTACTACTTCTACTGGTCATGTACTACTTATACTGGTTATCCACTACTTCTACTGGTTATCCACTTCTTCTACTGGTTATCTCTGGAAAAAGTCTGAATCTGAAAAGCCTTTATCTCAGACCTACCGAGGTTCAATATAAGTCAACGGGAGAGGTCCTTATCCTATTTCAATTGTATTCCAGTGTAATTGTGCCCACTGCATTGGCTTTGCTCTATTTTGTACCTGGAACCTGAAGTGCATCGATCACAGGAATGAGAAACAATGGGACATTGGCAGATGACGTATGGGCGTAAGGGTCTAAGTACAAATAGGGAAAAGTTCTTTTGATGAGAAACATGTCCAGGACCTTAGTTTGCAACTGGGATGTTGTCTAATGGGGATGCAATAGAGATCTTAGATTGTAAGCTCCACTGGGGCAGGAACTGAGGAGGATGATGGGAATGTGATAAGGGACCTTAGATTGTAAACTCCACTGGGGCTGGGAATGTGATAGAGACCTTAGATTGTTAGCTCACTGGGACAAGGACTGATGGCAATGTGATAGGGACCTCAGATTGTTAGCTCACTGGGACAGGGACTGATGGGAATGTGATAGGGACTTTAGTTGTAAGCTCCACTGGGGCAGGGACTGATGGAAATGTGACAGGGATATTACATTGTAAGTTCCACCGGGGCAGGAACTGAGGAGAATGATGGGAATGTGATAGGGACCATATTGTTAGCTCACTGGGACAAGGACTGATGGGAATGTGATAGGGACCTTAGATTGTAAGATCACTGGGACAAGGACTGATGGGAATGTGATAGGGACCTTAGATTGTAGGCTCCACTGGCACAAGGACTGATGGGAATGTGATAGGGACCTTAGATTGTAAGCTTACTGGCACAAGGACTGATGGGAATGTGATAGGAACCTTAGATTGTTCGCTCACTGGGACAGGGACTGATGGGAATGAGATAGGGACCTTAGATTGTAAGCTCCACTGGGACAAGGACTGATGGGAATGTGATAGGGACCTTAGATTGTAAGCTCCACTGGGACAAGGACTGATGGGCATGTGATAGGGACCTTAGATTGTAAGCTTACTGGCACAAGGACTGATGGGAATGTGATAGGAACCTTAGATTGTTAGCTCACTGGGTCAGGGACTGATGGGAATGTGATAGGGACCTTAGATTGTAAGCTCCACTGGGACAAGGACTGATGGGCATGTGATAGGGACCTTAGATTGTAAGCTTACTGGCACAAGGACTGATGGGAATGTGATAGGAACCTTAGATTGTTAGCTCACTGGGTCAGGGACTGATGGGAATGTGATAGGGACCTTAGATTGTAAGCTCCACTGGGACAAGGACTGATGGGAATGTGATAGGGACCTTAGATTGTAAACTCCACTGGGGCAGGGACTGATGAGGATGATGGAAATGATATGGGCACTATATAATATAATGGATAATAAAATAATCTTCTTTTCTCTCCAGTAGGTGAGCCTATTACTTCCGAGGGCCAGACTAATGCGCATCTAATCTCACTATCGGACGAATACCAGGAGAGTTATTTCTACCAACCTGATGGCGACGCGCAGCAAAATCTTGCAGAGAAGGAGCCGTATTCGTGTTTTGAATGCGGCAAATGTTTCCCGTACAAATCCGGTCTCATCACCCACCAGCGGGTCCACACCGGGCAGAAACCCTTCTCTTGTTCCGACTGCGGGAAATGCTTCAAAGACAAATCGGTCCTGTTCAAGCACCAGAAGATCCACACGGGGGAGAAACCCTACGCCTGTTCCTACTGCGGCAAATGCTTCTTGTACAAATCTACACTGGTCACGCACCAGAGGACTCACACGGGGGAGAAGCCATTCGAGTGCATGCAGTGCGGCAAGTGTTTCGGAGACAAATCTGTCCTACTTAGACATAAAAAGATCCACACAGGGGTCAAACAGTTCTCCTGCTCCGAATGCGGGAAGCGATTTACCAGGAACACAAGTCTCGTTACACATCGGAAGATCCACAGGAGATGAGCCAATAGCATCGTGACAATGGGATCGGCCCCAACCTAAACTGCACGTTACACGTTTCATGTAAGAGAGAAACGACTTACAGGTTCTGACTGTGGGAATCACGGCAGGTATTCTTGTGTTGCTATGGTGATGGCAAGGGCTCCAGGGTATCCGTGGTATATATTGGTATCTTGCTATGCATTATGGGGAATGGCGTCACCGAAGCAAAAGCTTGTTTCACTTATTTTTTTTAAGCCATGAAATAATGATCCGTCTGTTTTTAATGGGAACTTTGTACATGTACATCCTCACTTGTGGTTTTAGGGCAAACCGGTGGGCTACCGTATTCTGCATGTGAAGTGCCTGTGGTTCCAGTAAATGCATTAAGAACACAATACACAGGAAGAACAAAAGGCCAGATTCAGTTCAGTGAGAAAAGGGTTTATCATGTGATTTGAGATGCAGTTCAATTCAGAAAAACTTATCTCACGTTTATCATGTGAAAACTCTGTTGAATTCTATGGGGAAAAAACAGGAACAGAAATGTTTTTCTTCTCAACTTAAATCTCGTCTATGACTTTTCAAGTGATAAACCATGAGATAACTTTTTCTCACTGAATTGAATCTGGCCCAAAGTCTGATATGCTTGTTCCATGTTGCCATATTGTCCTACTGTTTCCATCTTCTAATACACTTGCCCTGCTGCCTCCATCTTTGCCCCGCTGCCTCTGCTTTGCTCATTTTCTTCATCTGGTGGAAGTTTCCAGCTCATGCTCCTCGGTTCAGTGTTCCTAATGCATTCAGTAGCACTCATTTATATAAACACTGGGCAAATTTGCTCCTGGGCAGTAAACCATGGCAACCAATCAGGTGATTGCTTTCAGTGTTCACCCTGCAGCTGATCACTGATTGGTTGCTATGGGTTACTGCCCAGGTGCAAATTTGCCCGGTGTTTATAAATGAGCCCCAGTATGTCACATGGTAATGCTAGAGCAATGATCACATGACTGCTAATGGCAGTAAAATAATTTTCGGTAAAATAAGTAACCCAGAAGTCGACAAGTTTGTAAAATGTCGTACGAACGGCAAATTCACAAAGGTAAGTCAGACAAGTTTTTAAAATTTCGTAAAATCTTTCCGTTGGACAGACGACATTTTACCGATTTTCATTTTGAAGAGCCTAATGTGTCCGAAAAATTGTCGGCAAAACACGAGCAATTCATAAAAATTCGGGAAAAGTGCTGCATAAAAAACCAGGCTCACTTTTAACTACTATTTAACTACTATTTCAGATGTGCCGTACACGCCGGAAAATTGCTGGGGAAATGCTCTGTGAATTTGTCGGCTGTTACTACGACACTTTCTGCGACATTTCAAAGACGTTTTTTCATTCACGACTCTTTTGTGAATTCCCCCCATAGTGTCACGTGACTCAACTTCTTGTCTTTATGAGGGAAAAGCTCTCCGCATCCCAATTCAAGGGCCTAAACATACTTTTTAAAATATGTAACTGTAAGGATTAGATACAGCCGCTCTCTTGTTTCAGCTTTGAAGTGTGACGGGTCAGGAACCCGGGCTACTGCCTCCTTAATAATCTCATCAGTCCTGTAAGAAACACTGGAGCTCATTTAATATATATGAGAAGTTTCAAAGTGCAAAATCTTTTAATTTTATTGCACCGTGACTCTCCATTTCCATCAGGTTTCTTTATGGCACGTATGGGACCTTTTATCCAGAAAGCTCCAAATGGGAATGGGAAGTCCATCCCCCATAGAGTTCATTTTAAGCAAATACGTCTTAAAGGAGAAGGAATAACATTTTACAATTGGGTTGCCAAAATTTAAGCACCCCCAAGTGACTATTTTTACTTACCTGATACTCCGGGCCGGTGTTTCAGCAGAAAACAGCACGGCCCTGGGGTTCTTCTAGTGAGCACCATGGAGAGATCCTCTTCCTGCTTCTTTGGGTCTTCTCGCGGTTGCACATGTGCAGTAGTGTAAAAAAAGCTGAACTTTAACGAAGAATCCGCCTATTTCTACTGCGCATGCCCTGGGAAATTTGAAAACCAATGAAGCAGGAAGGCGATTGCTCCGTGGTGCTCGCTAGAAAAACCCCGGGCTGGTGCAGTTTTCTGCTGATCAGAGCACTGGCCTGGGGTGTCAGGTAAGTAAAAATAGTCACTTGGGGATGCCTTACTTTTGGCACCCCAATTGTAAAATGTTATTCCTTCTCCTTTAAAGACATCTTTACTTACCAAGTGCATTGTGCAAAGTGCAGTTGTCGGATGCAATTTGCCTGTTTTTTTCCCACAATGCAGTGCTCTTTTGCCTGTAGCGCCTGGATTTCAGTCGTTTTAGGATTCCCTGGGATCAGTAGGTGCGTTGTTTATTAGAAGAGACAATGGCTCAAATATGTGGAGCTGGTTTACCCTCAAGTAACTTTAATATCCAGTGTTGATACAGATCCTGCCATCATGTTGGCAACTCTCACCTCTGCATCTGTTGTGAATGCACATTTTTTTCCTTCTTCTCTGTAATAATAATAATAATACCCTACCAGATACTTGGTAGGACCTGAGCTATGTTAGTCCATATTGGCGGCAGAACATTTCTCTTGGGTTTATTTAATGTTTAAATGTGTTTTAGGAGATTAAGGTTTGTAATGATAGAAAAGCTCCAGTCCCAAGCATTCCGGATACATGGATTTGAAATCTGTATATATTGAGGTGGGTAGGACATAGGTGACCCTGGCAGGCTCCTCCCACATTCAGGACATGCTCTCTGGCACTGAGTCATCATATATGTAAATCCAGAAAAGAGATCCTGGTTATTTTACACTATACAGGTATGGGACCGTTTATCCAGGATGCTATGGACCCGGGGATTTCAGATCTTTCCATAATTTCGATCTTCATACCTTCAAACCCAACAGGGTGGTTTTGCTTCCAATAAGGATTAATTATATCTTAGTTGGGATCAAGTACAAGCGACTGTTTTATTATTACACAGAAAAAGGAAATCGTTTTTAAAAAATTCAGATTATTTGGATAAAATGGAGTCTATGGGAGATGGCCTGGCTTTCTGGATGATGGGTTTCTGTTTAACAGATCTCATACCTGTATGTACCATCGGCCCTTTCCAAATTCTTCCCAAAGGGATTTCTATGGGGGCATAAATATCTAAAGAAATTGAAATTCTAGGCGTGATTTCAAGGGCAAAGATTCAGCTGTGGGATCTATAATCCGGGATTCATGTAGGACAAGATTCCTTTGTCCATAATGTGCAGAATGATTCCTTATAAAGCATCACATCAGTATTTTATAGACTGTTACAGTGATATTGTCACATCCCCATGTCTATTTATTATTACAGGCGGGTCACGTGACGAGGCTCAGCCTGAAGCTGATCCAGTAAACGCTGGTTTCAAAAGAATTTTTTATAACTTTTATTATTTTGTCTTCAGTTCCTTTGAATGACAAGTTACACGGCTGAAAATTACCAGCGGAGAACCCTGTTTGTGGGCCTTACCGGAAGGGGTGTAATTACTGATGCATGTGTCTCACTTAAAGGGCTTGTTCACCTTTAAATTAACTGTTAGTATGACATAGAGACAATTTGCAATTGGTTTTCATTTTTTATTATTTGTGGTTATTTAGCTTTTTATTCAGCAGCTCTCCAGTTTGCAGTTTCAGCCATCTGGTTGCTAGGGTCCAAATGACCATAGCAACCATGCACTGATGTGAGACTGGAATAGGAGAGGCCTGAATAGAAAGATGAATGGCGACTATAAAACATAATAAAAGTTAACATGAAGTAAATCACCCCTTTGAAACACTCAGCGCACATAACTAAGCCACTTGAGCACTAACAGAATATCTGATGTCAAGGTAAAAAGCCAGAAAAATACTGGGCGTTTCCCCTTTTTTCATAATGGGAATCACTCGGACAGACCATTGGCTGAGCAGAAATTGCCATTTTTACACTTGAAAAAAAAAAGCTTTTGTTAGACCTGAACTGGAACCGAAGTTGGGAAAAAAAGAGGATTTTAAAGAGAGATTTTTTAGTGGTCAATTTAGAGGGAAAAAAAGTATTAAAAAAAAAAATCAATACGGGGTCCAAGGTGGGGGCAGTAGGAAACATCTTTGTATTTCTGGAAAGTCATACCTGGAGTTTTCAGTGCCCTATGCCCTGAGCATATACAGGTATAGGATCCGTTATCTGGAAAACCACTATCCAAAAAGCTCTGAATTACAGAAGACCATCTCCCATACACTCCATTTTATCCAAATAATCTACAATTGTATAAACTATTTCTGTGTAATAATAAAACAGTCGCTTGTACTTGATCCCAACTAAGATTTAATTAATCCTTATTGGAAGCAAAACCAGCCTATTGGCTTTATTTAATGTTTATATGATTTTCTAGTAGACTTAAGGTATGAAGATCCAAATTACAGAAAGATCCCTTATCTGAAAAATCCCAGATCCAGAGCATTCTGGATAACCGGTCCCATGCATGTACCTTGTACTTGATCCCAACTAAGATATAATTAATCCTTATTGGAGGCAAAACCAGCCTATTGGGTCTATGAGGGGAGCTTATTTATCAAAAACCAAAATACAGGTACAGGACCTGTTATCCAGAATGCTTGGAACCTGGGGTTTTCTGGATAATGGATCTTTCCGTAATTTGGATCTTCATACCTTAATTCTACTAGAATATCATGTAAACATTAAATAAACCCAATAGGCTGTTTTTGCTTCCAATAAGGATTAATTATATCTTAGTTGGGATCAAGTACAAGTGACTGTTTTATTATTACACAGAAAAAGGAAATCATTTTTAAAAATTTGGATTATTTGATTATAATGGAGTCTATGGGAGATGTTCGGAGCTTTCTGGATAACAGGTTTCCGGATAACGGATCCCATACCTGTAGTAATTTAATTTAAAAAAAAAGTCCAACCAAACTAGAAGCACAATTGGACATTATTTATTATTAAAAAAAAAAAAAAGCATGTGTTTTTTCCCAAATCGCTTAATTTTTTTTCTGGCTTTTTCCCCGAAAAGCCAATTTATTTTTTTAGATTTTTGTCTGAAAAGTCAGAAATAGTCGAAGTTTCTGGTTAATTCCAGCGCAGATCACAAACACTTCCAATACGATAGGGAGTTTTTTTCCCCCACTAAAATTTTTTTCGTTTTTGGCATTCGGATGTTAATAAATAACCCCCTTAACGTTTATATGATTTTCTAGTAGACTTAGGTATAAAGAGCCGAATAACGGAAGGATCCCTTATTCGGAAAACGCCTGGTCCCGAGCATTCTGGATAACGGGTCCCATATCTGTATTGGGAAATCTACAGTTGTACCCAGTGTAATAAACCCTCTGTGCAGTGTTTTTCCCCGTAAGGGGCAACTGTCATGCTGAGGATCCAGAGCCAGTGCCCTTTTTGCCCCATCTGAAAAGCGGCCCTGAGAATAAAGTGTCAGATTTTGTTGTTTTCATGTCCCATAGAAGCAGAATACTATGAAATGCCCCAAGGAAAGTAGCAGTTAATTGTGTTGTGTAGTTTGTTTTTAGGCGTTAGATTGGCCCGGTGACTTCCGACCGTGTCCCTGATCCGCACAAACCCCACCCTATTTCTTGATAAATCCCGCCCCCTTTTATGTCCATGATTGACGACTGCCCAATCGAAAGAAAGGTACAGGGGGGAGATTTGTTATTTCCCTCTAAAGTTCTGTTCCACCCGCATGTAAATAATCATGTCTCTTATTTTGTGTTTAGAAAAACATTCATTTGCATTTTATTAAAAAAAAATCTAAAATGAAATTGTTGACTTTGTCTCTCTTTAAAACATCGGGCCGGTCCATAAATGTGGAATATACAGGGAGCTACACTTGAATGCTCAACCCAGGACAATCTCAGACCTCTGCAAGAAATACCGGAGAAGCCCTTGACGTATCGTAACGTATCCCCCAGGCTCTGCTACTGTAGCTATATCAGCTATATCACTTACCTGCTCCTCAGGGGAGGAGTTTTCTTGTTGTGCCTTGGAAATGGAACTGAGTGTTGTGTTAAAGGAACGGTAACACCAAAAAATTAAAGTGTTTTAAAGTAATGCAAATATCATTTAGTGTTGCCATGCACTGGTAAAACTGATCTGTTTGCTTCAGAAACACTACTATAGTTTATATAAACAAGCTGCTGTGTAGCCATGGGGGCAGCCATTCAAGCACAGGATACACAGTAGATAACAGATAAGTACTACTATAGTTTATATAAACAAGCTGCTGTGTAGCCATGGGGGCAGCCATTCAAGCACAGGATACACAGTAGATAACAGATAAGTACTACTATAGTTTATATAAACAAGTTGCTGTGTAGCCATGGGGGCAGCCATTCAAGCACAGGATACACAGTAGATAACAGATAAGTACTACTATAGTTTATATAAACAAGCTGCTGTGTAGCCATGGGGGCAGCCATTCAAGCACAGGATACACAGTAGATAACAGATAAGTACTACTATAGTTTATATAAACAAGCTGCTGTTAGACATGGGGGCAGCCATTCAAGCACAGGATACACAGTAGATAACAGATAAGTACTACTATAGTTTATATAAACAAGCTGCTGTGTAGCCATGGGGGCAGCCATTCAAGCACAGGATACACAGTAGATAACAGATAAGTACTACTATAGTTTATATAAACAAGCTGCTGTTAGACATGGGGGCAGCCATTCAAGCACAGGATACACAGTAGATAACAGATAAGTACTACTATAGTTTATATAAACAAGCTGCTGTGTAGCCATGGGGACAGCCATTCAAGCACAGGATACACAGTAGATAACAGATAAGTACTACTATAGTTTATATAAACAATATAGGGCAACAATGCATTATATTTTTTATTGTTTTAAAACCATTTAAATTTTTGCTGCTACTGTTTCATTAAAAGTCTTGCAGTGCTGCCTTGCTTTGTCAGTGCAGAGAGCAGTGCTGTTTTTAGGTCCAGTGCCACTTCGCATGTCCAACTGTCTCCGTCTTGCCTCACTGTCTTCGTCTTGTCCTTTTGTCTCCATCTTCCTCTACTGTCTCCGTCTTGCCCTACTTTCTACTTCTTGCCCTACAGTCTCCATCTTGTCCTACTGTCTCCGTTTTGGCCTACTGTCTCTGTCTTTTCCTATGGCCTCCCTCTTGCCAAACCTCCATCTTACCATTCACCATACACTGACACTCTAGGATTTGCTTCCCCAAGTGGTTGAACCCATCTTGCACGGATATAATTGCAGCCTTACAGGGCATCAATTCTTCCAATAAATTAAACGGAATTACAACCAACCTGCATTGCCCAAAAACAACAGCCAGAGAGACGCTGATTTAATCAGAAATTACTTTTATCCCCCTCCTGTACAATGTGCAGCACTTCTAATTAGGGATGTAGCGAACGTCGGAAAAAAAGTTCGCGAACATATTCGCGAACTTGCGCAAAAATGCGAGCGGTTCGCGAACGGTTCGCGAACCCCATAAACTTCAATGGGAAGGCGAACTTTAACATCTAAAAAAGACATTTCTGGCCAGAAAAATGATTTTAAAGTTGTTTAAAGGGTGCAACGACCTGGACAGTGGCATGCCAGAGGGGGATCAAGGGCAAAAATGTATCTGAAAAATCTGCCTGTGTGTGCTTGGAAGAGATAGTGTAGGGGGAGAGCTGTTAGTGATTTCAGGGACAGATGATAGTAAGTTTGCTGGCTAGTAATCTGCTTGATACTGCTCTGTATTGGAACAAAAAAATAAATAAAAGCAGTCCTTACAAGGACTACTGTTATTGCAGCAGTCAGCAGATGAGATCAGAAGCAGGACAGCTGCCCACTGCAGCTACATACAGAGCACTGCAGTAGAAGGTAGATTACTAGCCAGCAAAGCTACCTAAGCTTAAATGTCCCTCAAACCCCTGCAGACTTCTGTCCCTCCAATAACAGAGCAGTATCAAAACGATTACTAGCCAGCAAACTTTCAACTGTCCCTGAAATCACTAACAGGCAGCAGCTCTCTCCCTACACTATCTCTTCAGCACACACAGGCAGAGTGAAAAAACGCTGCAGGGCTTCGGTTTTTATAGGGAAGGGGAGTGGTCCAGGGGAGAGCTTCCTGATTGGCTGCCATGTACCTGCTGGTCTGGGGTGAGAGGGCAAAAAAAAGCGCCAACAATGGCGAACCCAAAATGGCGAACGTCGCGCGACGTTCGCGAACTTCCGGCAAGCGCGAACACCCGATGTTCGCGCGAACAAGTTCGCCGGCGAACAGTTCGCGCCATCCCTACTTCTAATATATATGATGGGGCTGCCCTGCCTGATGTCACTGTGTATGTCCCATTATGTTCCATTGCTGCTATAGACTCATAAGCACCTCATTTACCCTGGTGCCCCCCGGCTCCTGCCACTGACATATTCATTTACTCACACAGACCCCAATGCACTGCTGGGGGGGGGGTGTTCTAATAGTCACAGTCACCTCTGGAAATAAAAATAGTCATTGCTGTCACTGCGAGTATAAAAGCAGCCAAACTGCAATTTATGTCACTGACTGAAAGTAACATTTTTCCTGCTGCAATAAAAAAGCTCCTGCTGCGATTCCACCCTGGCAAACAGCAAACTCAAGAGCATAAACTGACACTTGGCAATGTAATAAGCTCCTGGGCCAGTTATTTACTTGGATGACCTTTCAACCACTTTCAGAGATGAATCTGGGTGCATCTCTCCCCCTCCCAATCTACTACTTTGCTGCTATAGGAACAGTCACATGTTGATTCTATGAATTTCAATTGAGGGGGTCAGTTAGGTGCAAAGACAATGGGTGACGGGTGAGTCAGGGCGACTCCCAACAAAGCTGATATTATATACCCACAATAAATTGCTTGGATTTGACATATTTCTTCCATTCATTTTTATTGCCCCCCTCCCCATGTGACCTCTCAGCAGCAAAACAATAGCAGTAACATAAGTAACCCGGGCATGGGCGCATGATATGCAACAAATCAATGGCAGGTGCACATGAAGAAAGACACTTTGGTTACACTTCTCCAGTGGGACCTGTGCAGTCAAACCCCAAGTTGTTACACATCTGAACAATGGAATCTCTCAATAACACACATTTAGACACAGTCACATCATTAAGTGCTTGAAATTTTATTCTGCATTTACCATAAACCATGATATAATCTAGTAATAATTGTGCTGAGTGACCCCTGTCCCTGTATATATATATATATATATATATATATATATATATATATATATATATGTAGGGGGCAGGGGGTAATATTTGGGGTTCAGAGGCAAACAAACCCAACATCCCCAGTGCAGTGCCAAACATTCGCTGGAGTGGAGTAAAGGCCGAGGCTGTTGAATAAGGAGAAATGGAAACACATTGCACAGATGGCATTTCTACCATGTTGGTTGGGCAGATGCCAGGAGAAGACTTACCTGCTGGAACACATAATGCCAACGGTAACATTTGATGGAGGATAATATTGCAGGACTGATATCTGGCACAATATCCGGGGCTGCTGGTTCCAGTGAAACCTAAAGGCTACAGGGTACAATGACATTCCGTGCTTCTGTGTAGTTTGGGGAAGGCCCTTTTTTTGTCACAATAATGCCCCATGCACAGAGCCAGGTCCATACAGAAAGGGTTTTCTGAGATGGGAAGAACCTGACCAACCTGAACCCCTGTGGAATGAATTGGAACCCCGACTGTGAGTCTGATCCCCAATATCAGTGCCCAATCTCACTATTCTTGTGGCTGAATGGAACCAACTCCCAGTAAAAAAGTTCCAACATCTAATGGGACCTTCACAGAAGAGTAGGGGCAGTTATAGGACCAAAGGGAGGGACAAACCAATTGAACCCCTGTGGGATGAATTGGAACCCCGACTGTGAGTGTGATCCCCGACATCACTGCCCAACCTCACTAATGCTCTTGTGGCTGAATGAAAGCAACTCCCAGCAACAATGTTTCAACAGCTAGTGGGAACCTTTCCAGAAGCACTGGGGCCATTATTGCAGCAAAGGGCAACTTCATATTAATCCCCTTGGCTTGGGAATGAGATGTTGGACAGGATGGTGCCCCCTATACATTTGGCCATATAATGTAAGTCAATGGGGAAATTGCATTGCCTAGCAATGCCCCTGCCCTGTAATGCTCACTAATGCTGGCAGAAATAAAGAATACTTTCCATTTAAACATGTCTAACAGTTTGGGTACATTTCCTAAATCTATTCCAATCCTTATATAATTCTCCTCATTTCACTGATTTCCCCTTTAATGCTTTGCAGAATGCATCTTTTTGACATATTTTCTCATCACTTCATCCCGTAAGCCGTAGATAAGAGGGCAGAGGAACCTGGGCAGGCAGGTGAAGAGGAGGAATCTGGATAAGGGCAGATACTTAATATAATTTAATGGATAGTTATCCACCATTGATGACAATAGAGAGGTCATGCAGAGGAGGAGCTGGAAGGCATGGAGCATGACGGTTTTACTTGCCTTTAGCGCGGACGATTTGTTGGAGCCAATGCTTCTGGCCACGAGCAAAACCTTGACGTAGGTGAATAGAATGACGAGGGCCACAAAAGTAAAAGTTATGATGTAATTGTAGAATCTGATTGTGCCCTGTTCTGGCCTCACCGTGAGGGTCCCTTGGCTGCAGACCACAGGTTGGAGCATCCCAATAAAAGGACTAAATGTGATGAAATCAGCAAGGTTTGGAATCAGCCCAAGCGTCCACATCCCTCCAATGGCAGCTACTGCTTTCCTCATAGTGACCAATTCCCCTTGCCTGAGAGGGAAGCAAATAGCCAGATAGCGCTCCAAGGACATGACCGCCAGGTTGTACGGAGTCACCCTAAAGGTAACGGTGGCCACTGTGTACACAAGATAGCAGGCGGGCACCGGAATGTATTGTTTGTATATAGCGCCCAGGAAAAGGAAGAGACTTGAGACAAGGTAGACTGTATCATTAATGAGCATGTGGGCAAAGAGCACATAGCGGACGTTGTCCTTGAGATGAGGAGAAGAGAAGAAGATGTGCAGTAAGACTGTGATGGTGTAGAGGAAACAACTGAAGCAAATGAGGGTGAGGACCACCAGCCCCGTCTTGACATTGAGCACAGTTTTGTCTTCGGCTAATGCATCTGTGGCGTTGTTGGATATCGCCCGAGAATTGCCCATGGCCAAATGAGTCACAGACTTAAAGGAGAAAGAGAGAAGCATTAGTAATACATCAGTTGTACTTGAGGATACAATAAGCAGCTTCCCATCATGTTCAAATCACTACTGTCACTAATTCCACTCTCCCCTCTCCACACTGGAAGCCAATCAGATGTGAGGACATATGGTGCCTAGCACTTGTTTCCCATTGGCTTCTTATGTGTCTAACCATGAATTAGTAATCTACAGCTCCCAGCACTCCCTAAACAGGACCACCATGAGAAGGGACAGGTGGGAGCCCTGCCAGTGGACCAATCCCAGAGGGGACCTGGCCAGATGTCGTGGTTCAAATTTTCAAACCATGAAACCCTGGGGTGGCTACCAATAAAAGAAGAATTTAGAATTATATATGACCATATTGGGGATTGATATCTTTTTTGTAGAGGCTCAGCCTTCCTTAATCTTCATTATTCTCCACATATGCCTGAAATCTGGTAGGGCTATTTGGTTTGGGAATAAAGGGTATGACTGGGGCCAGTGGAGCACATAGCCTATTCAGAGTACTTTGTCTTCCCACCTCCCTGGGGCATGGGTGCTGCTAATCCTAGTTCCTGGAAGAGGAGATTATTGGTGCCCTTAAAGAGAAAGAATTCTCCCCCATGCAACGAGTGCACTTAATAGGGTTTTTCTTTATTTCTGGCGCTAAACAGGAAAATTAAAGCTCCTCCATTTTTGGTCCTTGCGAGGCAGATAATTGGATTCCTAGTGCAAAATGAACTCCTTCTAACAAAATATTCACAACAATAGAGTGAAGGGAAGGGGCTGTTAACTGGGAATATAATCATCTAATTATCAATTTCTAATGATTCTAATGACCTCAAAAGGACCAAACATGGAGTAGCTCCAATCTGCCAGTTTGTGCTGTTAAAATCAGGAAATAAACAGATGAAAACAGAAAGGTTTTTTTGTGATTAAAGCAATAGGCAAAAATGTTCAACACAAGACCAATTCATTAATTAATTAAAACCATGTTCACTATGGGAATAACCAAAATATAGCAGAAATACCATCTAAGTGAAATTTAAAGGGGTGATTCACCTTTAATGTATGTTATAGAATGGCTAATTCTAAGCAATTTTTTAATTAACTTTCATTATTTATTTATTATAGTTTTTTTTTTAATTATTTGCCTTTTTCTTCTAAATCTTTCCAGCTTTCAAATGTTAGTCATTGATCCCATCTAAAAAAACAAATGCTCTGTAAGGCTTCAAATGTATTGTTATTGTTACTTTTTTATTCCTCATCTTTCTATTCAGGCCTCTCCTATTCATATTCCAGTCTCTTATTCAAATCAGTGCATGGTTGATGGTTCAGATGGCTGAAATTACAAACTGGAGAGCTGCTGAATAAAAAGCTAAATAAGTCAAAAACCACAAATAACAAAACATGAAAACCAATTGCAAATTGTCTCAGAATATCACTTTGTACACCATATGAAAAGTTCATTTAAAGGGGAACCATCCCTTTAAATTGTGTTTTTTTTATTTAGATTTTTGGAGAACATGTATTCACTGGTTTAGATATTGTGAAACTTTGGCACAAATGTTTTTCCTATATCTGTGACTGTGTTATGTGCTGGGGGTGCCGACCAAAAGTTGGATCTTACTGTAGGGGATGAATTTGCACTGATGTGATTTAAGCCAATTGTTTCTAATGTATTATTAGAGAGATTGATATTTAACTATCGTCCAGGGTGAGACTTTTACTCAGGGTCAGACTGGGGGGCCCGGGGCCCACCGGGGCTGCTGTCCAGGGCCCCCTCTGGACCTCCTCTGTGGATCTGGGTTGGTGGGCCCACCGGGTTTTTTTCCGTTGTCCCGTGGCCCCAGTCCGAGAGTGGTGGTAAATGGAACATTTTCTAATTGGACCAGTGTTGTTAGTGGAGTACCGCAGGGCTCTGTACTAGGTCCCTTGCTTTTCAACGTGTTTATTAATGACCTGGAGGTGGCCATTGAAAGTACTGTTTCTATTTTTGCAGATGATACTAAATTGTGCAGAACTATAGGTTCCATGCAGGATGCTGCCACTTTGCACAGTGATTTGTCTAAACTGGAAAACTGGGCAGAAAACTGGAAAATGAGGTTCAATGTTGATAAATGCAGGTTATGCACTTTGGCAAAAATAATATAAATGCAAGTTATACACTAAATGGCAGTGTGTTGGGAGTTTCCTTAAATGAGAAGGATCTTGGGGTCTTTGTAGATAACAAGTTGTCTAATTCTGGGCAGTGTCATTCTGTGGCTACTAAAGCAAATAAAGTTCTTGTATAAAAAAGGGCATTAACTCAAGGGATGAAAACATAATTGTGTCTCTTTATAGGTCCCTGGTGAGGCCTCATCTGGAGTATGGGGGCAGTTTTGGACTCCAGTCCTTAAGAGGGATATAAATGAGCTGGAGAGAGTGCAGAGACTAAGTGCAACTAAACTGGTTAGAGGGAGGGAAGAGTTAAATTATGAGGGGAGACTGACAAGGTTGGGGTTGTTTTCTCTGGGGGAAAAAAGGCGCTTGTGAGGGGACATGATTAGACTTTACAAGTACATTAGAGGACATTATAGACAAATAGCAGGGGACCTTTTTACCCATAAAGAGAATCACGTACCAGAGGCCCCTCCCCTTCAGACTAGAGGAAAAGAAGTTTCATTTAAAGGAACAGAGTAGGGGGTTCATCACAGTGAGGACAGTGAGGTTGGGGAATGCACTGCCGGGTGATGATTCAGTTAATGACTATAAGAGGGACTTGGATGATTTCTTGGACAGACATAATACAAAGGCTATTGTGATACTAAACTCTATAGTTAGTATAGATATGGGTATATATCATTTATGTGACAGTAGGGAGGGGTGTGTGTGTGGGGCTGGGTTTTCATTTGGAGGGGTTGGACTTGATGGACTTTGTCTTTTTTCAACTCAGTTTAACTAGATAACTATGTAACTATGTAACTATGTAACTATGTAACTTTATAACCAAAGGATTTGCCTAAGACTTTTCATTTCTCAGTCCAGGTAATAATAGAACATTCTTTTAGATGAGTGTAAATGATATTCCACCATCAGCAAATCTAATCAGTTTATTGTATTCCCTACCAATAAAGGGGGAATGAGTGATTCATTGGTGGGGAGGAAAGGAGATCTCACCATCAGCATAGGAAGAGGTTCTTTGCTGTAAGGGCAGTCAGGTTATGGGATTCCCTACCAAGAGAGGGGGAATGAGTGATTCAGTGGTGGGGAGGAAAGGAGATCTCACCATCAGCATAGGAAGAGGTTCTTTGCTGTAAGGGCAGTCAGATAATGGGATTCCCTACCAAGAGAGGGGGAACAAGCCAGACTGCTATGAATAACAACAAAGGGGCTATTCATTTTGTGCAGACATGTGACTGTGGAAGGGTATCAGTCTAGTACTGGGGGTATAAAAGCTGAAGGAGTAACTGTATTACCCAAATGGAGAAGCTCAGATTAATTGCCCTGATGTAACTGTAATGTCTGGCTGAATGTATGAAACCTGTGAACCAATGTAGCAGGTAAGAATGGGATATACACGCACTTACCCTGAATCTGGCTCTTGGGTTACGCAGGTTAATGCACCGTGTGGCAGTTGGAAATATTTATATTGCTTCTAACTCCCTGTAGCCTCCATCACTATTAACCCTGTCTATGGAGAAGGAGCCTCTAAGGCAACAAGCCTATAATTTTAATGACTGATCTGAACTGAAATGTCTCATTAACAGCCCGGCCTGCACACATTGTATGCGATGAGCTTTATTCCCTTTGCTTGAATTCAGGAACACATCTTTTTTTACATGCAGTGAACCCCAGCATTAAATAGCACTGTGACCCCAGCATTAAATAGCTCTGTGACCCCAGCATTAAATAGCACTGTGACCCCAGCATTAAATAGCTCTGTGACCCCAGCATTAAATAGCACGGTGACCCCAGCATTAAATAGCTCTGTGACCCCAGCATTAAATAGCACTGTGACCCCAGCATTAAATAGCTCTGTGACCCCAGCATTAAATAGCTCTGTGACCCCAGCATTAAATAGCACGGTGACCCCAGCATTAAATAGCTCTGTGACCCCAGCATTAAATAGCTCTGTGACCCCAGCATTAAATAGCTCTGTGACCCCAGCATTAAATAGCACGGTGACCCCAGCATTAAATAGCTCTGTGACCCCAGCATTAAATAGCACTGTGACCCCAGCATTAAATAGCACTGTGACCCCAGCATTAAATAGCTCTGTGACCCCAGCATTAAATAGCACTGTGACCCCAGCATTAAATAGCACGGTGACCCCAGCATTAAATAGCTCTGTGACCCCAGCATTAAATAGCACTGTGACCCCAGCATTAAATAGCACGGTGACCCCAGCATTAAATAGCTCTGTGACCCCAGCATTAAATAGCACTGTGACCCCAGCATTAAATAGCTCTGTGACCCCAGCATTAAATAGCACGGTGACCCCAGTATTAAATAGCTCTGTGACCCCAGCATAAATATCACTGTGACCCCAGTATTAAATAGCACTGTGACCCCAGCATCAAATGGGCAGAACTCATAAAATTAGTTTCTTTCTGGTGTAGGAGAAACAGTTGGTCATTCAAGTGTGACAGTTTTCCCAACATATATTTAATTGGGATATATTATACATATTATTGAAAGCACCCAAGTCCTGCACACTAGTAGAGTTAGTAGGTAGTAGTAGTATTTTTGATTGTTTTAATCACAAAAATAAACAAGTTTTTTGTTATTTCTTGAGCTAAACAAAATTAAAGCTCCTCCTTGTTTGGTCCTTGAGAGGCAGATAATTAGATTCCCAGTGATATTTCCTCTGCATAACAAAATATTCACAAAAAAACCTTCAAGGGTAAAGGGAGGGGGCCCTTCCAAACATGGCGGTGCCAGTTTGTCCTGTTAACTCAAGAAAAAACAAAAAACATAGATTTCTTGTGATTAAAACAATAGGCAAGAATAATGTTCACCCAATTGGTGAAAATTAGGGATGCACTGAATCCAGAAATCCAAGTAAAGGGCCAAACCGAATCTGAATCCAAAAAAATCATGTGAAATGGTTACTTTTTTTATTCTCTTTCCCCCTCGTTTTCCTAATTTACATATGCAAATTACGGTTTAGGTTAGGGTTTATTTTGCCAAATCTTTAACAAAGGATTTGGGATACGGCTGAATCCTAAAATAATGGATTCGATGCATCCCTAGTGAAAATATGAATAATTTGATGGTTTATTAATAGGAACAATGTACACTATGGGAATAACCTCAGAATATCGCAGAAAAGGGGTGGTTCACCTTTAAGTTGACTTTTAGTATGTTATAGAATGGCCAATTCTAAGCAACTTTTCAGTTGTCCATTTTTTAAAATAGTATTTGAATTGTTTGCACTTCTAAAAATGTTTTCAAATATAGTATAAGTATTGTCATAAAGTTTTGGGCCCCACCACTGAGGCCACTGATGTAAATCTTATAGTGTGGTACATAGTGATGGTACATAGTGAACCATTAGCAAAGTCTGGAAGCAAGTGAGAATAAACACATGTATTGAAATGAACTTGAGTTGATCTACGTCATTGATAGAGTATGAAGAAAATTCCAAGGGGAATCCAACTTTTGGGATGGAAGAAGTTGATTTTATAGAGGAAAAATATTGGACTCATGATTGATGAAATCATAGGCAACAGAGAAAGGGAATTGAAGAAATATGAAATTAAGATTAAAGAATTAAAGAATCAAAGGGACATTTTCAAATATTTGCCTCAATGTATGAGATTATTGAAGAGAATGTAACATATGAATGTGGAACACTCACCCTTTAGTTGAGAAGATAAGGGGGAAATACATGAGAACTCAAATGATTCTCCCTAAAAGAATTCAAGAAAAAAATATATGAAGAAAGGAAGATAGAATAGAGGAATAAGAGTAAGAAAGTAGGGGCAGATGCGAAGAGGAGAGGAGGCTTGAAAGACCCAGAAGTAAGCATTATAGGGGGAAACAGATAAACCAGTGGTAGAATTATTATTATTATACAGTGTACACCAGATGGCACTGTGCCACAGTATAAAAGGTTTAGGAACCATGTGCTCTGGGTCCATTGCTTTAGCCCAACCAAGCAGGCTGGAAGGGAATGGGTGATGCTGACCCTAGGCGCCTTGGCCCTAGTAATTAGACAGCTATACTCGTTTTATAGATCGCTCTAGGAGTGATAGAGAGGTTATTTAGTTGAGCAGCTCAAGGCTCCGCCGAGGAGATTAGAGGGATTAAGATCCCCGGGTATTACTAACCCAGAGTAAGGAACCAAGTGTTGAGATAGGGATGTCAGGAGTTCCCCTAGTCTGCCACTGGAAACTGGGCAATACCCATCACATGCTGTCAACTTACTCTCTGCTGTATATTCCATAGCCTGTGGGGATTCAGCCTATACGTGCTGTGAGTATATGCTTCCTTTATGCTTCTGTGTATGTTCTATACTCCATTGTGGATCAATGTGCTGAATGATCTATGTGCTATTGTTCAATAAATACTGTTCTTTGTTCAACTGTTAAAGAACTACTGGCGCCCATCATTGTGCTATCGCATCAGGCTACAGTTACACTACACCCTGCCTCCACCTCGCTGCAAGGGCTTACCCCTAAAAAAGAGAGCTCATCCGTGGTCCCAGACCACCAAGGAAAGTATCTTAAACTGCCCTAGCACAAGTCAGTTTACTATAGCGCTACATTATTATTAACATGTATTTATATAGTGCCAACATATTGCGTAGCACTGTAAAGTAAATGTGATTATACAACTAAATCACATGAATTATATACATAGAACATATGGAGTTACATACATCACAATCCATACTGGTACAAAAGTTGAGGAAGGCCCTATGCAGAAAGAGCTTACACTCTAAAGGGAAGGGAGTAATACACAAGGTGTGGGAGAGGGCAAGATCAGATTAAGTGGGTGAGAAATGTGGTACTGTATGTGGTGTTGCGTTTGGTAGTTAAGCAGAGTGAGGGGAGGCTTCTCGAAAGAAGTGCGTTTTCAGAGATTTCTTGAAAGCAGAAAGGTTGGGAGAAAGTCGGACAGGGTTTTGCTGAGGAGGTAAATAGTCAAAAACAAGACAAAATAACAGCTTAGTTCTGTACCAAATGTAAAGTGAAATTAGAGAATAGAGGTGAATGTTTTGCATTGCACAATATGGAACCGTTGTTCACTAGAATTGAGGTGAAAAGTTCCAACAGAAGAGATTGTAAGAAAAATGGAAAGTAAAATGGACAAAGTTATAAGAATGCCAGGGACAATATTGCCTCCCCCAATACAGCTAAAACAAAGAGGGCAACGGAATATTGAGCCAGATCACTATCATTTGTTTTGTTAGATTTAGAGATAAACATGATTGAGAATCAGATGATTCAGTATGAATAGTTCTGTATATGAACCAATAATCCAGATAGAGGAAACACCATGTGATTGAGGATGCGGCTTCTGAAACCCAGCAGGAAGACTTACCTATCACAGTAACTATACAGAATCACACCTATGTGAGTTTCACTTGCCACCTCTCTGGCTAGTTACACTGCACCACTGTGATTGTATTCTTGGAAGAGTTTATATGCCAAGGATTTCCCATACCTGATCTTGAACTGAAGAAGATGCTCGGATGAGTAGTGAAACATCTTCAATGATTAATCAGCGAGTCTAGTTGCTCTAGATTTACTTCTAGTAGATATACCATGACCTCTATGAATGAAAACCTTCATAGACATATACCCAGAACAATTGACCGACTCTAGGATTCCTTTCTCCTCTCTGGCTAATTTTGGAAGAGTGGGCACATGCAATTTATTCTTGTAGAAGTACAGTGTTTGCACTTTAAACTGCTATTGGAATAATAAAGAACAGAGAAGTTCCATTGTGTGACTCACATTCATTATTGGTCACTGGAAGTAAAAGTGCTCTAGACCTTCTTTTCTAATTTTTCCTGTTTTCTCCCATGCCCATTGTATTTTAAGGGTTTGAAAACTGACTTTGGAGTAGAAAGGACACAAACAGGGTTGGACTGGGAGGCCTGGCTCCACTGGGTATGCTGCTTAAAGGACCCCAACATCCTTCCGGGCCACCCACCCCCACAAAGACAACTCAGGCCCACTGTCCCAGCTGCAAATCCCCCTCCGGCCTCCCTGCGCATAACTTTTTCCTGATCATGACTAGGGTCAGGGAAGTGTCAATAGCGGGTCTGGGCCAGCGGGGCCCACTAGGTTTTTTTCCCTAGGGTTGCCATCTGCCCTGTTTTGCTGCCCGGCTAAAAAAAGCCTGATTAGTTTTCCAAATTAGCAAAACTTGGCAGGTTTCACCTTGATTGACGTGGCAATTGGCAAATCGCCGTTCACCATGTCATAGTCCCTGCCCACGATGTCTTGTGCCCCACAACATCACATGCCCTGACCCCTGTCCAGACAACCACATTTGGGAAAGGTGGCAAGTTTATTTTTTCCCAGTGTCTTGCCCTGGACGCAAAGAGGAAATGGCTTTTGATTTTCGATTTTTCGATTTTCGACCCTGGGGGTGGGTACAGGTATGTAAACAGAAGCAGAGCAGCAGATTAGGGTCGGCTGCCGGTGCACAATTTGTCAACCCGCACATCACTAGTTCACTTCTCTGCTCCACCCTGAATCTCTAAACTTAGCTCCATGTAATCACCAAACCACTGATCTATTCCTCATAACAGTGGACCAAGCTGACCAGCACCCTAGGCAAATCTGCACCTCTTTTCTGGAATTCCCTTCCACATTCCAACCAGCTCTCTCCCAATCTCTCTGCCTTTTCAACATCTCACAAAGCACATTTGTTTGTTTAGAGAAGCTTCCCCTGCTCTAGCCTGGCATTCCTTCACTATACACTATATACCACTGGCACCTGCCCACATCTCTCGTCTTGCCAATACCCCCTTCTTATATTAGACTGTAAGCTCAATTGAGCACGGACCTCTTTATCTCCTGTATCAATCAGTATTTCTATGTAATCAGTATATTTGACATGCGCACTCTTCCACTGAACAGTTCTGGGGATGACTTTGACTCTTTAGAAATAATAATAATGTATCAATATCCTTTTTATGAGCTAAGACCAGGACTTTGGACATCCAATGGGTCTGTTATGCAAAATTCTGTAAACCCTATGCTGCAGCCAGTCAGGAACAGCAGTCGTACCAGTTGTACCAAAGCCACATAGACTTGAGCGTGAGAGTATTGAGAGTATTGAATTATTGGCCAGAAACAGGTCCGGATTTGTGGCAAGACCACAAAGGCCCGGGCCTAGGGTGGCAGAATTTACAAGGCGGTATACCGCCCAGCCGCATTATAATTAGTAGCAGGAATGGCGACATAGGGAGATTTGCAAGCTCTCCCACACGCCAATCTCCGGTTCTAGTATTCTAGACCCGACGCGCCACAATCTGCGCACGCACAGGAAGAGGAACGGGGGCACGACAAGCTGTGCTGGCTTGGGGGCGCCAGATTTGTAGATCTCGGCCAGACCAGAACATCAGAAAGTGATGAGAAGCTGCAGCATTGCAGCTCCACTTAGGCTGAGGAACCTGGGCAGGCAGATGAAGTGAAGGAAGGTGGGAACAGACAAGATTACAATCGAGTTGAATGGCTATCTCTCTGTAATTGATGAGAGCATGACGGTTTTGCTAGCCTTAATGGCCTGAGCCAAAATTTTTTTCTGCCACCAGCAAAACCTTGATGTAGGTGAAGAGGATGAAGAGTGCAACCAGAGAAAAACTTATGGTGAAGGTTAGAGTTCTGTTCTGGTGTCACCAACAGAACTCCCTGGCCACAGACCATAGGATGGAGTTTCCCAAAGGACGAGCTGATGGTTTGGGATGGTTTGATGGTTTTGAGATTTGGGATCAGCACCACCGTCCAGATCACAACTATGGCAACTGTTACAGTACAACATTCTGCATGTCTGAGGGGGAAGGAAATGGCCACATAGTGCTCTAGAGACATGACCACCAAGTTGTATGGGGTTACCCTATATATCGATGTGGCTACAGTATATGTAAAGTAGCAGAATAGCACGGGGGGTATATCAAGTAGCAGGCATACGGAAAGAGAATCAGGTAAATTGTCCAGTCCTGTAATCAGGTAAATTGTGTCATTGACCAACATGTGGGCAAAAAGGAGGTAGCGAGTGTTGTCCCTGAGTCGAGGAGTCATGAGGATGATGTGGAGAAGGACAATGAGGGAATAGAGGAAACAGCAGATGCAAAAGAGTTTGAGGATCACAACTGAGTCGGTCGATCCTCTGGTTGTGAGTGAAATATCATTTAAATTGTTGGAGATCCCTTTGGAATTCGACATGGAAGTAGCTTGTAGTAATTAATGGGGAAAGGGAGAACATACTCAGTGGCCATAGGTTCAATCTACCCAGAGAGTATTGTGATGAGCCTATTGTGGTTCATCCACTTTGTTTTGCTGCAGTAAACAATTAAACTGAGGGTAATATTGGACCAGTATAATTACCCTCATTTACTCGGTTTCGTTTAACGAACATATTGAGGATTTATTTAAAAATAATTAAAATGCTGCACCTAAAAAGAGTTTAATGTAACTACGCTTTCCCTTGGTTGCTATTCTGGGTTGCAGTTTGAAGGTGCCACAGAGAACTTGGTTGTAGCCTCTTTATCGCTTGTGAGTAGAACATTGAATTCTGCTGAATTCTGGCCCATGAAAACACGTTACTTATGAAACAGTTGACAAGACACAGCATTGGCACTTTATGGCTAACGTCACTCCTAGCCATCTAAGAACATACTTTGGTGCAGGAAATTGAATTCAGACTGGGAAAAATCCTGGTGGGCCCCTGACATGGTGGGCACCATCCCGAACCGAATCCTGGATTCTGTGCATCCCTAGCAGAAACTGCTCTCTGATTGGACAAGACACAAATGGTTTCACATTAAACCTCCTGTCCAGTTGAAGAAAAATATCTGTGCACAGAGAAGTCTGTTGCTCTTGGATATGGGGAGGGCAATGAGCAGAGACTAGCCAAAATATCCTGCTTTATGGCAGCTGAGATTCTAGCTATCTGTATAACAGAACATTCTGTCCCAGTGGCTGCACAGATCCTATCTGATCCCCATTGTAAGCAGCAGTCCTGTCCTGCTTTATGGCAGCTGAGATTCTAGCTCTCTGTATAACAGAACATTCTATCCCAGTGGCTGCACAGATCCTATCTGATACCCATTGTAAGCAGCAGTTCTGTCCTGCTTTATGGCAGCTGAGATTCTAGCTATCTGTATAACCGAACATTCTGTCCCAGCGGCTGCACAGATCCTATCTGATCCCCATTGTAAGCAGCAGTCCTGTCCTGCTTTATGGCAGCTGAGATTCTAGCTCTCTGTATAACAGAACATTCTATCCCAGTGGCTGCACAGATCCTATCTGATACCCATTGTAAGCAGCAGTTCTGTCCTGCTTTATGGCAGCTGAGATTCTAGCTATCTGTATAACAGAACATTCTGTCCCAGTGGCTGCACAAATCTTATCTGATCCTCATTGGAAGCAGCAGTCCTGTCCTACTTTATGGCTTAGATTATATTACATAGTAGTTACATAGTAAGTTAGGTTGAAAAAATAACATTTCCATCAAGTTCAACCTTAAGTCTGTGTAGCCTGCCTAACTGCCAGTTGATCCAGAGGAAGGCAATAAAAAACCATTTGAAGCCTCTCTTGCTCCATCTTGTCCTACTGTCTCCATCTTTTCCTACTGTCTCCGTCTTCTCCTACTATCTACTTCTTACTCTGCTGTCTCCATCTTGTCCTACTGTCTCCATCTTGCCCTGCTCTCTTCCATCTTGCCCTGCTGTCTTTCATCTTGCCCTATGGTCTCCTTCATGCCCTGCTGTCTCCATCCTGTCTTACTGTCTCCATCTTGCCCTGCTGTCTTCCATCTTGTCCTCCTGTATCCATCTTGTCCAACTGTCTTCCATCTTGCCCTACTGTCTCCATATTTTCCTATGGTCTCCCTCTTGTCCTACTGTCTCCATCTTGTCCTGCTGTCTCCATCTTGCCCTACTGTCTCCACTTTCCTGCTGCCTCCTGCTTGCCCTGCTGTCTCCATCATGTCCTACTGTCTCCATCTTGCTCTACTGTCTTCCATCTTGCCCTCCTGTCTCCATCTTTTCCTATGGTCTCCCTCTTGCCATACCCTCTCCATTTCCCTTTTACCATACCTTTGCATCTTACCTTTGGAGAACCTTTCACCATACACTGACACTCTAGGCTAGCATTTATACTCAGCTCAACGGGCAGATCCATTGGGTAAGTGTATATACTACAGTCTTGTCCCTCTTTTTCTTTAATAGACTGTGACCTGCCTGCATGTATTTGGGGTGTGGGAGGAAACTGGGGTACCCAGAGAATACACACAGACACAATATACACACTCCGGGATCAAAACACCAGTGCAGCGAGGTTCCAGGGCTAACTCCTGCAGCACATTGCACAGATTTTAGCTGGAGCACATTTGGCTGGACATTTTAGTCTTGGGAAATATTGTTTCTAAGTTAGAGGCTACATCTTCATGGTCTGGGGCCCAGTTCTGGTAACACGCCAGCTGAGCCCTGGACTCACAAAGCTTACACTTTTTTTATAAGCTTAATGTCATGTGATTCCCCTCCTGTACAATGTACGGCACTTCTGACACAATTGGGCAGTTCATTACCTATAGAGATCATGCCCCCCCTGTTCTGTATGATGGGGCTGCCCTGCCTGATGTCACTGTGTATGTTTCATTATGTTCCATTGCTGCTATAGACTCATAAGCACCTCATTTACCCTGGTGCCCCCCGGCTCCTGCCACTGAATTATTTATTTACACACACAGACCCCAATGCACTGCTGGGGGGGTTCTAATAGTCACAGTCACCTCTGGAAATAAAAATAGTCATTGCTGTCACTGAGTATAAAAGCCGCCAAACTTCAATTTCCTATGTGAATTATCTCAAAGCAACATTTTTCCTGCGGCAATAAAAAACCTCCTGCTGCGATTCCATTCTGGCAAACAGCAAACTGACACTTGGCAATGTAATAAGCTCCTGGGACAGTAATTTACTTGGACTTCAGAGATGAATTAGGATGCATCTCACCCCCCCATCTACTATTTTGGTTGATATTGGATATTGGAGTCACATGTTGATTCTATGCATTTCAATGGAGGAGGTCAGTTAGGTGCAAACATAATGGGGGATGGGGGAGTCAGGGCGACTCCCAACAACGCTGAAATTATATGTCCACAATAAATGGCTTGAATTTTACATATTTCTTCCATTAACATTTATTGCCCCCCTCTCCATGTGACCTCTCAGCAACAAATTGGTGGCAGGTGCACAAGAAGAAAGACACTTTGTTTATACTTCTGCGGTGGGACCAGTGCATTTGAATTGTTGCACATCTGAACAATGGAATCTCTCAATAACACACATTTAGAGAGAGTGATATCATTAAGTGCTTGAAATTTTATTCTGCATTTACCATAAACATGATATAATCTAGTAATTAGACCCCTTTCCTTGGACATATACATATAACATCCCCAGTGCAGTGCCAAACATTCGCTGGAGTGGAGTAAAGGCCGAGGCTGTTGAATAAGGAGAAATGGAAACACATTACACAGATGGCATTTCTACCATGTTGGTTGGGCAGATGCCAGGAGAAGACTTACCTGCTGGAACACATAATGCCAACGGTAACATTTGATGGAGGATAATATTGCAGGACTGAAATCTGGCGCAATATCCGTGGCTGCAGGGTACAGGGTACAATGACATTCCGTGCTTCCTACTTTTGTAAACAGTTTGGGGAAGGCCCTTTCTTTTTTTAGCACCAAAATGCCCCATGCACAGAGCCAGATCTGTACAGAAAGGGTTTTCTGAGATGGAAAGAACCCAACCTGAACACTGCTAAACCCCTGTGGGATGAACTGGAACCCCAACTGTGAACCTGATCCCCAACATCAGTATCAACTTCATTAATGCTCTTGTGACTGAATGGAAGCAACTCCCAATAACAAAGTTCCAACATCTAGTGGAACCTTCCCAGAAGTGATGGGGCAGTTATAGGACCAAAGGGAGGGACAACCCAATTGAACCCCTGTGGGATAATTTGAAACCCCGACTGTGAGCCTGATCCCCGACATCAGTGCCTAACCTCACTAATGCTGTTGTGTCTGAATGAAAGCAACTTCCAGTAACAAAGTTCCAACATCTAGTGGAACCTTCCCAGAAGAGTAGGGACAGTTGTAGGACCAAAAGGAGAAACAAACCAACTGAACCCCTGTGGGATGAATTGGAACCCCGACTGTGAGCCGGATCCCCAACATCACTGCCCAACCTCACTAATGCTCTTGTGACTGAATGGGAGCAACTCCCAACAACAATGTTTCAACAGTTAGTGGAACCTTCTCAGAAGCACTGGGGCCATTATTGCAGCTAAGGGGCACTTCATATTAATCCCCTTGGTTTGGGAATGAGACGTTGAACAGCCAGGTGCCCCCAATACATTTGGCCATATAATGTGGAAAATTGCATTGCCTTGTAATGCTCACTAATGCTGGCAGAAAAACTAAAAGAATACTTTCCATTTATACATGTCTAACAGTTTAGGTACATTTCTTAAATCTATTCCAGTCATCATATAATTTTCCTAATTTCACTGATTTCCCTTTTAATGCTTTGCAGAATACATCTTTTTGACATATTTTCGCATCACTTTGTCCCGTAAGCCGTAGATAAGAGGGCAGAGGAACCTGGGCAGGCAGGTGAAGAGGAGGAAGCTGGCTAAGGGCAGATAAGTAGCATAATTGAATACATTGGCAAACACAATTGGTGACAATAGAGAGGTCATGCAGAGGAGGAGCTGGAAGGCATGGAGCATGACGGTTTTGCTTGCCTTTAGTGCAGACAATTTGTCGGAGCTAATGCTTCTGGCAACCAGCAAAACCTTGGTGTAGGTGAATAGAATGACGAGGGCCACTAGGGTAAAAGTGAAGATGTCGTTGTAGAACCTGATAGTGTCCTGCTCTGGCCTCACCGTGAGGGCCGATACGCGGCAGACCACAGGTTGGAGCATCCCAATAAAAGGACTAAATGTGATGAAATCAGCAAGGTTTGGAATCAGCCCAAGCGTCCACATCCCTCCAATGGCAGCTACTGCTTTCCTCATAGTGACCAATTCCCCTTGCCTGAGAGGGAAGCAAATAGCCAGATAGCGCTCCAAGGACATGACCGCCAGGTTGTACGGAGTCACTCTAAAGGTAACGGTGGCCACTGTGTACACAAGATAGCAGGCAGGCACCGGAATGTATTGTTTGTATATGGAGGCCAGGAAAAGGAAGAGACTTGAGACAAGGTAGACTGTATCATTAATGAGCATGTGGGCAAAGAGCACATAGCGGACGTTGTCCTTGAGATGAGGAGAAGAGAAGAAGATGTGCAGTAAGACTATGATGGTGTAGAGGAAACAACTGAAGCAAATGAGGGTGAGGACCACCAGCCCCGTCTTAACATTGAACACAGTTTTGTCTTGCGCTAATGCGTCTGTGTCATTATTGTATATAGCCCGAGAATTACCCATGGCCAAAGGAGGTTTGACAGTCACAGACTTAAAGGAGAAAGAGAGAAGCATTAGTAATGCAACAGTTGTACTTGAGGATACAATAGGAAACTTCACGAAAGGGTCATTTGTGAGCAACATCTTCCCATCATGTTCAAACCACTACTGTCACTACTTCCACTCTCTCCTCTCCACACTGGAAGCCAATGAGATGTGAGGAAACATGGTGCCTAGCACTAAGGACTTATTTCCCTTGGCTCCTTATGTGTCTAACCATGAATTAGTAATCTACAGCTCCCAGCACTCCCTAAACAGGACCACCATGAGAAGGGACAGGTGGGAGCCCTGCCAGCAGACCAATCCCAGAGGGGACCTGGACAGATGCAGAGGTTGTCGGCGGGATGGCACTCAGAGCTCTTCGTTTTGCCTCACGAGGAAACTTCGGAAAACGAATCGCATCCGACTGCCATCCCGCCAGCGATTTACATTCTAGCCGGCGTGAAGGCAGGGGAAGGCAGTAACAAAATATTCACAACAATAGAGTGAAGGGAGAGGGTTGTTAACTGTGAATATAATTATCTAATTATCAATATCTAATGAATCTAATGACCTCAAAAAGACCAAAACATAAAGGAGCTCCAATCTGCCAGTTTGTGCTGTTAAGATATGGAAAAACGCTGACAGATTTCTTGTGATTAAAACAATAGGCAGAAATAATGTTAAACCCAATACCCAAGACCTATTCATTGCAAGTTCTGCACTGACTTGGGTTTCTCTCATAATAATATCGTTGTTTGTCAGTAGGAACCATGTTCACTATGGGAGTCACCTCAAACTATAGCAGAAATACCATCTACAATTAAAAATGAAATTTAAAGGGGTGGTTAACTTTTAGTGTGTTATAGAATGGCTAATTCTAAGCAACTTTTTAATTGGCCTTTATAATTTATTCAATTTATTATAGTTTTTTAATTATTTGCCTTTTTCTTCTAAATCTTTCCAGCTTTTTTAAAATGCTCTGTAAGACTACAAATGTATTGTTATTGCTACTTTTTATTACTTTTCTTTCTATTCAGGCCTTTCCAATTCATATTCCAGTCTCTTATTCAATTCAATGCATAGTTGCTATGGTCATTTGGACCATAGCAACCAGATGGCTGAGATTACAAACTGGAGAGCTGCTGAATAAAAAGCTAAATAACTCAAAAACCACAAATAATACAACATGAAAACCAGTTGCAAATTGTCTTTGTACACCATATGAAAAGTTCATTTAAAGGGGAACCATCACTTTAAATTGTGTTTTTTATTTAGATTTTGGGAGAATGTGAATGTGGTTTAGATATTGTGAAACTTTAGCACAAATGTTTTTCCTATATCTGTGACTGTGTTATGTGCTGGGGGCACCGGCCAAATGTTGGATCTTACTGTAGCGGTTGAATTTGAAATGATGCAATTTAAGCCAATTATTTTGAATGTATTATTAGAGGGCTGCAGCTAAGAGGATAAAATGATTTAAATGAAGGATAAGCAGATATAACACTTCTAAGCCAATACTCATTGGACAGAGCAGTTTGAGAACCACTTTATTATAAAAAGTAGCCTTTAAGAGTTCATTAATGAATAAATGATGATGATGATGATAGTGATGGTGATTTTTAAATTAGCCTCAACAGTAAAAAGTCGACATTAACTGGAAATAGTACATTAACAAAAGGCTCCTTAGAAGGAATATTCTTAATATCAATGAATATATAGAAGGTTAATATGTAGACTTTGCTGAAGTATTTGATACAGTGCCACACAGAAGGTTACTGGTTAAATTAACCATAATTTAAATCTGTGATCCATTAAGGTAAACCCCTTAAAAAAATTCCAGAACTATTCATAAACTTGAGAAGTGGCTCTAATGACAAGTTAAATAAAAGGGGAGAGAGCGGGCAACCTTGTCTTGTACCTTTGAAAATACTAAAAGGCAAGGATTTTTCCCCTGCAGCTACTATTTATGAGGTGGGAGACAAAACTTTATATTATTAAAAAAGGGGCCTTGAAACCCAAATATCTTCAAACAATCAAATAAATGGACCCAAAGAATGTTGTCAAATGCTTTTTCATAATCAATTTGCTGGAGATTTTTAATTTCTAACATAGGCAATAATTTGGATAAGCTTTCTAATATTTTTAATGCCAGACCTATTTTTAATTAAACCATTTTGTTCAACTGAAACTAGAGAAGGCAAACTCAAGGACAATCTATCTGCTAATAGTTTTGATAACATTTTTATATCTTGGTTTAAAAGAGAAATAGGCTTGTAAGAAGATTAGTGGGATCCTTATTTTCCTTGGGGATTAATCTTAAATTAGATATTAAACCAGATGGTAATGAATTGCTCTTACCATGATACAAAATATTGTTGAATAAATGATACAAGAATGGAGCCATTGTAGAGTTCAAGGACTTATAAAAAGAAGATGGTAAACCATCAGGACCACTTGCTTTTTTATGTTTGAGAGATTTAATTGTGTTAACAACCTCTTCTATAGTAATTATTTTATTTAGGGCCTCCAACTGTGCATCTGAAATCTGTGGGAATGAGGTATTAGTAAAGAAGGTGTCTCTCAATTGCCTGTCTGAAACCAAGGGAGAATAAAGAGATTGAAAATAATTCTTAAATAATTCAACCATTCGTATCCCTGAGTTTTATTAATTGAGTTTTCTTGGACTGACATTTAATAATGTTTGACATGAATCTATTAGATTTGTTGTTAAGGTTTTTAAAGTTGGCATTCCTAAAAGAGTTTAGACATTTTTCTCTTACTTCTGTCCAAGCTCTTACTTTGGAAAGTGTTTCTTTATATTCAATAACATTCTCAACTACTGGATTATTCTTTCATTTTAAGTATGAGTCAAATAAAGACTTATTCAATTTTAAAAATTCAAAATTAACATTTCTCCTCTTACTACCGCCTTCCATGTTTCCCAGAGAAGAGTTGTATTATTTTGATGACAACTATTCTCTTTAGTGAATAAAGTCTATCTATTTTCTAACAATTCAATGAAGTCCTTTCTATGTAATAGAAACGATTGGAATGACCATGGGATGAAACTTTTTATTCTTTGTGAACCAATAATATTGGTTTTATGAGGAGTGTGGCCTGAATGCTCAATAACACCTATATTAACTTGGACCATCCTATCAATTACATTATTTGACACAAACAAGTAGTCCATTCTCGTACCTATTTTATGAGGATAGGAGAAAAAAGTAATGTTTTTTTCAGACAGATGGAAAATTCTCCAAGCATCATTTAAACCTGTATTTTTAATAAAATTGCTTAACAACTTAGAGTTTCCTTTAGAGGAACTAAAGATATTTTGTCAATTTTAAAATTATAAATTTCATTGAAATCCCCTCCAACAATAATATTTCTTTTAAGTATCAACAAAATCTTTTGGGATATCTTAGGAAAAAAAACTTCTCTATCTTTGTTGGGAGCATATATTGAAGCAAAATGCCAAAGTTTATCCCTAATCCCTAAAATTTATCCTTAATTCTCTATATGAACAATGTCAACATTTAAATCTTTCCTAAATAAGATCACAGTCCCATTTTTCTTTTTAACTGCTGCTGAGTAAACCATTTGTCCAACCCGTCCTTTAAAGAGCTTCTTGTTATCAGGTTCATTTAAATGGGATTCCTGTAAAAGCGCTGCATCCGCTTTTTGTTTACCTAAATGCTTCAAAATCTTGTTTCTTTTTGCAAAATGATTAAGGCCATTAATATTCCAGGAAATTACATTAAGGCTGTTTGAATTAAGTGACATCTCCCACTAAAAAAAGTAGTAAAAGCCAAAGAAATTTAAACTTTCTAAATTCTAACTGCTCCATCTAAGCTATAGAAAACAAAAAAATAGAAAAACTAATAACTTAATAAGTATAATCAAATGCTTTAAAAAAAATAACTGTAACAGAACAGTAGCAAAAATATTAATGCAAGTAAATTTACCAAATCAATAAACTAGCTATGAAGCCAGACAGTCAAACAATGAATGAGACTTCTTTTTTTCCTTTTTCCTTAGAAAGTAAAGGAGAACCCCTTTTCCTTATAAGAAAAAAGGAAAGAATCAGGGTATATCACAACCGCAATTCTTAATTAACCTAGCAACTTCTGAAGAGATAAGTAGTTAGTCAACATTAGAGTCTTCATTAGTTACCATTTGTCTAGGAGTTGGCGAGGATAAATGAGCAGACATAGTATCGTAATCTGATTTCTTTGAGTTCTTTGTTCTATTTCCCCTTTCATAGGTCTTGCCATTAAATTTGGAAAAAGAAGGAGAGGTTGCACTTTGAGAATAAATATCTAAGGTTATCTTTGCTTTGATGATCAAAATAAATAACCATTTATCTTTCCTCGACTCACACTCTTTTTTTACTTTTTAGATTTTCTTCTTTTTATTTCCTCCTTTTTTTTAATTTTTTTATCTTCTTTTTCTTACTTTTCCTCTTCTTCTTTTTTTTCCTTTTTTCTTCACTGACTCTCCTTTTTTCCCTTACTTTTTTCTGAATTTTCCTCTTTTCTTTTTCATTTTTCTATATATCTTTTAACTTCTTAATCCTCTCACTTCAAGCATCTTCTCTATTTAATTGCAATGAAATCCAGATCCTTCAAGATCACCAGAGAGCTGCACAATTCTGCTAAAGTTCATTGCTCAGCTTACTAATGCTTAAACAAAACAGTATTCAGTCAGACTTTGAAATAAAAAAGCTTGAGACAGAAATATCAATTAATAATAATATGACTCAAATCCTCTTCACATTAAAAATAACTCTGTAGTTCAGGGCAAATAATATTCAGCTGCTGAACTGCGCTACAATCCAACATCATTAACTGTTAAATTCAACAGGTACCTCAGCAAATGTAAGCAGTCTCACCAAAGTAACTAATCAGCCGTTTCACTAACAGGCAACTCCACTCCTAGGTACAAACAATAATTATCAGCTGCTCTTTACTACAAGCTAGCCACCACAAAATATAAATCCTTCTGAGGAACCACCGCTCAAAACAGAGATGCCATTTTAAATACCCGGTCTCTCACAGCATTCACTTTGGAGTTACGATAATCCAAGCCGACTCCAAGAAAAACTGAGGAGAAACTTCCACCCTGCTCCTAAACTTTATTTGATGAAGAAAAATCGGTAACGCAAAAATCTTTTGCAGACTCTGAGGGGTTAGTACGGAGATCCCCTACCCTGTCACCACCTCCATGAGGCGCTGAACCGGAAGCCCAATTTTGCCTCTTTATAGGTCCCTGGTGAGGCCTCATCTGGAGTATGGGGGCAGTTTTGGACTCCAGTCCTTAAGAGGGATATAAATGAGCTGGAGAGAGTGCAGAGACTAAGTGCAACTAAACTGGTTAGAGGGAGGGAAGAGTTAAATTATGAGGGGAGACTGACAAGGTTGGGGTTGTTTTCTCTGGAAAAAAGGCGCTTGTGAGGGGACATGATTAGACTTTACAAGTACATTAGAGGACATTATAGACAAATAGCAGGGGACCTTTTTACCCATAAAGAGAATCACGTACCAGAGGCCTCCCCTTCAGACTAGAGGAAAAGAAGTTTCATTTAAAGGAACAGAGTAGGGGGTTCATCACAGTGAGGACAGTGAGGTTGGGGAATGCACTGCCGGGTGATGATTCAGTTAATGACTATAAGAGGGACTTGGATGATTTCTTGGACAGACATAATACAAAGGCTATTGTGATACTAAACTCTATAGTTAGTATAGATATGGGTATATAGCATTTATGTGACAGTAGGGAGGGGTGTGTGTATGGGGCTGGGTTTTCATTTGGAGGGGTTGAACTTGATGGACTTTGTCTTTTTTCAACTAAGTTTAACTATATAACTATGTAACTATATAACTATGTAACTATGTAACTTTATAACCAAAGGATTTGCCTAAGACTCTTCATTTCTCAGCCCTGGTAATAATAGAACATTCTTTTAGTTGAGTGTAAATTATATTCCACCATCAGCAAATCTAATCAGTTTATTGTATTCCCTACCAATAAAGGGGGAATGAGTGATTCATTGGTGGGGCGGAAAGGAGATCTCACCATCAGCAAAGGAAGGGGTACTTGCTGTAAGGGCAGTCAGGTTATGGGATTCCCTACCAAGAGAGGGGGAATGAGCCAGACTGCTATGAATAACAACAAAGGGGCTATTCATTTTGTGCAGACATGTGACTGTGGAAGGGTATCAGTCTAGTACTGGGGGTATAAAAGCTGAAGGAGTAACTGTATTACCCAAATGGATAAGCTCAGATTAATTGCCCTGATGTAACTGTAATGTCTGGCTGAATGTATGAAACCTGTGAAACAATGTAGCAGGTAAGAATGGGATATACACGCACTTACCCTGAATCTGGCTCTTGGGTTACGCAGGTTAATGCACCGTGTGGCAGTTGGAAATATTTATATTGCTTCTAACTCCCTGTAGCCTCCATCAATATTAACCCTGTCTATGGAGAAGGAGCCTCTAAGGCAACAAGCCTCAGCCGTGCAGTCACTCATGGGGTTAAATGAATATCCGCTCTCTATTCCTGAGGACTCAATCATAAGGCTCTGAGCACCTTCCACATCTGGCATTTTATTTAAGGGGCACCCAGAGACTCTAACCGGGATGTATGGGATGAGCTTTATTCCCTTTTGCTTGAATTCAGCAACACATTTTTTTTTACATGCAGTGAACCCCAGCATTAAATAGCTCTGTGACCCCAGCATTAAATAGCTCTGTGACCCCAGCATTAAATAGCTCTGTGACCCCAGCATTAAATGGCTCTGTGACCCCAGCATTAAATAGTACTGTGACCCCAGCATTAAATAGCACGGTGAACCCAGCATTAAATAGCACTGTGACCCCGGCATTAAATAGCTCTGTGACCCCAGCATTAAATAGTACTGTGACCCCAGCATTAAATAGCACGGTGAACCCAGCATTAAATAGCACTGTGACCCCAGCATTAAATAGTACTGTGACCCCAGCATTAAATAGCACGGTGAACCCAGCATTAAATAGCACTGTGACCCCGGCATTAAATAGCTCTGTGACCCCAGCATTAAATAGTACTGTGGCCCCAGCATTAAATAGCAATGTGACCCCAGCATTAAATAGCACTGTGACCCCAGCATTAAATAGCACTGTGACCCCAACATTAAATAGAACTGTGACCCCAGCATTAAATAGCTCTGTGACCCCAGCAATAAATAGCAATGTGACCCCAGCATTAAATAGCACTGTGACCCCAGCATTAAATAGTACTGTGGCCCCAGCATTAAATAGCAACGTGACCCCAGCATTAAATAGCACTGTGACCCCAACATTAAATACAACTGTGACCCCAGCATTAAATAGCCCTGTGACCCCAGCATTAAATAGCAATGTGATCCCAGCATTAAATAGCACTGTGACCCCAGCATTAAATAGAACTGTGACCCCAGCATTAAATAGCTCTGTGACCCCAGCATTAAATAGCACGGTGACCCCAGCATTAAATAGCACGGTGACCCCAGCATTAAATAGCAATGTGACCCCAGCATTAAATAGCACTGTGACCCCAGCATTAAATAGAACTGTGACCCCAGCATTAAATAGCTCTGTGACCCCAGCATTAAATAGCACGGTGACCCCAGCATTAAATAGCAATGTGACCCCAGCATTAAATAGCACTGTGACCCCAGCATTAAATAGAACTGTGACCCCAGCATTAAATAGCTCTGTGACCCCAGCATTAAATAGCACGGTGACCCCAGCATTAAATAGCACTGTGACCCCAGCATTAAATAGCACTGTGACCCCAGCATTAAATAGCACTGTGACCCCAGCATTAAAGGGGAAGGAAACCTAGTTGATGCAAAACCCCTCCCCCCTCCCGTGTGTTGCCCACCCTCCCTCCTCCCTCCTGGCCTACCCGTTCCGCTGGGCAAATGCCCCTAACTTGTTACTTACCCTTCTGCGCAGGTCCAGTCCAGGGAGTTCACAGACGACATCTTCTTCCACGCAATCTTCTTCCTGCTTTGAACGGCGTTTTGGCTGCTCCTACTGCGCATGCGCCCGTCAAAGCAGGAAGAAGATCGTGTGGAAGAAGATGTCGTCTGTGAACTCCCTGGACTAGACCTGCGCAGAAGGGTAAGTAACAAGTTAGGGGCATTTGCCCAGCGGGACGGGTAGGCCAGGGGGGAGGAGGGAGGGTGGGCAACACACGGGAGGGGGGAGGGTTTTTGCGCCAACTAGGTTTCCTTCCCCTTTAAATAGCACTGTGACCCCAGCATCAAATGGGCAGAACTCATAAAATGATTTTCTTTCTGGTGTAGGAGAAACAGTTGGTCATTCAAGTGTGACAGTTTTTCCAACATATATAATTGGGGTATATTATGCATATTATTGAAAGCACCCAAGTCCTGCACACTAGTAGAGTTAGTAGGTAGTAGTAGTATTTTTCATTGTTTTAATCACAAAAATATAAGTTTTTTGTTATTTCTTGAGCTAAACAAAATTAAAGCTCCTCCATGTTTGGTCCTTGAGAGGCAGATAATTAGATTCCCAGTGATATTTCCTCTGCATAACAAAATATTCACAAAAAACCTTTCAAGGGTAAAGGGAGGGGGCCCTTCCAAACATGGAGGTGCCAGTTTGTCCTGTTAACTCAGGAAAAAACAAAAAACATAGATTTTCACGGTTAATTAATAGGAACAATGTACACTATGGGAATAACCTCAGAATATCACAGAAAAGGGGTGGTTCACCTTTAAGTTGACTTTTAGTATGTTATAGAATGGCCAATTCTAAGCAACTTTTCAGTTGTCCTTTTTTTAAAATAGTTTTTGATTTGCTTGCACTTCTAAAAATGTTTTCAAATATAGTATAAGTATTGTCATAAAGTTTTGGGCCCCACCACTGAGGCCACTGATAGTGTAAATCTTATAGTGTGGTACATAGTGATCCATTAGCAAAGTCTGGAAGCAAGTGAGAATAAACACATGTATTGAAATGAACTGGAGTTGATCTACGTCATTGATAGAGTATGAAGATCAAAAGAAAGTTGATTTTGTAGAGGAAAAATATTGGACTCATGAATGATTGATGGAATTAATTAAAGGCAACAGAGAAAGGGAATTGAAAAAATATGATATGAAAGAATTAAAGAAACAAAGGGACATTTTTAAATATTTGCCTCAATGTATGAGATTATTGAAGATAATGTAATATATGAATGTGGAACACTCGCCAGTTAGTAGAGAAGATAAGGGGGAAATACATGAGAACTCAAATGATTCTCCCTAAAAGGATTCAAGACAAAAATATGTGAAAAAGGAAGATAGAAGAGAGGAATAGGAGTAAGAAAGTAGGGGCAGATGTTCATTTTTTAGGGAGAGGAGGCTTGAAAGACCCAGAAGTGAGGAAAGTAAGGTCAGATAGTGGCAATAGCGGGTCTGGACCAGTGGGGCCCACTACGTTTTTTTCCTAGGGTTGCCACCTGCCCTGTTATGCTGCCCGGGTCAAAACAGCCTGGCCAGTTTTCAAAATTAGGAAAACCTGGCAGGATTAACCTTGATTGACGCGGCAATTGGCCAATCGGCGTTCACCATGTCATAGTCCCCGGCAATGATGTCACGCGCCCCACAACATCACGTGCCCTGCCCCCTGTCCAGACGCTACATACAGGAATGGTGGCAACCCTACTTTTTCATGGTGTCCTACCGGCCCAATCTGACCCTGGACGCAAAGAGGAAATGGCTTTAGATTTTTGTTTTGTGATTTCCTCTAGATGAGCTACAGGTATTTTTCATTGAACTTGATGGACTTGTGTCTTCAACCGCACATACCATTTAACACTAAACATCAGAAATGACATTGCTCAGCACCATCCTCCCATCTATTCACCTCCCCCATGAACCCGCCTCAGTATCTTTTGTGTTTCTTCTCCCTGGGACTGGGAGGAGGTTTCAGAACGTATTGTTTTCTCACATATTATTAACTGTCCTCTCTACCCTATTCCTTCCATAGGTCTCCTCAATCCCACCCAATTCAATTAAAGCCTCAATCAATGTTTTCAGTCTGTCCCTCCCAAACAGAAACGAGCCCTCCCACTTAAATACACACTCATTACCCCTATACTAAATAAACCCTCATTGGTTCTCTCCAGTCTCTGTAACCTCTGTCCAATCTTTCTGCTTCCCTCTATCTCTAAACTGCAGATATTAGAAATCATACTACACAACTTCTTCTCTAATCATGACTGCATTGACACAATACAATCTGGTTTCAGTCATAGCCATACCCTTTCCAGTCAGTCCTTTAGTGTCACCTACCAAACGGCTTCCATATTGCTCCATCTCTCTCCCCAGGCACAGTCTTGAAAATGCCCTTTCACTCCTCATAGCAACCATGCAACTCTGCCACTCCATACATTGGTCACAATATCAAAGCAGTTCATACTAGTGATGTGTGAGTCTGCCCAATACTGTTGGGAAAGGGCCGTTCCTGCAATGAGGCAAGTTGAGCACCTTGCCTCAGGCGGCAGTGAACGGCCAGTTACAAGGGGCAGCAAAAAGCCGCCTCCTGTAACTTTAAGAGCCGAATTTCCATTTTTTAAACTGGAAATTCGGCTCTGCTAGTGCAGAAAGAGCAGTACGTGCTCTTGCGCTAGCAATGCAGCCCCTTTTGTCCTGCTCCGACACTAAACTTTTAAGCGCGGAGCAGGAGAAGGGGGCGGCATCGGGGGTTACTTGCTCAGGTGGCAGCAGCCCACAGATCGCCCCTGCATCGGGATCAAGCTGACACACACAGAAGGAATTCGGGGCCCGGGCAGCTATTGGAAGAAGCTCTTCCTGCTGTCGATCCCTCCTGCAATCTAAGTATGTGCCACTTCCGCTTCCAGTTGCCTCTATTTATAGACATGTGCCTGCTCGCCCTGGGGGTGGGTACAGGTATGTAAAGAGAAGCAGAGCAGCAGATTAGGGTCGGCTGCCGGTGCACAATTTGTCAACCCGCATATCACTAGTTCACTCCTCTGCTCCACCCTGCATCTCTAAACTTAGCTCCAGGTAATCACCAAACCACTGATCTATTCCTCAGTAGCAGTGGACCAAGCTGACCAGAACCCTAGGCAAATCTGCACCTCTTTTCTGGAATTCCCTTCCACATTCCAACCAGCTCTCTCCCAATCTCTCTGCCTTTTCAACATCTCACAAAGCACATTTGTTTGTTTAGAGAAGCTTCCCCTGCTCTAGCCTGGCATTCCTTCACTATACACTATATACCACTGGCACCTGCCCACATCTCTCACTGACTCCTCATCTTGCCAATACCCCCTTCTTCTATCAGACTTGTACCAAAGCCACATAGACTTGAGCGTGAGAGTATTGAGAGTATTGACTTATTGGCCAGAACATCAGGAAGTGATGAGGAGCTGTAGTATTGCAACTCCACTTCTTCTTCACCAACTGCCAGTTGGTTCTACTTCACTTCATTCTGTTCTGATCCTTCAAGTGGTTTGCCTGCACGAGTGAAACAATAAATGGCTGCCCCCATGGCTACACATCAGCTTGTTTATATAAACTATAGTAGTACTTATCTGTTATCTACTGTGTATCCTGTGCTTGAATGGCTGCCCCCATGGCTACACAGCAGCGTGTTTATAGAAACTATAGTAGTATGTAAAGGCACCAGTTTTACCAGTGTGGGGCAACACTACATTATATTGTCATTCCTTGAAAAAACTTGAATTTTTCTGGTGATACTGTCATTTTAAGTGCCCAAGTGCAGGGAACCCAAGAAAACACAAACCTGAATGTTGCAAAGTTCAAATACTCAACGTGAGGCACTGGGAACCCACAATGCAACCCTTCATTGAAATAAATGTAAGCGGTACTGATACCTGGAAAGCCCTGGTGTATCCACTGGATCATTGGTTCTGCCCCAAAATCACTGCCCCACTCTCACACTCATCAATCCCCCTCTTGTCTAGTTTTTGCTGAGGTCAATGGTGGAACCTTATGCATGTGTTTTATCTTAAAGCAACAGTGCACCTCAATCAAATGACTAACGTATCTCCTACATATTTCCAAAGGCTATTGTTACCTGCAAAGTAATTAATGTTACCCGCTAGTTTGGCAATGATTCCCACAGTAAAGTAAGTGTAACTTCAGAAGCCAGTTAACTCGCCTCTATATACCTGTGAGAAGAGACACTGGCAAGGCAGCAAAAACATTTTTTGGGGGGGGGAAATGTCTTGTCCTTAACATGCAATGAATTTGTGAACATCACCATTCCCATTGCAATAAAATATACATTTAAAGGGATCCTGTCATCGGAAAACATGTTTTTTTCAGCATCAGTTAATAGTGCTACTCCAGCAGAATTCTGCACTGAAATCCATTTCTCAAAAGAGCAAACTGATTTTGATATATTCAATTTTGAAATCTGACATGGGCTAGACATTTTGTCAATGTCCCAGCTGCCCCTGGTCATGTGACTTGTGCCTGCACTTTAGGAGTGAAATGCTTTCTGGCAGGCTGCTGTTTTTCCTTCTCAATGTAACTGAATGTGTCTCAGTGGGACATGGGTTTTTACTATTGAGTGTTGTTCTTAGATCTACCAGGCAGCTGTTATCTTGTGTTAGGGAGCTGTTATCTGGTTACCTTCCCATTGTTCTTTTGTTTGGCTGCTGGGAGGGAAAGGGTGATATCACTCCAACTTGCAGTACAGCAGTAAAGAGTGATTGAAGTTTATCAGAGCACAAGTCACATGACTTGGGGCAGCTGGGAAATTGACAATATGTCTAGCCCCATGTCGGATTTCAAAATTGAATATAAAATAATCTGTTTGCTCTTTCGAGAAATGGATTTCAGTGCAGAATTCTGCTGGAGCAGCACTATTAACTGATTCATTTTGAATTTTTTTTTCCCCATGACAGTATCCCTTTAAATACTCCTCACCACTAATAGTATCAGTAATGATACAGAGTGACCACAAGATGGCACAATCATCATTACAATGTGAGCCCTGTATCCCTTTTAGTAAATTGCTGTTGCCTATATACCCGCCTTCCTGAGGAGAACACAGCTAATAGATTTATTTACTGATGCACAGTCCATTGGGAACTCAATTATATTTTTGTTGACAAATGTTTTTGTGGTCTCAAAAACAAAAAACTAATTTTTTCCCCAACATTATACATTCTGAGAACACAAAATGACTTTGTTCAAAGACAGTGAATTCTGTACACACAAAAACAATTTTGTCACAAAATGAAGCTTGCGCACTCAAAATAAATGTGTTGTAATATCAGCACAAAGACAATGTTGTGGTTAGAAAATTAATTTTGCAAACAGAAAACTTGGGTTGTGCCCCTGTTCTCCTCAGGACATCCTGGTCATTACAGTTATTTTTCCCCAAAACATAGAATTCTAAAGGAGTTAGGGCAGAATTTGCTGTACCCCCTGCATATAAAATTCTAAGTATTAAAGGAGTAGGACATTTTATATACTGTCAGTATCCCTTTTTGCAGGCTGATAATGACACATGGTTCTTTAAGGGGAGATGTGAGGGGCCAGCCTTTGCCCTTCTTTAGTGGATTTGTATAATTATATTGGGATTTCACCCTTTAAAACCAAAGTCAATATGGAAGAGTCAATGCATGTTGGTGTAAGATAGAGTCCTGCATCAGGTTGGGTACTTATGGAATACCTGCAAGGTGGTCCCTGACCATACGGGTGGTCCGTGGGTACGCTGTCTGGGTGCCCGGGCTGATTACAGACTGCATTCCCCCCACCTCCTGCAGTTAAATAGAAGGATTTCCCCCTGACCTGGTTGATATGAACTCCGGAGTGGCACCACTTCCGCTCACCAGGGACGCGGGTCTCAGGTTGTGCCTAAGATTGGGGCATTGTTGGTAAGTTCCATTAGCAGGAGGAATTTATAGAGGGCCAGCAGGTCTGGATTGGGCCAACTGGACCCATGTAAGACTCTAGTATGAGTATGAGAGTCAGTATCTTATAACTGGCCCTTTAAGAGTAATATGGATACATTGAGGATACCTGATCTTTAAAAGCCAGTTAAGTGCAGTCAAGTTTAGAGCTATTCTGTATATGGTTACATAGTAGATAAAGGTGAAACAAGTCTCACATCCATCAAATTCTGTAAGTAAAACCTGCCTGACCTCTAGCTGATCCAGAGATATAGGGGTGTTATAGAGGTTTGGGCTTTAGGACAGTACACCTGGGAGTAGAAATGGATATAAAGGGAGCGACAGCATTAAAAGCCAGTGTATCAATAGATATGAGTAGTGAGTGGCTACCGTTTTAAGACTCCTTGTATACCTATAACCAATGTCTTAGTTGGAGTGAGGGACCTTTAAGATCAATAGAGATATAGACACATGAAAACCAAAGTGCCAATGTTGATACATAATGGGGTAAGTGCAAGTAGCCACTTTATGAACCAATAAATAAATAAATAAATAAATATAAATGGGTGGTTTATGAGCCAGCACGAATGTGTTAATGCACAGGGGCCCTTTAATAGAGAAGGGGCTACTCTGGATCCCCAGTCATACTGTTTAAGACTCTCCAAGTGGAGTTCTACAAGATTCTCCTTTATCCTGGGGCCACAAAATCTTTCACTTGCATGATGGAGCTACAGGTTGCTCTACTAACTAGCCCTGACTGGCCCCTTGGACTCCTTCTTCAATGGGACCTACCCCAGGGTCCTAGCAACATCCGCCCATGAGTCAAGTCCAAAAAAATGGGCACGGCTCCACCTTCTACATTATCTACTGCAAGGGGGGAACCAACTGCTTGGGCACAGGCTCAGTAAGATCTACTGTATTGGGAATGTGTAAAGCACCAACATATTGTGCAGCACTGTACAAAAGAATGGTTTATACATCAAACATACAGATGTAACAGGTTTTAGGAAATAGTCTACTTGTTGGCACTTTAGGCTGGTACCAGTTTTATCAAGGCTTCAGTAGCAATTCCCGGCAGGCCCGTGTCATGTCTCTCAGGTGGGCCCTTGCTTTACTTTGCTTTACTGTTGGAGGAAGGGTTAGACAAACTGTATCACAGCTATAAAACAGATCTTTCAAGTAACTTGGGCACTGGAGGTTCTTTAAAAACAAATGAAAACCTTTATTAATTGAATATCTTGCTAATCATGTTGCTGGTTCTGATTTGGATGGTACAATATCATAAATCAGTAAATGTTTTAGCCTGACCGCTTGAGTTCCTATCTCGGCACAGCATGGTACTAAGCCTCCTGGTCTACTTTTTGGAGCTTCTGACTGCTCTGCTAACCACAAAATGCAAAAAGGGGCGGGGTGTTGTGGAAGCACTCCAAGGCTAAGTAAAATATATATAAATACAATGGAAGTACCAAATTAACTACAAATATAGAGAAAAAGAAGAGGGGTTGATCAATGCACATTCCCTGGCCCCCTGTCTCATAAGTAATTCAGTATAAATGCAAGTGCATGTACAGTATTTGCAAAAACAGGGGTTTTTAGTTACAAAGTTATGATCATAAAATAGATAAGCCACCATACCATGTCAAGGTAAACCCCATACAGCGGTCCTCCGGTCATTGTATTCAAAGGCTGGCACCTCCCTGTATGGTGGCAAACCAACCAACACCTGGGGCCGCCTTTAAAAATAGGTGTTGGTTTGGGCAGTCTCTCTCTCTCTCTCTTAAAAGCCTCAAGCGGGGGAGGATTAAACCTTTAGAACCAATGTTGTGGTCTAGGCAATCTCTCTTTTTTAACAGCTAATGGTGGGGGAGAACTAGGGTTGCCACCTTTTTTGGAAAACTATACCGGCCTTTCTATATATTTCGATTTTATTTCCTACTAATAACATTGGGGTCAAGTATCATTTTTACCAGTCAGGCCGGTAAAATACTGGCCAGGTGGCAACCCTAGGGAGGACTAAGCCCTCTGAGTGAAACCAATGCCCAAGTCAGGAGACACTTATCCCAAGAAATGCTCCATGCAGGGAGGTGCCAGCCTTTGAATACTATGACCGGAGGTAAACAAGTTAGGGACCGCCATATGGGGTTTACCTTGACGTGGTGTGGTGACTTACCAATTTTATGATCATAACTTTGTAACTAAAAACTCCTGTTTTTGTAAATACATGCACTTGCATAGATATGTGATTACTTATGAGACAGGGGACCAGGGAATGTGATTGATCAATCCCCCTTCTTTTTCTCTATACTCTGATAACTACCCTGATCAGGGCTGGACTGGGATAAAATAGGCCCTGGCATTTCAAGTAAACAGAGGCCAAAATTGCTTACTACCAGCCCACTAAATTCTGACTGGCTATGGCATCTTACTGCATTTGCCAGAGGGGCTGCTGTAAGAACCACCACTCCATCTATTTAGAACTGCCACTCCATGTATTTAGAACTACCACTCCATCTAGCAAGTGGGGGAACCAAAAGAGACTGGGGCTCATTTATTAACGCAGCGCAGCGCATAAGTGGACGCAAAAGATTGTCTGCGACATCACGAGTGTGATCGCTAATATATTTGCGTGATATTGCGCATAACACAGAGCTTATGCGATGGTTTTGTTTATGCGCATTGCGCAAAAGATTGGGCATTTATGTCGCAAACGATGCCGTGGTTGTTAGGGGCGTGGCTATGGGCATGGCTACAATGCGCTTGCACTGCGGCCGTCGCAGATTTGCGTCTGTATATGTGCAAAACTGCACCCGGTCAACATGACCACAATTTTTACGACTGCCTCTTTGTGGCGTAATAGTAACGCTCTTCAAAATGCGCATTCCTGCCCAGCTGCGCTAGCAGAGCCACACTGCTAAACTGGGTTCTGGCAAATACAATGGTGCTGCTGTTGGTGGGGATGTTTGTTAACTCAAAGTTTACTCAAAGATGAACAACCCCTGTAAAGTGCATATTAACCACGCCTTCCACCCAACATGTTTATATTGACCAAGGTTCCTTTAAGGGTATCAGGTAGGCTAAACACCTTTGCAACCAAACAAATATTAGCACAGAAACAAATGCAGATGCGTCTAAGTGAACGCAATATGCGCAATATGTGACGCAACTAATTAAAGCAGCGCATTCATACATGAGCACAACTAATCCTTACCTTTGCGGTATCTTCCTGTGCGCACAATTTATTATAAGCACTGCGACAGCTGATACGCAGTTTCACACAGTTTCACAAGTCGCACCTACATTAGCGCACAAAATCGCACTGTTAAGGTATCGTGCGCTACATTATTAAATACTCGCATGCGCTGGGCAAATGTCAGGCCACTGCGCTCTTTTTAGCACTGCGCTGCGTTAATAAATGAGCCCCACTGAGTGGGCTTCTTTTTTTATAAACTGTGGAATCCCCCTCCCAACTGTAATACAGGCCCAAATGTAGCTGGCCAAAGCCTCCCAGGGGACTTAAGGAATTCAAGGATGGCAAAACTGTTACCCTCCTACACAGAGACCATACAATAAATGACTGATACAGGCACTGTTAGACTGGATGGTCTGAGGATCATTGGGGCTTCTGCCCCCACTTTCCCTCTGGGCTCTCGTCCCAGCTGCAACCACCTCTGGGCCCCCCCAGCCACAAAACCCCCCGACACCCCCTGTGCACCTCTTCTCTTGCTGCGTCAGAAATAGTGGCCAAGGAGTTATAAGAGTCAAAAATGCAGTATTACATAAAGAGTTGGGTGCAAGGAAATAATCAATAGAAAAGGCAACATTTGAAGTAGAACTTAATCTGTAGATGCCAAGAAAGAATAAAGCCACAACAAATACGAGGATGTGACATGTTTGCACAATGATTGGACTCTGCACATAATATTTACCATTATTCTATAGATTACATTTACATATACTGTATCTATATAATATGTGCATATAAAGGGGGATTGAAACTCAGCTGTTTGCCCTTGCTCTCTAAAGCAGAGGGTCAAACATGTAATTACCGATGCAAAAGAACTGACCAATGAGAATGTGGCTTCCCAACCTTATGGTAGGCATCTTGCTGTTATTTTATATAGGGAGGTTATTGTGCCATTTGGCCCCCACAATATATCAGGGGGGCACAAGGTTATATTGGTTTAAGGACCACTAGAGTATAACTTCCTTAGACATTGGAACAGCAGCTCATCCCTCAGGCCATAGATTAAAGGACCAAGGAACCTTGGCAGGCATGTGAAAAAGAGAAAATTTCTAATAGGCAATATTGATATATATTCCTTATTACTGGTGACTATAAATGGGGTTAGTAAAGCGATGATGCTGAGGAAGAGCTGGAAAGCATGGAGCAGAACCGTTTTACCAGCCTTGATGGCAGAGGAGTTTCCTGAGCCGAACTTTCGAGCAACCAGCATGACCTTAACGTAAGTATATAGGATGATTATGGCCACCAGTGATACGCTGACTATCAGGGTGTTAGATCTGATATGTTGCTGAGTGATATTAAGTATTAATATCTCTTTTGCACATATCACATGTAGAGAGTAAAATGTTCTGTTTGCCGGGAGGCTCAAGGAGATGAAATCGGCAACATTAGGGGCCATTGCCAAGGCCCAGAGCCCTGCTATAGTCACACCGGATCTGTGCCCAGAGCAAAACTCAACATATCTGAGTGGGTGGCAAATGGCTACGTATCGTTCCAGAGACATCACAGCCAGATTGTATGGAGTAATCTTAAATGTACATAACACCAGGGTGATTATAACATAACACACTGGGACGGGTATAAATGCAAAGTACAAGGAAGTTACCATGAGGTACAGGCCCAGTGACAGATAGAGGGTATCATTAATGAGCATGTGGGCAAAAAGCACATATCGAGCCGACTCTCGCACTTGGACAATGGAGAAGAAGACAAACAGGATAACTGATACCAAGCTGAGGAAAAGGCAAAACCCAGTGAACATGAAGATCAAGGCAGTCATCCTAAACATCTCAGATTTGATGCCAACTGTGGTCCCCTGTATTATGTTGCTGGGCAGGAGGGTAGAGTTCATTACAGGGATCCGGATCTTCTTCTCAATCTAGACCTAGTGAGTGAAGGATGTCCTGGTATTATCTTCACCTTCCTAACATAGAGCAGAAATGAGTGGAACTACTCATTGACTCCATCATTATAGGGAACCCATTGTCTCCTTTGTTGTCTGAGTCATGGCTTTGCAGCATCTTGGGACTTCTACACAATTGTCTGAAGATGGAAATGACACTGGCAAAGCCTTATCCAAAGAAACATTTTCCTTTTGTACAATTCAAGAATTAACCAAAATTATTTTGATTAATTTATTAACTGTCAGCGCTGCCACTGTCCTTCAACACGTTCCTTGGCTTTGATAAACGTCTCCGTTTGTTGACAATTTTCTGGCTGCCAGGAAATGTTTTGTAAACACTAGTGTGACAGAGTGCAAAAGAGACACTGCAGTTGGGAGACACTGCATTGGGGTGACAGTGTGCAAGAGAGATGTGACACTGGGTTGACAAAATGTTGGAGTGACACAACACTGGGGTGACAAAGTGCAAGAGAGACACAGCATTGGGGTGCAAGAGCACCGGGGGCAGATTCTTAGGGGCAGATTTACTAAAGTTCGAGTGAAAAGTTCGAATTTCAAAGTAATTTTTTGGATACTTCAACCATCGAATAGTATACTGCAACTTCAAATTTACTTTGATTCTAAGTAAAAATCGAATATTTGACCATTCGATAATCAAACTTAGACTTCAATACTTCGCCAAATTATACCTGCTGAATTTTTAAGGGGGACCTTCTACAAACTTTTTCTAAGTCTTTACAAATCGAATAAAAATCGATTTTTATTCGATCGTAGGATTGCCAGATTGCCAGATTCGGTGAAAAAACTTCAAATTTGATATTCAAATTCAAAGTTCTTCAATTCGATGGTAGAATTTTGAAGTTTTTTGTACTTCGAAATTCAACGCTAGATAAATCTGCCCCTTAAAGGGCACCTATCACAGCCAAAATCAAACACATATTAACAATCTGACCAGTACAAGCTAAACACGTTTAATCAAACTACATATATAGTTTTTTGAAAAAAACTGCAGGTTTTAAAAAAATCCCTTACTTTGTCAAATGGGTTCTTTCACTGAGGGAGGCCATACTGTGACTATAACAGAGACTCTAATATGCAAATTTAAGGAGCATGCTCAGACTGTAACACTGCTTTGAGTATTCTACCCAGAATGCCTTGTTTAAGTAAACTCCTCCACTAGAAGTATCAGGGGATTTCTAACTTCCAGCAGGTGGCAGCACTACTGAACACACAGGTTTGGCTGATTTGAAAATAGCTTAGAAGGGTTGATAAGCAAGCAAGGAATTTGAACTGAGCATGTGCGAGATTTCAGAGCTACAGTTGGCTGGGAAGATATAGGTAGGAGGAGCCAGTGATATCCAAGATGGCTGCCTCAGCTAGAACTGCAGGGGAGATAGGGGAGATCTTGCAGAAGGAATAGTGAGCTGATCATTTACATTATACATACAATTCTAACTGTTTTAAATATCGGATTTCTTGAACTTTCACATAGTGTATTTACTAAGTAAATGATTTTGGTCATGATTGGTGTCCTTTAAAGTTAAAATCTTAAAGTTATGTTGATTTTCCGAAGAACTTGTGGAAAAATTGTGAAAAATGAGGATTGGGGTGGGAACAAACATTTACAGCCCCTTATTAAACACATATTCTCATCAGCAAATACCTTGGAAAACACTCTCTATCAGTTAAGAGTAGATTGGACATTTAACTAGTTATGAAGTGACTCACTAGTACCACCATGGATATGTTAGACACTAATGGGACCTGTGGATTCAATTCAGGGGACATCACCTCAGACTGTTAATGAAGTCATTAATCCATTTATTGCCTATATTCTATTTCTTTCTTTAGTGCCTGATTGTATGGTGTGTACAGTCACAGAATATATTATTCACCCATGGATAATTGTTTTATTTATATTTCTGTAATTTTTACCTTTGTTTTCTTTATTTCCCTTTATTTGCTCGATGCCGACATTCCATATGTTACTGAATCCCTTCTGCCTTGACATGAGTGTGTCTATGCTTTATCACCTTTTCAGAAACACATTTATGTACCTTCTGTTTTTATTGAAAAACGTAAATAAAAAAAAAATATATATATATCTTTATTTTGATAAATCTGTACTTACTCTGAAACGGCTTGTAAAGGTTTGGGATCCAAGGCAGATACAGGGAGTTGCAGATCAGTTGGTGTCACTGGCTGGTTCTGCTCCTTCCAGGCATCCAGAAATATTTATTAAAGTGTAACTCCTTGATGGCTCCTCATACTGCTCCTCTGCATTGTATTTTTCAGAGTAGGAGTTAAATGTTAATTAAGTGCAGATCCGGTTTCCTTTTTCCTTTAGGACCAGGGCACAATATATATTTGATCATAATGATTTATTCTTCTTAATTAGTCCGGAAGTTCATTAAGCAGTGCTCCAATCCACACAGCACTTTTAGCAATGACAACTCAGCCCAATTTTACTGGAAACGAGACTTCTACATATCTTTGTTGGTCTTTTCGACTAAGTTTTGATTGGAAAAGAAGCCTTTGAGTTTGAAAAATTAGAATTTTGGGTTTGAACCAGCAACAACATGTTGAATAAACCTTTAACTGATCTCTTGATAGTTTAGATAGATTTCTGTTTGATTACAATGTTAAAGAGCAATGGAGACAGTGGACAACCTTGCATGGTACCCTGGAACAATTCAATGGTTCAATTGCTTGTACACTAGCTACTGATTTAGAGCAGATTCAACGTTTCCCCATTTAAATTAATGCTTAGTATAATGTACAGATTGATATTCTGAGACAATTTGCAATTAGTTTTCATATTTTATTATTTGTGGTTTTTGACCCTTTATTCAGCAATCTGGTTGCTAGGGTCCAAATGCATAAGAGACTGGACTATGAATATGAGAGGCCTGAACAGAGAGATGAGTAATACAAAGTAACCATAAAAATGTATGTGTAACCTTTGTAGCACATTTGTTTTTTAGATGGGGTCAGTGACCCCCATTTGAAAGCTGGAAAGAGTCAGAAGAAGGCAAATAATTAAAAAAACTATAACAAATAAATAATGAAGGTCAATTGAAAAGTTAATTAGAATTAGCCATTAGTGATGGGCGAATTTGCGCCGGCGTCTCGTTTTTGACGCAGGTGCCCGTTTTTGACGCCGGCGCCCGTTTTTGATGCCAGTGTCCGTTTTTTCGAAAAAAAATTTTGACGCCGGCAAATTTTTTCCGCGAATTTTCGCGGGCGTTTCGCGAATTTATTCGCTGATGGCGAATCACGCAAATTCGCCGCAAATTCGCGCCTGGCGAATAAATTCGCCCATCACTATTAGCCATTCTATAATATACTAAAGTTAACTTAAAGGTGAACCACCACTCAAATTTGAGTTTTTACTGTCAATCTAGTTTTTCCCAGGAAAAAAATTGTGAATTAGAATGAGAGTTCTCCAAATGCAAATATTTGAGATTTACTATAAAACCTCAACTTGAAATAAAGAAAAAAAATCATCATGTAAAAGCTGGTAAGTTTAAGGATAAATCAATGGGAGTTGTATGAGAAACTTTCCAGGGTTTTTTGAGATTGTGTATCTGGTTGTCTGGTTTGATTGTTTTGTGTTGAACGCTTTGGTCTTTTGAAAACATAAAACTGAGTTGGCTTTCTGACAAACACTTTATTACAGATGCAAGAGAAATGGCCAATAAGAGTGCAGTTTCCCAGCACTATATCTGTCATTTTGCTGTTATCCTACATAATGGAGGTTAATGTGCTATTTTGGCCCAATGATATGGCACTGGAATCAGAAATTAAGAGGACAGACTGCTTTTAGTTAACCCTTTAATATACAGTTTCAGGAACAAAGGACATGGAACCAGATCAGCTGGGATTCTCATTGGAGGATAATTTTGCATTTTAATAGGGTGGGAAACCACCTGGAAATTGCTGAAATTCTGGAAAAATAAGTTGGGTAAAAATCATGGCACTTTTATTACTTTTGTCCTTATTCTTCAGGAATATAACAATATGATGTTATTCTATCAGATATATGTACTGTGGTGAGGTCACTACTAGGATACTTGGGAAAGTCCAGGATGGAGCTTATTTATGCCCTATGTTCCTAACAGAGTGGTTCCGGGACTGCTAGTCCAGCCCGGTGTTTTGTGTTGTCTTGAGGCATCTCAGGTGGATAATTAAAAAGGCAGCTCAAGCCAGAGTGTTGAGCTCCAGTCTGAGGAAAAAGACACAGGGAAGCTGCCTATGTGAGCACAGAGAGAATTTTATATCACTACAGGGTTGGAACTTTTGTTGTACTGCCTTTTCATATGCTTTGGGGAGACAGGCAGTAGGCCTACTCCTGGTTAGTTAGGAGAACTGACCTTTATTAGCCCATTAAATGGCAAGGAGTTTATTTTGAACTGTTTATGTTGTTTTCCTGCAAGTGAAAAATAAACTGCCCGAAAGAGAGAGAGAGAGAGAGAGAGAGAGAGAGAGAGAGAGAGAATACTTATTATCAACGAATTGCACTGATTTTAGGGCTACTATAGAATAACTTTCTTAAAATTCTGCTGAGATCCTCATCCTGTAGCCCATAGACTTAAAGACTGAAAAACTTTGGCAGGCAAGTGAAAAAGAGAAAGTTACTTATGGAAAGGAGTGCACTATATTCCCCACTACTGAATGAGGTGATTAAGGTGATAATGCTGAGGAAGAGCTGGAAAGCATGGAGCAGAACCGTTTTACCAGCCTTGATGGCAGAGGTTTTTCCTGAGCCGAACTTAATGTATGTATATAGGATGATGAAGGCCACCAGAGATAAGCTGACAATCAGAGTGTTAGATCTGGTATTTTGTTGTGTGCTGTTCAGCGTTAAAATCTCTTTTGTACATAGAACCACATGTAGAGGGTAAAATCTTCTGTAAGACAAGAGGCTCAAGGAGATGAAATCAGCAATATTAGGGGTCATTCCCAATGCCCAGAACCCTACAACAATCACACCGGATCTGTGCACAGACATCATTCCAGAGACATCACAGCAAGATTGTATGGAGTAATCCTAAATGTGCATGACATGTGAGTGAATATGTGCCTTGCAAACCTGTCATGTACTGTAAGTGAAAGGAACTAGTTGACCCCACCATTAACTAAAAAAGGTAACTAGAAGTCATGAGCATCATCATAATCTCAACCATCGTCACCCCTATTATCATCACAAATGGTTGTAAAACAACAAACATTGCAACATTAACGAATGGACCAAATTGGAATGTAGTGGTCCATCCTATACCTGGATATTATGGCTGACTAGTAACCAGCTGTAGATAATTGAACCAGGTGGCTAAACAGAATTACCAGGAGTGTCTTCTCCTCAGTATACAATCAGATGCTGCTTCCAAAATATTCATTCCTCCAAACAGCAATACAGGCACTCATTAGAAGTTCTTGCCATGGGCTAAGCCCTAATTCCTAATATTGGGAAGTAAGGACTGTTCAGTGAAACATTTCAATGTTTCAATGTCTCCCCAGAACGAGCCTCAGCATAATGTATGTAAAAGAGGGTGCGATAGAAGAAAAGGCAGAGCTTAGAATAAGCATTGTGTTGGGAGCCAGAGGTTCAGGTGGGGTGTCGGTAATGAATTAATAAAATATAATACAAAATGCACACAGAAAATTTTTTTAGTTATTATTGGTTATTTATTATTAAGAATGCATAATTATCATGTGAATTATTAAGTAATTAGTTGTATCTCAATATATAACAATTACAATATCATTCTTAAAACAGGAAGAGACACTGCTTTACATCAGGCTTCCCAACCTTCACATATCATTTATACCAACACATTTTTTAAAAATTGACGACGATTATTTATTGTTGTACCACAATCTCATACAAAGTTGAAGTAACCATGGAGAAGGCCATGGAAACTATCTATTGGGGTTCCTAATTTAACCCAGACCCTAAACTCTTATTGAAGTGCCTCATTGCCTTTTTTTAAACTGGGCTTGTCTTTATTCATACTCACCTAAGTATGATTTGAACCTAATATTTCTTTGAGTATATTTACTCAGTCCTGGTAGACTTTGGTTTAAGGGTTCCTATGGTATAACCTCTTTAGATACCTACTGAGCACTTAGTAAATTTATGATTCGCTACCCTTGTTGATATTGGTTAAAGGGTTTCTAGGCAATAACCTCTTTAGATATCTGCTGAGCACCTCATCCCTTAGCCCATAGATGAGAGGACTGAGGAACCTTGAAAAAGAGGAAGTTGCTTATGGCCAAGAGAACAACATATGAATATCTCAAGAACCTCTAAAAAGTTTTTTTGGGCGAATTCCTAGTGAATAGAGATGCACTGAATCCACTATTTTGGATTTGGCCAAACCCCCGAATCCTACGCAAAAGATTTGGCAGAATACCGAACCTGAATACTAATTTGCATATGTAAATTAGGGTTGGGAAGGGGAAACATTTTTTACTTCCTTGTTTTGTGACAAAAGGTCATGCGATTTCCCTCCCCGCCCTAATTTGCATATGCAAAAAGAAAATACATAAAGAAAATTAAAAAATAAAATTAGAATTTTCATAAATATGTGAAAAATTGGTTTTCCTTCATCTCACTATTATCCTTTTTGTTTTACTTATGTGTCTTTTTGTTTTTTCACATTCTTCCAACAAGTTATCTAAGAGACTGGGACTAAATGAGATTTTAATAAATCTGAAATACTGGTGTTTTCAAGAAACAATTCAGTTTTAGACCTGGTGATTTCAAGGCAAGAGACACCTTTATAAAAAAAATGGGTGGAATATTTGTATTTCTTCAGTGAAAAAAAAATTTGAATCTGTCTACATATTCTTGATAGAATTTTTGATAGAACTTCACCACTTTTTAGCTTTAAAAAACATAAACAATTATTTTTCTCAGAGTGAAAGATGAAATTAACCCAAAAATACTTGCAGCTCTTAACAATAGAAATCCATAATGAAAACACACGCACAACATTACAGGTTTTTTTAATTATATGTATTATAATAATATGAAATATTAAATAATATTAAAATAATTCAACATAAGATCTTTGAGTAAAAAAAAGTAAAGGATAAACACCTAAAATCGCTAGCACAATTGCAAAAAATAAAATACAAAAATAAAACAAGTTCTTGCTATTTTTTAAGATTTAGTGTGTTGATTTGTTATGTATGTATATGTTATAGCAGTTAAATTTTTTTATTCATGAAAAACATTAAAATAATATAATAGGTTAAAAATATGTAAATGTGTTTTTTACATTGTATTATAAAATAAAAAATGTATTTCAGTTTAAATGTAAAAGTAAAAAAACTAATTAGATTTGTTTATTAGAAGTTTGACTGCTTTGAAATTCATTATTCTCATTATTGTACAGTATTTGTTTTAGTAATATTTCTTTATTTTATCTTTTACTATTTTTTATTTTTGAAATTTTAGCTAAACTATTGTTGTAATAATAAAGTTGAATAGTCTTTTTATTACTTTATAGAATATAACTGCATTAGTGCTGTAAATATTTTAAGATTTCATTTCATTTTGCTAATAGTTTTTAGAATTAATAGGACTAGGGTTTTTCCGTCTGATAATTTACTATGAAATTTGGTTTCAATTTTACACCGATACAAAATACTAAAATAAAAGAAAGAAAACATTCTTCAGCATTAGATGTTTACCATTATATCTATTTTTAAAAAGAATTCTTAGAGCACTTCAATTTCGTAAATTTGCTTAGAAAAGCTATTTACGAATAGAAATTACGTGCTGAATTTTAAATTATGATAGATATCAATTGGAAAAAGGAAAAAGTTTACAAAAACTGTACTGGTGACTGTTACCCCAATGTTTCTATATATCTGAAACCTTGATATGAGCTAAGGGGGCCCAGTCTGAAGGTCAGTTAGGGGGAGATTTGGGGTGAGTGATTATTTGTACCCTGGGTACCCCTGGAACTATAGCAGGGTGACTGTTACCCCAATGTTTCTATATATCTGTAACCTTGTTATGAGCTAAGGGGGCCCAGTCTGAAGGTCAGTTAGGGGGAGATTTGGGGTGAGTGATTATTTGTACCCTGGGTACCCCTGGAACTATAGCAGGGTGACTGTTACCCCAATATTTCTATATATCTGTAACCTTGTTATGAGCTAAGGGGGCCCAGTCTGAAGGTCAGTTGGGGGAAGTTTTAGGGTGAGTGTTTATTTGTACCCTGGGTACCCCTGGAACTATAGCAGGGTGATTGTTACCCCAATGTTTCTATATATCTGTAACCTTGTTATGAGCTAAGGGGGCCCAGTCTGAAGGCCAGTTAGGGGGAGATTTCGGGTGAGTGTTTATTTGTACCCTGGGTACCCCTGGAACTATAGCAGGGTGACACCCCGATGTTTCTATATCTCTGTAACCTTGTTATGAGCTAAGGGGGCCCAGTCTAAAGGCCAGTTAGGGGGAGATTTGGGGTGAGTGTTTATTTGTACCCTGGGTACCCCTGGAACTATAGCAGGGTGACTGTTACCCCGATGTTTCTATATCTCTGTAACCTTGATATGAGCTAAGGGGGCCCAGTCTGAAGGCCAGTTAGGGGGAGATTTGGGGTAAGTGCTTATTTGTGCCCTGGGTACCCCTGGAACTATAGCAGGGTGACACCCCAATGTTTCTATATCTCTGTAACCTTGTTATGAGCTAAGGGGGCCCAGTCTGAAGGTCAGTTAGGGGGAGATTTGGGGTGAGTGCTTATTTGTGCCCTGGGTACCCCTGGAACTATAGCAGGGTGACACCCCAATGTTTCTATATATCTGTAACCTTGTTATGAGCTAAGGGAGTCCAGTCTGAAGGTCAGTTAGGGGGAGATTTGGGGTGAGTGCTTATTTGTGCCCTGGGTACCCCTGGAACTATAGCAGGGTGACACCCCAATGTTTCTATATCTCTGTAACCTTGTTATGAGCTAAGGGGGCCCAGTCTGAAGGTCAGTTAGGGGGAGATTTGGGGTAAGTGATTATTTGTACCCTGGGTACCCCTGGAACTATAGCAGGGTGACTGTTACCCCAATGTTTCTATATATCTGTAACCTTATGAGATAATGGGACCCCACAAATGTTGCATCTTAAAGGAGGGGTTGTACAGAAAAAATGTGACAAACGGAAGAGAATGAGGGTCAGTTGATTATGTTGTTGTTGGGCTGCAGGTGTAACCTGAAAGTGTAGCTCAGATAAAATAATGAGTAATAATGTGACCTTAATATAAATGAACTGTAAGTAGGCATACTCACCTCATACAGACAGGACTGTGGCACCAACAGACTCAAAATAAATGGCAGACCGGGTCGGACTGGATCCTAGGGGGCCCACTGGGGCTGCAAAACAAGGGCCCTCCCGGCAGTCCCGGGGGCCCCCTCCTACCAGTAAACCTGTCAGCACCGGCACGCTCAACCGTGAACATGCGGTGCACATGTGCAGAAGACGCACCACACCAACACAGCTGCGGCTAAGTTTTTGGGGGGCAGCCAATGGAGCAGTTCTGGGGCGGCGGGGGCTCATGAGGGCCGGGGCCCACCGGGTTTTTTCCTGGTGTCCCCCCGGCCCAGTCCGACACTGATGGCAGATAAATCATAAAGACAATGAGGCTTGGTTTAATAGTGCTGCCAGTTACGGGTATTTAGCTGTTTCCCATGTCTGTGCCACTGTGTCTGTTTAACTCTTTGGCTACCAATCCTGTAGGCGGCACTTAGATCTATGATAAAATATGTGACTTTATGGGAGTAATAGAGTTAAAATACTAATGTTCCATTAGCAGGTTCCCAGTTGGCTCTTTTCTATTTCCTTATGAAACAAGATTCCTCTCAATGTGTTATACCTACCGGGCATTTCATTGTATATCCCAGTCTTCCCAGTGCCATACACTGTGTATATAAGGTCTTATTCATTTGTCTATGTAAGTGAAGTCGTTTATTTTCTACTTTGTAAAGCTTAAAAAAGACATTGTTTTGCAACATATTTATCCACTAACAATTGTTTAGTATCTGGAGTCACACTCATAATGAAGTCCAAGAAGAGATACAGGTGATGTCAGGGGAGATGATATATAATGTCTATGGCTGATAAATAGTTTCCGCATTTATATTGCATTCCCCTAAAGTTTGGCCACTGAAGGGACCCTTAGTTATACAGGAGCTACACTCCTGGGTCAAAGCTTGACCACTAGAGTTCTATAGTTAAGCCACTAGGTGGCAGCATGCTAGAATATATAAGCTGAGCACATGTGCTCAGGGTTCATTTTGCAGGTCTCCTTGGCTGAGCAGACAGGAGGGGTGCAGAGGAACCTAGACTGGTCAGGTCTAACTAGTGATAGGCTACTACTGTGTTCTTTAATAACTACATTCTATGGTTAACTTATAAGAACTACTGGCGCCCATTATTTAAAAATTCTACTGCTGCCTTACAGTATATTGTACCCTGAAGGCTCACTCCTGAGTATAAACTTTTGAAATGATGATAATTATTTTGCATGGGCTACTATTTATCCTCAGACTGGCACAGAATACACATAATAAACCTCTTTTTTCAGCACTGCTGACTATTACACACTGTTTTGCACCATTCGGTTTCATGTCCCACTGAAGCTCAGCTAATAAAAGGGTCTCGGCACAGACACACACAGTGGGAGCTGAATGAGCAAACTATACACAAGGCTTTAGGGATTCCAGGCTCTTTTCACCCGGTGGGACTCATTAAAGGAACTTTACCAAAGCGAATAATAATGAGACTCGTTAAGGCAATTAGACTGGCACCTACAAGATGTTATTTATCTGTACACAACAGATTGGAAGAAGGTAAACATGTTTAATTTAGCTGGGGAGATCCCATGGGGTGCCATAGAGTGTCACCTGTACGTATCAGAGATACCAGTAAGTGAAATGACAGCTTTCCAAACATAGTGCGGCCCCTCTGGAGAAATCCACCTGCCGTGTGCCATTTAGCTGTGCCTGCTCAGTCATTCACTGAATCCCCTCCATTCATTTTCATGTTAAATTATGAATACACAAAATCCCAGTCTGTAACAAGCTGGAGGTGGGAGACAAGTGTTTATATAATAACTGCATCTGGCCTTTGGCTAAGTGCCGCCTCCATATTCCTTTTCATGACTGACAGTTATTCAAGCACGAGTCAGATACAACAGATCTGCTGGTAAAGTTGTGTTAAAAAAGCAAAATAAAAACACAAACTGTTCAATGTTAATATTGTATTACTACTAGCCTTTATTTATTTATAGCACTGACATGTTCAGCAGTGCTCCCCAGTGGAGCTTACAATCTAGAGCCCCTATCATGCACAAACGCACCAAATAAAAGGCAGACCAGGTGTCTGGAAGAAATCCACACAAGCATGGGGAGAACATATAAACTCAATTGAAATGGTGCTCTGATTGGAATCCAACCCTCGACCCCAAGGCTAACTATCCACTCCACCAACTGTCACCTGATTTTCAATACATCCAATTAGTCATTACCAGGGACCCACCAGAGAATCTCACCCCAAAAAATGCTCCGTACTTAGTGTGTTGTTCACGTATTTAGGTTCTTTGTCACACCCATTGTTCCCCAGACATGCATGTAAGATCGCTGCACATATGGACAATAAGCCTTACCTCTCAACTGTCCCATTTTTCTCAGGACAGTCCCAATTTTGACAGCTCCCGGATTTTTACTGAAATATACCAACTTTCTCTTTGATCTCCTACACTGAACAGCCAGAAAAAGATACAACATTTCTAGAACTTAATTAATTGGCTTTTGTCAGAAAACCCAGAATTCATGGCAGGTGCACTTAGATACATTTGTAACAATTTAAGATAAACAAAGGAACAATTGTAACAATTTAAGATAAGCATAATAAAAACAGAAATGTGTTCAAATTTGCATAACCTGCCAAATTTTGTAAAATGAACATTTGCCCACAAAAATGGAAGTGCAAAAAAAAATAAATCAGACGGAGCGCTTTTTGTCCCAACTTCTGTTTCAAAAATGTTGGGAGGTTGAGTCCTGCGCAGAACCAATTTCTAAGACCGAGACCTGAACCCGCAGCGTGAACCGCAACCTGCATATTTACCCACTTTGATCCAGTACTCGAAACTCTAAGCACGTTTTATTTTATTTTTTTTTAATTCCAAGATATTAAGGGATACATGTGCTGTTAATAGGAATGAATTTAGTTACAACAGCGCCACCTGCTGGTCAGTTTCCCACCAGTCTGACCAGCAAGTAGTCAAGGAAGTTGTCAGGAGAAAGAAAGAGGCTGATGTTCTTCTGCTTAGGAATAAAATTAGAAACCTTTCTCACATCTTTCCTAAGCAGAAGAACATCAGCCTCTTTCTTTCTCCTGACAACTTCCTTGACTACTTGCTGGTCAGACTGGTGGGAAACACTATAACAAAATTCATTCATGTTAAAGGAACAGTAACACCAAAAACTTAAAGCATATCAAAGTAATTACAATCTAATGCACTGTTACCCTGCACTTGCAAAAGTTCTGTGTTGGCTTCAGAAACTGCAGTGTAACCATGGTGGCAGCCATTCAAGCTGAAGAAAAGAAACAGGACACATAGGAGATAACAGAAAAGCCCTGTAAAATACAATGGTGTATTTTCTGTTATCTGCTGTGTATCCTGTGCCTTTTCTCCTTTTTCCCAGCATCAATTGCTGCCCCCAAGGCTACACAGTAGCTTGTTTATATAAACTATAGTAGTACTTATCTGTTATCTACTGTGTATCCTGTGCTTGAATGGCTGCCCCCATGGCTACACAGCAGCTTGTTTATATAAACTATAGTAGTACTTATCTGTTATCTACTGTGTATCCTGTGCTTGAATGGCTGTCCCCATGGCTACACAGCAGCTTGTTTATATAAACTATAGTAGTAGTTATCTGTTATCTACTGTGTATCATGTGCTTGAATGGCTGTCCCCATGGCTACACAGCAGCTTGTTTATATAAACTATAGTAGTACTTATCTGTTATCTACTGTGTATCCTGTGCTTGAATGGCTGTCCCCATGGCTACACAGCAGCTTGTTTATATAAACTATAGTAGTACTTATCTGTTATCTACTGTGTATCCTGTGCTTGAATGGCTGCCCCCATGGCTACACAGCAGCTTGTTTATATAAACTATAGTAGTACTTATCTGTTATCTACTGTGTATCCTGTGCTTGAATGGCTGCCCCCATGGCTACACAGCAGTCTGTTTATATAAACTACAGTATTACTTATCTGTTATCTACTGTGTATCCTGTGCTTGAATGGCTGTCCCCATGGCTACACAGCAGCTTGTTTATATAAACTATAGTAGTAGTTATCTGTTATCTACTGTGTATCCTGTGCTTGAATGGCTGTCCCCATGGCTACACAGCAGCTTGTTTATATAAACTATAGTAGTAGTTATCTGTTATCTACTGTGTATCATGTGCTTGAATGGCTGTCCCCATGGCTACACAGCAGCTTGTTTATATAAACTATAGTAGTACTTATCTGTTATCTACTGTGTATCCTGTGCTTGAATGGCTGTCCCCATGACTACACAACAGCTTGTTTATATAAACTATAGTAGTACTTATCTGTTATCTACTGTGTATCCTGTGCTTGAATGGCTGCCCCCATGGCTACACAGCAGCTTGTTTATATAAACTATAGTAGTACTTATCTGTTATCTACTGTGTATCCTGTGCTTGAATGGCTGCCCCCATGGCTACACAGCAGTCTGTTTATATAAACTACAGTATTACTTATCTGTTATCTACTGTGTATCCTGTGCTTGAATGGCTGTCCCCATGGCTACACAGCAGCTTGTTTATATAAACTATAGTAGTACTTATCTGTTATCTACTGTGTATCCTGTGCTTGAATGGCTGTCCCCATGGCTACACAGCAGCTTGTTTATATAAACTATAGTAGTACTTATCTGTTATCTACTGTGTATCCTGTACTTGAATGGCTGTCCCCATGACTACACAGCAGCTTGTTTATATAAACTATAGTAGTACTTATCTGTTATCTACTGTGTATCCTGTGCTTGAACGGCTGTCCCCATGACTACACAGCAGCTTGTTTATATAAACTATAGTAGTCTTTCTGAAACAAACACACCAGTTTTAGCAGTGCAGGGCAACAGTACATTATGTTTTAATTACTTTGATACAGTTCATGGAATTAAAAAAAAAAAAAAAATGCACATTGCAGAAGTGCTTAGAATAGCCCCCTCATTAATTTTACATTCACTTATTTTAAAGGCATGAAGCTTATGTGTAGGAAGCAATGGCGGGCGTTGAAAGAGCAGCACGGTACCCTCCTGTATAGGGGCAGATTGATATAAGGAGTCATTTTGCTCCTTTATAAGACAAGGGTAAGGCCCATTACAGGTTTACTTATCCTTTAAAGGAGAAGGAAAGGCTAAAATTAAGTAAGCTTTATCAGAAAGGTCTATATAAATACACCAGTAAACCCTCAAAGCAATGCTGCTCTGAGTCCTCTGTCAAAAGAAACATCACATTTATTTGCTTTTATTGTGTATACATGGACTTCTGTATCAGACTTCCTGTTTTCAGCTTAAACCTCCAGGGCACGGCCTTGAGCATGCTCAGTTTGCTCCTCTCCCCCTCCCTCCTCCCATCCCTGCTGTAATCTGAGCTCAGAGCTGTTAGTGAGCAGGGAGAGATTCAGGCAGGAAGTGATGTCACACCAAGCTTATATGGCAGCTTCTATCCTAAACAAAAAGAGACAGTGTCTAGAGCTGTTTGCTCAGGTATGGTAAAGCATTCTGCAGAATAAATATAGTGTTCTAGCTTGCACTATTGTGGCTATTTTATTTGCAGTAAACTGTCTTGGAGCTTTCCTTCTCCTTTAAGGATTAACCGTTAGCTATCCAGAAAAGTATCAATAATATCAGACATAAATACGTTTCATATGGTTTAGATACATGTATGACAGCGACCAATATATATAGTATTATTGTTTAATGTTTCACCCCATTTTCTAATTGCAATCTGGAAAAACTGAAATTATTCAGACACCAAAAAGAATCAAATATCCCAGCAAATAGAAATACTCTTAGAATATCACTGGCTACTAAATGCTAAGGCTGAGCTGAACGGCTCCTTATAATTTGAAATAAAAAATTAATATAAAGAGAAATTCTTGAATTTGGTGCTGAGCACAGGACTGAGCAGAATCCCCCCCGGCACAGAATCCATCATTATCTTAATAAAAATAATAGGGAATTTTCTTTTGTTTGGAAGTGACGAGTAATTAACGAGTATTGTGATTTCTTTTCATACATGAAACACGCTGGCTGGCGTGTAAATAATGGGTCACGAGGGAGAGAGAACGCTGCACTAATCACTGGGGAACTGGCCCGGACTGGTAATCTGTCTATTCGGGCAAATCCCCGAGGGGCCGGTCTGCCTTTGTTTAAGTGGGCCGCCCGCTGTCTGATTAGATGCGGCTCAGCACTTCACTTGTCGGCTATTTATCAGTGTGAATACTTGTAATCTTCTCATCCCTCTCTCTCTCTCCGGTTCCTCCCCGCACTTTAAAGCACTTTTAGCACTTTTTATTGGATGGGTGCAATACCTCCGGATTTGTGCTTGTCTAGGGGAGATGTTATTTGGATCTCTTCAGAGGTCATTGAAGTCCTTTCCCTTCGGGGATTGGATATAGGGGTCTCCCTAGCTCTGCAGCGAAGGGGGCCTGAAGATCCTTACCCCCCTCTGTGCCTTTTGTGCCGGGGGGTCGGAGATAAAGGGTTCCTTAGCCTTCGGGCGATGGTGCTGAAAGTGGACCTGTGGATTGTAGAGTCTGAAGACGGAAGAAACAGCATTTTAGCACATACATTAGTATGTAAGTACTGCTGTTTTTATGATTTTGAGGGCCCTTTTGAATTTGTACTTCACTACACTAATTAAAAATTACACTACAGTGTATTATAAGGGATAATGTACCCCCTACTGTAAATGATAAGGATATTAGAAGTCACTGAGGGGTTGTTCTGTGACCATATAAAGGCACAAGGCTGCAGGCTGAGTTATACAGGGAACTCTGAGTATTACTCATGTATTATAAGGGATAATGTACCCCCTACTGTAAATGATAAGGATATTAGAAGTCACTGAGGGGTTGTTCTGTGACCATATAAAGGCACAAGGCTGCAGGCTGAGTTATACAGGGAACTCTGAGTATCACTCATGTATTATAAGGGATAATGTACCCCCTACTGTAAATGATAAGGATATTAGAAGTCACTGAGGGGTTGTTCTGTGACCATATAAAGGCACAAGGCTGCAGGCTGAGTTATACAGGGAACTCTGAGTATCACTCATGTATTATAAGGGATAATGTACCCCCTACTGTAAATGATAAGGATATTAGAAGTCACTGAGGGGTTGTTCTGTGACCATATAAAGACACAAGGCTGCAGGCTGAGTTATACAGGGAACTCTGAGTAACACTCATGTATTATAAGGGATAATGTACCCCCTACTGTAAATGATAAGGATATTAGAAGTCACTGAGGGGTTGTTCTGTGACCATATAAAGGCACAAGGCTGCAGGCTGAGTTATACAGGGAACTCTGAGTATCACTCATGTATTATAAGGGATAATGTACCCCCTACTGTAAATGATAAGGATATTAGAAGTCACTGAGGGGTTCTGTGACCATATAAAGGCACAAGGCTGCAGGCTGAGTTATACAGGGAACTCTGAGTATCACTCATGTATTATAAGGGATAATGTACCCCCTACTGTAAATGATAAGGATATGAGAATTCTTTAAATAACTAATGAATATGGATTGAAGGGTGAATGCAGGGCAGACACAGTGGTACCACATACCTGGGCTCCTAGTTCGATCTGGTCATTGGACAATTATATGGGTATGTTAAATATTTATGACCAGATTAGGATAAAAAGATCAAGTGATACATATATGAACCTTGTGGAACCTGGGTGGGGACGTAACATTTTTAGGGAGCTTCATTCCTCCAGTTAAACAATTGTGTGAGGAGTGAATTGCTTTGGCCTGTGTTCAGGCTGGAACACACAGGAGACATCTGATGTCGGCTGCTTCTTCCATATATTATATTATAGCCTCCAGCTTTCTTGTTTAGTAAAAGCATTATATCAACCACTTCCAGGTGTACATGGATTTGTTCTTTTCCTTATGCCATTAGTTTCCCTTCAGTCAGTCATGTGATCATACAGTAATGGAGAGAATTCAGGAGACCCCATGGCTGGCTGATAACAGGGCACATTCCAGTAGGGAACATGAGGATGATGTTCTCAATGAATTCTGGAATTGTGTGGAACCGACTCCAGAATTACATATACACTGTCTCTAGGGAGAAAGCCATAGAGTAATATTTATTAGTAACTGTGGGGATTTAGGGCCGACTTTTACGCTACCTGCCCAGTGAGTTTACTATTGAAGGTTCATATCACATTCCCATCAGTCCTTGTCCCAGTGGAGTTTACAATCTAAGGTCTATCACATTTCCATCAGTTGTTTTCACAGTGGAGCTAACAATCTAAGGTCCCTATCACATTCCCATCAGTCCCTGCCCCAATGAGCTAACATTCTAAGGTCTCTATCACACTCCCATCAGTTGCTTTCACAGTGGAGCTTACAATCTAAGATCCCTATCACATTCCCAGCAGTCCTTGTCCCAGTGAGCTAACAATCTAAGGTCCTTATCACATTCCCATCAGTCCCTGCCCCAGTGGAGTTTACAATCTAAGGTCCCCATTACATTCCAATCAGTCCTTACCCAGTAGAGCTTACAATCTAAGGTCCCCATTACATTCCAATCAGTCCTTACCCAGTAGAGCTTACAATCTAAGGTCCCCATCAAATTCCAGTCAGTCCTTGTCCCAGTGAGCTTACAATCTAAGGTCCCCATCACATTCCCATAAGTCCCTGCCCCAGTGAGCTCACAATCTAAGGTCTCTATCACATTCCCATCAGTTGCTTTCACAGGGGAGCTTACAATCCAAGGTCCCTATCACACAAATACTCACACTCAAGGCCGTTTTATCAGGAGCAAATGAAGCCGCTTGTATGTATTTGGGGTGTGGGAGGAAACTGGAAACCCATGGAGACATGGGAGGACAAATATTTATAATTCTGAATTCATATAGAATTAAAGGGCAACATACTGACACAGGATTATGTCACAGTGTGTTGTGATTATACAGTGAGGCGCAGCTGTTTTATCTATGAAAACTTGTTTATTAATGTGACTTGTAACCCTTGTACCCAGGTAGCCAAGAACTTCTAAATGAAAACCCAAAGGGTGGTCTCCTTCTATACTTTGGGGGTCTTACTGTTCCAGCCAGTTGAGATCTTTTTGCTCTGCCCGAGTCATACGTCCATCACTTACCTGTCAGTCTTGTCCAGAAGCTGAACAACAGCCAGAGAAAACAATATCCATCAATGTTTTATACAATGTTGTATGGCAGGAAAGGGTGTGAATGACAATACTGTGCGCTCATGTTCTACAAAAGATGCAAAAAACACAAACAAACAAGTAGACATGAAATTTAGCAGCTGCATATGTGAAGATTAGCGACGGTCGAATTTGGGGCGTTTCGCTTCGCTAAAAATGTGCGAATTTCCTGTGAAATGGCGGAAAACTTTGACTCCGAAGTCCATTTTTTTTTATGCCGCTTAATTTTTGCTGTCGTTTCACAAATTTATTGCCGGCGGCAAATAGCGGGAATTCGCCCATCACTAGTAAAGATATCTTACACCGACAATTTACATCTCAAGTAAAAGCAGCCCCATATAATGAGCAATGTAGCACATGTAGAAAGGACTGGGGCTGAATGTCACCCCTCACTGTCATCTGTGCTCATTGAGATCGGAGCTACAGCACAAGTTTATTGGGGGTTACCAATGACCAACCCATGCACTTTACAATATCACCACTAGGGGGATACACTGGAGTTTAGACTAGGGATGCACCGAATCCACTTTTTTGGATTCGGCCGAACCCCCGAATCCTTCGTGAAAGATTCGGCCGAATACCGAACCCTAATTTGCATATGAAAATTAGGGGTGAGAAGGGGAAAACATTTTTTACTTCCTTGTTTTCTGACAAAAAGTCACACAGTTTCCCTCCCCACCCCTAATTTGCATATGCAAATTAGGATTTGGATTCGGTTCGGCCGGGCAGAAGGATTTGGCCGAATCCGAATCCTGCTGAAAAAGGCCGAATCCTGAACCGAATCCTGGATTCGGTGCATCCCTAGTTTAGACTATGGAGTTGCTTTAGTTTCCCTTGAACAAAGTAAGTGATTAGCAAAGCCAAAGTGATCAGAGAGATTTGACAGCAATTTTGACAGATAAGTGGTTTATTGTTACAAAGACATGAATAATAATAAATCATATAAACAGTATCAACCCTACTGACACACCAAGTATTAAAGGAACAGTTCAGTGTGAAAATAAGAACTAGGTAAATGGGCTGTGCAAACTAAACCCTAAAATTGAATGTGGCTAAAAATGTCCTATTTTATATAGTGAACTTATTGCACGAGGCTAAAGTTTCAGCTTGTCAATAGCAGCAATGATCCAGGACTTCAAACTTGTCACAGGGGGTCACCATCTTGGAAAGTGTGTCATCATGTACAACATTTCTAGCTACTTCGTTAGTTAGGCTTTAGTTCTCCTTTAAGGGGGGGCCACATGAACCCCCTCAATTGAAACCAGTGGAAAGCAAGAGAGCTGAAAAGCAGGAAGTAGAGTTCTGGCTATTATGTTACACATCAGTCACTCCAGCCTTTATACATTACATTTTTGGCTAAATAACTATATTAAACATTTTTTACTTTATGCAGCCTATTTACTCCATTTTTAATTTTACACAGAACAATTCCTTTAGAAAGCTATGGATACCAGATATCAAGCCTGCATGCTATTTAGAATTTTGCCAATAGTATTTGGCCGATGCTTTTACATTACCTATCAGATCTGCCATGTTTCTCAAGGTCGAGCCAGTGAACAAGCCGCAGTGATGTTGCATTGATGAGACCTGTTGGGCTGGGTGGCCAAGAATTGACATTAGCTTTGGACACTTTGGTACCTCAACTCCATCTCTATAGAACCATTGGAAGCTCACATGTAGCTGATAAGTAACTCAGTATATTAAAGGGATCCTGTCATTTCAAAACACATCAGTTAATAGTGCTACTCCAGCAGAAATTTTTTGGGGGAAAAAAATTGTTTTTTGTTTTTGAGACCACAAAAACATTTGTCAACAAAAATATAATTGAGTTCCCAATGGACTGTGCATCAGTAAATAAATCTATTAGCTGTGTTCTCCTCAGTAAGGCGGGTATCTCAGTGCCCTATAGGCAACAGCAATTTACTAAAAGGGATACAGGGCTCACTTTGTAATGATGATTGTGCCATCTTGTGGTCACTCTGTATCATTACTGATACTATTAGTGGTGAGGAGTATTTAAAGGGATACAGTCATGGGAAAAAAAAAAATTCAAAATGAATCAGTTAATAGTGCTGCTCCAGCAGAATTCTGCACTGAAATCCATTTCTCAAAAGAGCAAACAGATTTTTTAATATTCAATTTTGAAATCTGACATGGGACTAGATATTTTGTCAATTTCCCAGCTGCCCCATGTCATGTGACTTGTGCCTGCACTTTAGGAGAGAAATGCTTTCTGGCAGGCTGCTGTTTTTCCTTCTCAATGTAACTGAATGTGTCTCAGTGGGACATGGGTTTTTACTATTGAGTGTTGTTCTTAGATCTACCAGGCATCTGTTATCTTGTGTTAGGGAGCTGCTATCTGGTTACCTTCCCATTGTTCTGTTGTTTGGCTGCTGGGGGGGAAAAGGGAGGGCATGATATCACTCTAACTTGCAGTACAGCAGTAAAGAGTGATTGAAGTTTATCAGAGCACAAGTCACATGACTTGGGGCAGCTGGGAAATTGACAATATGTCTAGCCCCATGTCAGATTTCAAAATTGAATATAAAAAAATCTGTTTGCTCTTTTGAGAAATGGATTTCAGTGCAGAATTCTGCTGAAGCAGCTCTATTAACTGATTCCTTTTGAAATTTTTTTTTTCCCCATGACAGTATCCCTTTAAGGTGCAGGGTATCTCCAAGGTCAGGCAGGAAAAGAGCCACTGCACTGCCAGGGACAGCAGGGATATAACATTCCCCTTTCCTTACTCAGTGATTCTACTGGGGCAGAAAAAAAACAAACGTTAAGGCTTACACACAATTAAGGAACTAAAATATATTAACTCATTTTTCAAGCAAACAAAGAATAACAAGAAGAAAATATCCAACATATTTTAACATAGATATATACTATCGCTTGTACATTGTGTTGGAACATTTTAGATTTCCATTTCCAGGAACAAAAAGAAAAAAAAAATTGCCAGCTTGCAAGTAAAGCATATTGCTTTCATTCAATAGGCCAGTTATGACTGCAGAAGTCACAGAGACCCTATAAAAAACATAAAGGAAACAATCCCCAAATTTGATTTAGGACAAACAGGGAAAACGACTCAAATTTGATTTAGGACAAATATTTCAGAAGAAACATCACAAAACAAAGTAGACTCCATTCCCCATTTCATTTACAGGTAGAAGAGGCAGTTAGAAAGTGCCAGATGGGGCTCTTTGTGAATGCTCTGCCCAACCAAGAAGGCCAGTTTATGGGCATACTGGCAAGGAGCTGGCACTCTGATGACTCCCTGAAAGGCAATAAAGAAAATAACATGTCAGTAACTGTATTCATGGCTGGGGTCAACTGGCAAATGTGTGTGGGTATCTGGATTAACTGTTCTAAAGGACTTCATGAGAAAATAATGTTGCTGAAAGAGACTCTAATAGGTATCCAAGCAAGCCTTTGGAAACACGGCTATGCAAAACAAAAGAAAGATTTGGAAGACGGTTGGTTTTACTAAAACAAACTAAGAAGAGAGTTATCTTCCCAGACTGAATCCATGTAAAGAGTGCTGACCATCTCCAAGGAAAACTAGTTTAACAGGAATTAAGTTTACTTGAAAGACCCATGGGATAGAGTTTACAGCGGCACTGAAAGGGCATGTAAAGTCTAAAATAGAATAAGGCTAGAAATGCTGTATTTTGTATACTAAACATAAACATGAACTTACTGCACCACAAGCCTAATCAAACAAGTGATTTATGCTTTCAAAGTTGGCCACAGGAGGTCACCATCTTGTAACTTTGTTAAACATCTCTGCAAGACTAAGACTGTGCACATGCTCAGTGTGGTCTGGGCTGCTTAGGGATCGTCATAAACAAAGCTGCTTGAGTTCTGCATGGCTGGGAAGTAAGGCGGGGGCTCCCCCTGCTGTACATAAGTATGATTGTTTCCCTGCTCACCAGTTAGGGACCGTCTGACAATTCCTATCCACAGCTGTAAATGAAGTGGGAATTTCACTGCATACAGTCAGGTTTCTTATAAAAACTGTACACATTTTTTAATTAGAGTATATTGGAGATAGGTTTCTTTTTCGTTAAAGAAAGTAAAAATGGGATTTTATTTTTTTGCCTTTACATGCCCTTTAATGGATGGTATTCAGTATAGGACATTACTGGAATCCAATGGGAAGTATCTCATGGTCTACAGCGACTACTACTGGACAGTGTTTCATCCTGGTTACAGGACGTGTACAAAAACTGTAGTGGGCTACGGCCTGGTTGTCATGGAGGGCAAAGGGCTATAACTGTAAGCTCCTCCATTTGGTTTATACACAGAAGAAGAAACCAAGGAATGAGGACCAGGTGATGTATCTGAAGAAACCCCTTTAAGGATAGCCACCTAGACATAAGATATGCACACACACCAAGTCATTAGGTTGGAATAGTTAGAACATACCTTATAAATAAGCCTTGTTTGTTGTATGCTCCTTCATTGTGAGATTTGATTTACATTGTGAGAACTTTGTCATTTGTTGTAATGGTAGCAGTTAATTGTAGGAAGAATAAACTCTTATGACCATAAGAAACAAAATAAAATCCAGAGGTTCTGCAGTTCACTCCCTTTGCCGGTAAGAAATCTGTTCTCCCTCAGATCAATCACAGTAAAAAACCTTTCCTTCATACGAAGAGATACCAGCGCTGCAAGCTTAGGGATAGGCACCAAGAAAACAGAGAAATAAAATATAGTGTAGTCATTTCAAATAAGATTTGCACCTCTTTGTGTGATTGCCATATAGTGTGATTTGATTTCTTCCACCAAGGGGTTTAGTTGCCCTTTACCCGTGATATTTTAACGATATATGTGGCCACCTCCTGTGTAAGGTAATGGGTACTTACAAACGTTTAGTTATACCACTAGCATAAAAAGTGTAGTTTGTTCAAATCCAGGGTGTCTTTCAGTTTCTAAAAAGGATATGCTAAAAATCGTGTAAAAACTTCTTTAATATAGTAAAAAGATAAAAATACAGATTGCACTCACATGTGTGAGCTTAAAATAAGCATAAATTCAGTCCGTCTGAGGGTTCCCCAGTCCTGCGTTCCATGCTGGATGTTGATTGCCTGGCGTTGTTGGTAGGACACACGTTCCTGGTCTCACCCTGATGACGTCACTGCTAGCCGACGCGTTTCGTCTATGCGACTTCCTCAAGGTTTTTTTTTCCCGAAAGCCTTGAAGTCGCATAGACGAAACGCGTCGGCTAGCAGTGACGTCATCAGGGTGAGACCAGTCTATGCGACTTCCTCAAGGCTTTTTTTTTTCGAAAGCCTTGAAGTCGCATAGACGAAACGCGTCGGCTAGCAGTGACGTCATCAGGGTGAGACCAGTCTATGCGACTTCCTCAAGGCTTTTTTTTTTTTTCGAAAGCCTTGAAGTCGCATAGACGAAACGCGTCAGCTAGCAGTGACGTCATCAGGGTGAGACCAGTCTATGCGACTTCCTCAAGGCTTTTTTTTTTCGAAAGCCTTGAAGTCGCATAGACGAAACGCGTCGGCTAGCAGTGACGTCATCAGGGTGAGACCAGTCTATGCGACTTCAAGGCTTTTTTTTTCGAAAGCCTTGAAGTCGCATAGACGAAACGCGTCGGCTAGCAGTGACGTCATCAGGGTGAGACCAGGAACGCGTGTCCTACCAACAACGCCAGGCAATCAACATCCAGAGTGGAACGCAGGACTGCGGAACCCTCAGACGGACTGAATTTATGCTTATTTTAAGCTCACACATGTGAGTGCAGTCTGTATTTTTATCCTTTTACTATTAGGGATGCACCAAATCCAGGATTCTGTTCGGGATTCGGCCAGGATTCGGCCTTTTTCAGCAGGATTCGGATTCGGCCGAATCCTTCTGACCAGCCGAACCGAATCTGAATCCTAATTTGCATATGCAAATTAGGGGCGGGAGGGAAACTGCATGACTTTTTGTCAGAAAACAAGGAAGTGAAAAATGTTTTCCCCTTCCCACCCCTAATTTGCATATGCAAATTAGGGTTCGGATTCGGTTCGGTATTCGGCTGAATCTTTCACGAAGGATTCGGGGGTTCGGCCGAATCCAAAAAAGTGGATTCGGTGCATCCCTATTTACTATATTAAAGAAGTTTTTACACGATTTTTAGCATATCCTTTTTAGAAACCGAAAGACACCCTGGATTTGAACAAACTACACTTTATGCTAGTGGTATAACTAAACGTTTGTAAGTACCCATCACCTTACACAGGAGGTGGCCACATATATCGTTAAAATATCACGGGTAAAGGGCAACTAAACCCCTTGGTGGAAGAAATCAAATCACACTATATGGCAATCGCACAAAGAGGTGCAAATCTTATTTGAAATGACTACACTATATTTTATTTCTCTGTTTTCTTGGTGCCTATCCCTAAGCTTGCAGCGCTGGTATCTCTTCGTATGAAGGAAAGGTTTTTTCTTATGACCATAAGTTACCCGAGTCCTTTATATGTTGTCACAAGTATAGAAATAAATGCTGGTCCAGAGTCAAGGGAAAGCCTGACAGGTTATAGTCGGTATTGAGGGGGGCTTTTTACAGAAACTAAATGTAACGCAGATACTTACAGGCCAGTTATAATAAAGGTGGCAGAGTTTGTAGGTAAGGCGTTGCATGTAGTCCGGTTTCAGGCCGCTGCTATCATACACAACATTGTAATGTGTTGGAGAGACAGTCCCTACTCTCACCGATTGGCTGATAATGAAGAAATCATACCTACACGAGAAGGGGGAAAAAGGCATTGGCTTTAAGTTAAAAAGTCCCCACCAACAAGGACATGAAAATGCAAGAGACCTGGGGTCCAATCAAACAAGGAGGATAGAGATAGTCATGGCACCACCCTCCAAATTGTACCGGCTGATAATGAAGTAGCAATACATACCATTCAGGCCTGGTCACTTCCACATCCACAACTGTGCCTGGTGGCGGATTTTGTATCCTTCCTCCAAGATGTGCAAAAAATCTGGCGTTTATTCGCTTCTTCACCACAATTATTGACAGCTTGGGGCTAGGAGAAAACAGTTTTTTTTCAGGAGTAAATACAGTGTTTGTTATGCTCTCACTTGAATAAAAGCTCCTTCTAGTCTGATAATGCAGACAACTTGGGTGCAGACATGGCAAATGAATAAGTGTAGATAACACAGATTAAGGGGCCCATTCACCAAGCTCGAGTGAAGGATTCGAAGTAAAAAAAACTTCGAATTTCGAAGTGTTTTTTTGGCTACTTCGACCACGACTTTGAATCGAAGGTTTCAAACTTAAAATCGTTCGACTATTTTATAGTCAAAGTACTGTCTCTTCGCCACCTAAAAGCTACCGAACCCAATGTCTAACTTTTTTTGGTTGAAGGATAATCCTTCGATCGTTGGATTAAAATCCTTCGAATCGTTCGATTTGAAGGATTTAATCATTCAATCGGACGATTATTCCTTCTATTGTTCGATCGAACTATTTGCGCAAAAATCCTTCAACTTAGATATTCAAAGTCGAAGGATTTTAATTCCCAGTCGAATATCGAGGGTTCATTAACCCTCGATATTTGACCCTTGGTGAATTTGCCCCTAAGTGTGATGGAGCAGACGTTCTACCAACTGTCTTACATTTTCAAGACTTCAGTGGTTTTATTTGCTTTCCCTTAGCAAAGCTTTCTGATCCCAGTTTTTGGTATCCCCATTGAGTTGTACAGTATATAAATATTAACCTTTTAGATAAAGGGAACCGCATCCTGCAATTCATCTTTTGATTCTACTGCTCAGATCCAGAGTGTATTTCTAGAATGCCTTATCCAACAGAAGGCTCGAGTGATATCTGTTCCTACTAGAAATAAGAATGCTATGCAAAAATCTATATTGTGCAGTGCTATCTGATCTGATCCACAAAAATCCAGTCTAATCCCTCTCCTTCAATTCCAGGTTGTAAGAGTGGAAGGTACCAAATCTATGCTGGACATATAGTCAACTACAAGAGGTCCTCTGCACTCAACCCATTATCAATATATTTAAGACAGAGACATATCTATGCTGGCTTTTGAGTGTTCTGGATACCAGGAATTCTAAATAATGGCTCCTGTACTTGCATCCAGTAACACGGTACCCATAGTTTGCAGCAAAATAAAGTTGACAACACTATGAATTGCATGTAAAGCTGCTACTTGCATATTACAGTTGACAGCAGTATCCCTTAAATCTGCATGACAAGTAAATCCAGTGCAGTACCAGTAATCTCTTCCTGCAGATTTAATGCAATCCAAGAACTGGGGTATTTCATAGTTCACCAAGGTTTTCAGCTGACCATCTCCAACGCCATCCCGATAGATGAGGATCCGGGAAGGTAAATTTTTGTTGCAGTTATACCAGGCATGTAACGAAGCTGCAAAGAAAATGGATTAGCTTCTGGACTAAGAACATTCAAAATGCCACAATTAACTTTAGACTAAGTAATTATCATGGGCAGCTATAACCTCAACTAGGAGTTAGTTAGTATAGTGTTCTCAGTAGGAAACCCACCAGCTAGGGTTTAAGAGGAGAAGCTGATCCGGATAGAGCCGACCAGGACCCAAGAGGGGTGCCTGAGTGGGAGCCCCCCCTGGTAGTGTGTTGTTACTGGGAGAGTCCTATGTGGAAAGCTGGGAAATTGAGCCCTGTAAATGTGTTACTGTTTAACTGAAGGACATGACAAATATAGTTACTCTCTGCCTGGCATGCTTCACTCCGAGGGTCCCTCACACAGAAGGTCATGGTACTACATGGGTTATTAACAGGTAAGGCAACAGAGATATTTACAGAATTTTAAATCTCCTCCTTGTGTACAAAGCCCAATTCCGTACTCAAGACCAGAATCGTTTATTAAAAAACAGAGTGAAGAGGCCACATGAAGAAGTGCACATTGTACCACTTAGGACACACATTACCTTGTAAACAGGTTTTCAGACCATCCACAATTTCCTGTTTTTGGTCCTGAAGTACACACCGAGAATACCAGCTACAGTATATAAAAAAAATAAGTTACTGTAGAAATAAACAGTAGTGATGCATTGTGAATCAACAACATAAATGATCCAAGTCCAGTAAGCTAAAAAGATCAGGAATAAGTCTCTAGCCCACAAGGGCTCAGCAACAGTTCTGATCCTGGACTGGGGAGAGGCTTAGGAAAATATTCCAGGGTCGGGAATGGGACACACAACATGCTGAAGGGGGAAGCAATGGATGTATAAAACCACACTTGGCCCAGTTTTGGACTTTTTTTGAACCGACATCTCCTTGAACGAAAGCAATAATGCAGAGAATACACAAGGCAACTGCTCTATTACCGAGTCAAGCTTCTGTTCATACTGGCGACGAACCCAGCGATAGATCTTTTCCCTGCCAAGGTATCATGGTAGCAATCAATGCCAATGACCATCATTTCACCAAGCTGGAAGGAAATAGAAATATCTGAGTGAAGACCACATAGAAAAGCAAGTTTATGTCCTCAAAATAAAGGTTTATATGTGGTACATCCACCTGAAATTAGTGGCCTTAATACATGCTCGACATTAGGAGAGACCACTTATTTGAAATCTTCAGGCCTCGGCATTCCAAGCTCCAGAATCTCCTGTTAGACCTGTTATTCGTAACAGGTCTATCGTTAAAACAATGATGACTCACTTACTGGTATTTCTACGCTCCACAGCTCTCCTCCCATCTTACAGTTCATCTGCATCGCAATTTTTGTTGCCACAGAAAGAACGGTTTGTGGTTTACTCAGAGTACGAGCCACAACACACTGACTTGGAATGGGGACTTGAAGGCAGAGATATTTCTTTATAGAATCATACTTTTCCTTATGAATGCTGGACAAGATACAGACAACCTATGTGTCCAAAACAAAACATAAATATTAAGCACAGATAAAACCATAAAGGTATTGTAATAGTAAGGAACTCCTGGGAGGCACACAACACAAGAGCATGACCCAGTCTAGTGGTAATTTTCCTATACACTGTACATACCATCTGTGTATTAGGAGTGACTTCAGTATTCAAAACTTGTACATAGGAATTGGCTCTGTCGTCTACCTCAAACCTAAAAAATTATTAAAGTGATAAATAGCAGTTCAGTACATAAGTATTTTTCATATTAGGGCTACTCTTCCAGCTGACACAAAGTCACCCATTCTGATTAGAAGAAAAGAGGTTCCAGCTAAATATTTGGAAGGGGTTTGTTACAGTGAGTCGTGAAGATGTGGAATTGTCTCCCTGAATCAGTGGTACAGGCTGATACATTAGATAGGTACAAGGAAGGGTTGGATGCTTTATTCACAGTAGCTCCTCCCAGCAGACAGGAGGGAGCCAATGAGATTAGAGGAGGGAAAGGGGTGTTACAGGGAGAGCTGGGAAGTGAATCAGGGGTACAGGCTGATACATTAGATAGGTACAAGGAAGGGTCAGATGCTTTATTCACCAGTAGCTCCTCCCAGCAGACAGGAGGGAGCCAATGAGATTAGAGGAGGGAAAGGGGTGTTACAGGGAGAGCTGGGAAGTGAATCAGGGGTACAGGCTGATACATTAGATAGGTATAAGAAGGGGTTGGATGGTGTTTAGCAAGTGAGGGAATACAGGGATATGGGAGATAGCTCATAGTACAAGTTCATCCAGGGACTGGTCCCATTGCATCTGTTTTCTCCAGGGACAGTAGAGTATAGCTGGTACTTCTAGGAGGGCAGGACATAACTGGCCACTCCTCCTCCATCTATACCCCAGGCAGGCAGAGCTTGGCTCCAGTTTGTGTTGTGTCCTCAGGAGGATAGGCGGTTTAGCTACACTTATTTTATAAATTTTTTGTATACAAGGGATTGTCATTTAATGGACACCATGGGATGCCCGGGACCTCTACACAGAGTAGAGGATCCACACTGATATTCTCCAGCGTGGGACCGGTCTCTGGGGTAAAGGGTGTTTTGACACAGACCACCCAGCCTGACCACAACCTCCTTCCTTTCAGGTGGAGAGGAAGCTGGCTGGATGACAGGAGGGCGGCCTGGATCCATGACTATTACTCCTAATGATACCACTCTCCTCCTCACCAGGTCGGGTTATTCAAATTTGGCGCCAAATCCCTCACCGCTCCCTGTTCAAGGGACAAGTGCCGTCTCTCACATCCTGCCAGCTGGGGAGTCAGCAGGGACAGCGGGTCGGTGGTAAGAACAGCCACCAGCTTAGAGACTCCCAGCTTTCAACAAGAGGTGCAGTCCCTGGTGCACGCCTTACACACGCGGTGGCCATCTTGCATCCGGAGGCGTACACCAGCACTACCCTAATGCTGTTAGGTGACGGCGCTCCTAAACAGAGCACAGGGGCAGACAGGGTGTAGTTGGTGCTGCTGTCAGAAACAGACACCACAAGAAGCTTAACCCTTTTTCCACTGGTGTATAGCCACTGCAGGTTAGTATTCAGCTAGAGCAGGCCTCTTTGGGTCCTGCTACTACCAGGGGTTACCAGCTATACCTACCACCACCATGTCTGAGGGCACAAGTGAGTCTCTTTTCCAGGGTGGTGCCTGGGGCCCAAATTAAATTTCTTGCTTGTGCCAGATGCCGCTATCTTGCCAACAGGGCACAAAGAACCTCTATCTGGTAATGCAAGCCACCTGTACTGAGATCTGAATCTCCTGAACTTACTTCTCCCCTGGTGAACCAGGCTACCCAAGGGGGAACAGTCATCCCCTAACAGGGACTCTCCCCTGCCCTCAGAGATCAACATCCCACCCCAGAGTGGGCAGCGCAACTGGCCACAGGGATCCCCAAATTGTCTCATTCCCTGGACAAGCTTCTTTCCTGCCTCGACAGCACTAGAGGGTGAGTTTCCAAGTGCAGAGCTCCTTCTCGATCTGACGAGGAGAGAGATTCCCCTCCCAGGTTGTCCTCAGCCAGACTCAGGAGAGGATTGCGATCGCTCTGAAGGTGAGCTATATACAGACTTAAGAGGGAGAGGAGTCACCTAAACTCTCTTCAGAGTCAGTGGACTCTAATCACTTCTGTACTGGAAACACTTCACCTTCAAGGACCGGACATTTCATCAGACTCCTCCAAAAGCCTATTTAAGCGTCACAGCAAGACATCACCAGTTTTCCCATCTCACACACAACTAGATCAGAACATCCGAGTGTGACACTCCAGAGACGTTTTCAAACCAACTGTTTTTAAAATCTTTACCTTTTTCCTAAAGAGCTTGCAGAAAAGTTGTCTCTTCCACCTTCAGTGGACACACCTGTATCTCAGCTTTCCAAAAATACGGCTCTTCCCGTTCCCGACGCCGCCTCCTCCTTCAGGGATTCGATTGACAAGAAACTAGATAGCCTTCTACGCTCCGTTTTCTCAGCTTCTGGCACTTCCTTACGTCCAGTCCTAGCCATGGGTCAACAGAGCTATCCAGTCCTGGGTCTGACTCTCTCTTTACAGCCATTGACTCCAGGGCAACCCGCCATGAGCTTGCCCAGTGGGCCACTCAGATCAAGGAGGCAAATGATTATATGTGCAAGGCTTCTCTCAACACTGCTTAGGTCATAAGCAGATTGGCACTTTCAGCGGCAGCCGCAGATCATTTAATGAAGCTATGGTCAGCAGATTTCGCCTCTGAAAAGTCTCTGACTTCCATCCTCTTTAAGGGTAAACTTTTTGGACCAGACCTAGACAAACTCATTAGTGTAGCAACAGGGGGGGAAACGTACCCTGCTACCACAACTAAAAGGCATGATCCTTCTTTCGCAGGGGTACTTTTTTCATGGCTCACAATCCAAGAACTCAAGACCCTCTCCACCATGACAGTCCTTCTCGAATAGATGATGCTTCGAGACACAGACCACCCTGGCAAAACCGTGAGCACACTCCCAACTTGGCATGAAGGCGATCTCGTATTGGCAGGCACAAAACCAATCATGGGGAGGCTGGGACTTTCACAAACGTGTAGCTCACACCTACTCAAGACGCCTGGATACGCAAAGTGGTAACGCGAGGATATCATCTAGAGGTTGCTTCACCTCCTCCGCATCGTTTCTTAATGTCCCGACTGCCACAAGAGCCAGAAAAACACTCAGCTTTTCTAGATGTCATCTCCAACCTCCTCCTCTCAGAGGTGTTCATACCTGTCACTACCGAAGAATGCTTCAGAGGATACTATTCAAAACTCTTACTTCCCAAGGAGGATGGTTTGGTCCGTCCCATTCTGAACCTCAAAGAGTTAAACAAATGAGTCCCTCAGAATGGTCATTGCAGCGAAGTCCCTGGGACAATTTCTGATGTCACTTGACATAAGACACACTTACACGTACCAATTTTCCCTCTAAACATCAGAAATACTTGCATTTTGCCTTCCAAAATATTCATTACAGTTCTCAAGCCTCCCATTTGGTCTAATATTGGCTCCACGAGTCTTCACCAAAATTATGGCCGCAGTGACAGCAGTGAAATGCAGGGGATCTCCATCACTCCTTACCCGGACAACCATCTAATCAAGGCACCCTCTATCACAGAGGCCAAGAGTTCACTCAATGTAACCATAGACAAGCTACAGGAACTAGGATGGGTTCTGAACTTCCCCAAGTCTTCACCGACACCCTGCCAATCCATGGTCTTCCTCTGCATTCATTCAATACACAGAGGATTTTATCTCCCTCAGGAGAAAGCCAGGCACCTTCGATCATTAGTAAGGTCACTCCTACAGAAACCACTTCATACAATCAAGTTGTGCATGAAGGTTCCGGGGGTCATGGTTTCCACCATAGAAGCAGCATCATTCGCCCAATTCCATGTCAGGGAGCTCTAGTGGAGCATTCTGAGTGTCCCGGAAGATGAGGACATCACTTCACTGGTGGCTGAACAACACCCACCTTTCCTCAGGGAGAACCTCAGTAGTGCATCCTCACGACGGACGCAAGTGTTCGGCTGGGGAGCTGTTCTCAAGAACCACTTTCGGCACAGGGTCAGGGCAACAAGAGCTAAAAGTTCAAGCTGTAAAGATAAGGTAAATCACCAGGGGGGCACATGAAGCAGAGGAGCAATAAAATAAATCAACCTCCTCTTCAAATGGGTCGAAGCACATCAGACTCACCTGTCAGCAATCTACATTCCGGGCCTGCTAAACTGGGAAGCAGACTCTGCGCTATTGGTCCTCTTCCAGAAACGGTTCACCTTCTACCAGATGTCAAGGCCTTCATGCAAGAGTTTGCACACGTTCCCCCCCCCCCAGTATGTGCACCAGCCCCCCTCTGGGATCTCACTTTGGTCCTACATGCTCTTCAAGCTCCTCCCTTCAAAGCGCTAGGCTCAGTGTCTCTTCAGTGGCTCACCTGGAAAACAGTCTTCCTCTTGGCTATTGCCTCAGCTAGGCGCATTTCAGAACTCAGCGCCCTGTCATGCAGACCGCCTTTTCTCATCATGATAGGGTGGTCCTCCACTATCCTTTCTGCTTAAAGTAGTTTCGGAATTTCACCTGAACAAAGAAATTACTATACCTATATTCGGCCCTTCGACAGCCAATCCAAAGGAGGTGGCCCTACATACCCTGGATCCTGTCAGAGCACTAAAGTTCTATCTGCACAGAGTTCAGGACATTCGTAAGACAGATTCTCTACTGGTCATACCTTCAGGACCACACCAAGGGTCACTAGCAAATAAAGCCTCCATTTCCTGCTGGATCAAACAAGCAATTCAGCGAGCCTAAGTGGCAAGAGGACAAACGCCACCAGCCAACATCATGGCCCACACCACTAGGGATGTAGCGAACGTCGGAAAAAAAGTTCGCGAACATATTCGCGAACTTGCGCAAAAATGCGAGCGGTTCGCGAACGGTTCGCGAACCCCATAGACTTCAATGGGAAGGCGAACTTTAACATCTAAAAAAAGACATTTCTGGCCAGAAAAATGATTTTAAAGTTGTTTAAAGGGTGCAACGACCTGGACAGTGGCATGCCAGAGGGGGATCAAGGGCAAAAATGTATCTGAAAAATCTGCCTGTGTGTGCTTGGAAGAGATAGTGTAGGGGGAGAGCTGTTAGTGATTTCAGGGACAGATGATAGTAAGTTTGCTGGCTAGTAATCTGCTTGATACTGCTCTGTATTGGAACAAAAAAATAAATAAAAGCAGTCCTTACAAGGACTACTGTTATTGCAGCAGTCAGCAGATGAGATCAGAAGCAGGACAGCTGCCCACTGCAGCTACATACAGAGCACTGCAGTAGAAGGTAGATTACTAGCCAGCAAAGCTACCTAAGCTTAAATGTCCCTCAAACCCCTGCAGACTTCTGTCCCTCCAATAACAGAGCAGTATCAAAACGATTACTAGCCAGCAAACTTTCAACTGTCCCTGAAATCACTAACAGGCAGCAGCTCTCTCCCTACACTATCTCTTCAGCACACACAGGCAGAGTGAAAAAACGCTGCAGGGCTTCGGTTTTTATAGGGAAGGGGAGTGGTCCAGGGGAGAGCTTCCTGATTGGCTGCCATGTACCTGCTGGTCTGGGGTGAGAGGGCAAAAAAAAGCGCCAACAATGGCGAACCCAAAATGGCGAACGTCGCGCGACGTTCGCGAACTTCCGGCGAGCGCGAACACCCGATGTTCGCGCGAACAAGTTCGCCGGTGAACAGTTCGCGCCATCTCTACACACCACTAGGGGATGAGTACATCCTGGGTGTTCAGAAATAAAGCCTCAGCAGAACAGCTGTGCAAGGCAGCTACGTGGACCTCTGCCCACACACTCCAAATTTTACCATTTCGACACTTTTGCGGCACTCTTTGGCAGAAAAGTGGTTCAAGTCACAGTGTTTACTTCCACCAAGGCCTCATTCCAACACCAGGGCTCTACAGACAGATTTGGTACGTCCCCACTGTCCCCCAAGCAGACCTGGAGTAAAGAAGATTTAACTCACCATTAAATCTTTCTCTTCAGTCATTTGGGGGACACGGGGCTTCCCTCCCTGATCCGTTCTATCATGACATGATTACGTTTTTTTTATCACTGTGATCAGTTAAACTTGTTATATTCCTGTTGACTTTGGAACAAAATGAAGTTAAGCTCCGCCTGCCGGGGGTATAGCCAGTGGCGGAAGGGCCATTTTTTTCCTTATTGTTGTGTCCTGCCCTCCTAGAAGTACCAGCTATACCCCACTTTCCCCCAAGAGACCAAAGAGAAAGATTTAATGGCGAGTACACAAAATATTTTTTGCCTTCTTCTGGATCAACTAGCATTTAGGCAGGTTATATATAGACTTAAAAGGTTGAACTTGATGGATGTGTTTTTTCAACCTTACTTACTATATTACTATGTATATCAAGTATTCAGATATCAAGTAGACTTCTACCAGTGACTAAATGCTATGGTACAATATACACGAACAGCACATGGTCAGTCCATGCAAAACACAAACTGTCAATGTGCCGTCTATAAAATCCATGTGCTGTGGAATAGGCCTCAGAACTACAAACAAAATAGACCAGAGATGTTTAAGAAAGTCCTCTAAATGCAACATTGTTAAACAGGGATGAAGACGTTCTTACATCCTCACTTGACTCATCCTCATTCCAATCTGCTGTGCCACTTTAATTAGAGTCTGTACGAGGGTTTGAGCAGCATCATAGTTCCTCCTGGGATACAGCAAGATCCAGTTATCCAAATGTCTAACACTGATCAGAGTTTGTCCTCTCATTTCTCGAGACCAGTCTGCAAACTGAGGGTTATACTCTGCCTGTGCAAGTCAACAGGGAAATGAAATAAGCGGCTGTTGAATGACTTATAACAGGGTTTCATGAAGGCAATTAGAAGGTTTCTTACGGTTCTTCCAGATTGAAGAATTCTTTCAGGAGGAGACACTCTGCCAACAAACTGCAATAGTTGTTTATCAAAATTTAGCCCCCAGTCTCGAAGCTCCTTCTGGACATTTTCATCTCTAAAAAAAGATAACTATCAGATAATACAAATTTCTTCAGTCACCTGAAAACAATTCCAAATGGATATTCCTCTCCGTCCCCAGAAATGTGGTGTAGGGGCAGGAATGTCAGAACTTTATGATCCAGTTCTTGTACTTGAGGGTGATGAACGCCAGAGCCACTGCATGTCTATTGAATTAGCTCTACCTATATGCTTACTTCCATACATGGACCATCACACCATTAAAATGCCAGGTACAAGTAGCCATGAACATTGCAGGGGGGCACAAAGGATAAATACAAACAGGATTAGGTGGAGGGCACTCCAATTAAATGGTAAGACAGGCAAAACATGAAAGATTTTGTAAGAGGTGCAAAGAATGCCCCAAACCACTCCCAAAAAGTGGCCACAAAGGTAGAAATTTTTTTCTACTTACCGTAATTTCTATTTCCAAGTTACTGTCATGGCAGCATTCACCAACATGGGTTATCCCCTCCCCTTTTGGTCATTGGACAGGAACCAAAACCTCTACAAAAGCCTCCTCCCTCCCCACGTCCACCGTCTTAGTAACCAGCATCTGAAGGGTGGGCAGTTGGTGAATGCTGCCATGACAGTGACTTGGAAATAGAAATTACGGTAAGTAGAAAAAAATTTCTACCTTTCCCAAGTCACCATGACAGCACTTCACCAACATGGGATCTACCAAGCAAAAGAAGGGAGGGACACACTGTCTGCTGCATAATTTCATTTTTTTTATTCATTCATTAATGAACAACAGATTGAAGGATTTTTCTCCCAAATCTAGCTTCTTTGGGAATATAACACATCCAATTTATAATGCTGAACAAAGGTTGTAGCGGATGTCCACCTAGCCGCCTTACAGATCGCCTCTGGCGGGACCTTGGCTTCCGCCACCCAGGATGTAGCCACAGCCCTGGTTGAGTGAGCTTTAAGGTCTCTGGTAATCTCCCTGCCAGCTAACTGGTAAGTTGTCATGATGCAACTAATTATCCATCGACTAATGGAAGACTTAGAGGGAGCTTGACCCCTCCTTGGGCCTCTTGAAATCAGATTAAGTCTGTCTGACTTGCGCCAATTCTTTGTTATTTCAAAATAGTGAGAGATTGCTCGTACAAAATCTAGTGTATGCCATTGCTCTTCTCGTTTCGATTTTGGCTCAGGACAAAAAGAGGGTAAGACAACCTCCAGATCCATGTGGAACTGAGAAATTACTTTCGGAAGAAATCCAAACGAAGGTCTCATCACCACTTTGTCTTGAAAGATTACTGTATCTGGTTCCTTTGCTAAGAGGGCATGGATCTCCTTTACCCTACATGCGGAGGTGACTGCCACTAGAAATAGCACCTTTAAGGTTGCATGCCAATCCGAAGCTTTTTCTATTGGTTCAAATGGTGAACCCATCAGAATTCTCAGCACAACCGGCAACTCCCAAGGAGGGACACGCGGCTGGACATATGGACGAATCCTCTTCAATGCCGCAAAAAAAAAAATCTTACAACCAGAGAATCTTCTGCCCAGGCTTTACCATTCGAAGCTGATAAGGCTGAAATCTGGCCTCTTAATGTACTGTTGCTTAGGCCTTTCTCGTATCAAGAACAAAGGAACTCCACTATGTGGCATGGTTTCGGATCTGTAGGCTCAAAACTCCTGGTCTGAGCAAACTGCACAAATAAATCCCAAACTCGATAATACTGCGCTGAGGTAGAAGTCTTTCTGGATTTTAAAAGAAGGGTCAATAGGTCTCCTCTGACCCTCTTCTCATACAACCTCTGCCTCAATTTCCACACCGTCAAGGATAGGTGTGCCACCTCTTCGCAGAACATAGGACCCTGTGACAACAGGTCCTGTCTGACTGGAAGTCTCCAAGGCTTCTCAATCGCCAGCTGACGCAACAGCAGGAGCCAAGGCCTCCTGGGTAGGGATGTAGCGAACGTCGGAAAAAAAGTTCGCGAACATATTCGCGAACTTGCGCAAAAATGCGAGCGGTTCGCGAACGGTTCGCGAACCCCATAGACTTCAATGGGAAGGCGAACTTTAACATCTAAAAAAGACATTTCTGGCCAGAAAAATGATTTTAAAGTTGTTTAAAGGGTGCAACGACCTGGACAGTGGCATGCCAGAGGGGGATCAAGGGCAAAAATGTATCTGAAAAATCTGCCTGTGTGTGCTTGGAAGAGATAGTGTAGGGGGAGAGCTGTTAGTGATTTCAGGGACAGATGATAGTAAGTTTGCTGGCTAGTAATCTGCTTGATACTGCTCTGTATTGGAGGGACAGAAGTCTGCAGGGATTTGAGGGACATTTTAGCTTAGGTAGCTTTGCTGGCTAGTAATCTACTGTTCTCTTTAAACAACTGCCATACATTGACCTTGTAGGCATTGTTTGCCCAGTTTTTTTGGACGCAGCCACTGAAGCACAGTTGCCAGAAAAAATATGCCATATAAATGCTGAAAATAGTCATTTTTCGCCATACGTTGACCTTGTAGACATTGTTTGCCCAGTTTTTTTGGACGCAGCCACTGAAGCACAGTTGCCAGAAAAAATATGCCATATAAATGCTGAAAATAGTAATTTTTCGCCATACGTTGACCTTGTAGACATTGTTTGCCCAGTTTTTTTGGTTGCAGCCACTGAAGCACAGTTGCCAGAAAAAATATGCCATATAAATGCTGAAAATAGTCATTTTTTGCCATATACGTTGAGTCAACGTATGGCAAAAAATGACTATTTTCAGCATTTATGTGGCATATTTTTTCTGGCCTCTGTGCTTCAGTGGCTGCGGCCAAAAAAACTGGGCAAACAATGCCTACAAGGTCAACGTCGTTGACCTTGTAGGCATTGTTTGCCCAGTTTTTTTGGCCGCAGCCACTGAAGCACAGAGGCCAGAAAAAATATGCCATATAAATGCTGAAAATAGTCATTTTTTTGGTCGCAGCCACTGAAGCACAGTTGCCAGAAAAATTATGCCATATAAATGCTGAAAATATAAATTTTTTTGGTTGCAGCCACTGAAGCACAGAGGCCAGAAAAATTATGCCATATAAATGCAGAAAATATGCATTTTTTTGGACGCAGCCACTGAAGCACAGTTGCCAGAAAAAATATGCCATATAAATGCTGAAAATAGTCATTTTTCGCCATACGTTGACCTTGTAGACATTGTTTGCCCAGTTTTTTTGGTTGCAGCCACTGAAGCACAGAGGCCAGAAAAAATTAAACCAGTAGGGTTTGCACCCTAGTTTGTAACGGTGGCGGAGGGAGGAGGACGCTAAAGGACAGCTGTGTGTGGAGTCATGAGGCTTGAAGAGAAGGACAGCTGCATAGAAGTCAGAACAAGTCTTCCGGCGTGCAGTAACCCTCCGAGATCCACCCCTCATTCATTTTAATAAAGGTCAGGTAATCGACACTTTTGTGACCTAGGCGAGTTCTCTTCTCAGTTACAATCCCTCCTGCTGCACTGAAGGTCCTTTCTGAGAGCACACTTGAGGCTGGGCAAGACAAGAGGTTCATGGCAAATTGTGACAGCTCTGGCCACAGATCAAGCCTGCGCACCCAGTAGTCCAGGGGTTCATCGCTCCTCAGAGTGTCAATATCTGCAGTTAATGCCAGGTAGTCCGCTACCTGCCGGTCGAGGCATTCTTTGAGGGTGGATCCAGAAGGGTTGTGGCGCTGCCTTGGACAGAAAAACATTTGCATGTCTGACGTTACAGACCGGCCAAAGGGCTTTGTCCTTGCAGGTGTGCTCGTGGCAGGATTACTGGCACCTCTGCCCCTGGAATGTTGATGAGTTCCTGAAGTGACATCACCCTTAAAAGCATTGTACAACATGTTTTGCAGGCTGGTTTGTAAATGCCGCATCTTTTCGGACTTGTGGTATGTTGGTAACATTTCTGACACTTTATGCTTGTACCGAGGGTCTAGTAGCGTTGCGACCCAGTACAGGTCCTTCTCCTTAAGCCTCTTGATACGGGGGTCCTTCAACAGGCATGACAGCATGAAAGACCCCATTCTCACAAGGTTGGATGCAGAGCTATCCATCTCCGCTTCCTCATTATCAAGGACTGCATCATCCACGGTCTCCTCCCCCCAGCCACGTACAAGACCAGGGGTCCCCAAAAGGTCACCACTAGCCCCCTGGGAAGCCTGCTCCTGTTGGTCCTCCTCCTCCACAAAGCCACCTTCCTCCTCTGACTCCACTTCTGGCACCTCTCCCTGCGTTGCAGCAGGTGCCTGGGTTCGTTCTGGTGATTCCGACCATAAATCGTGCGCTTCCAGCTCCTCGTCACGCTGGTCTACAGCCTCATCTGTCACTCGTCGCACGGCACGCTCCAGGAAGAAAGCGAAGGGTATTAGGTCGCTGATGGTGCCTTCGGTGCGACTGACCATATTTGTCACCTCTTCAAAAGGTCGCATGAGCCTGCAGGCATCGCGCATAAGCACCCAGTAACGGGGGAAAAAAATCCCCAGCTCTGCAGATCCAGTCCTACCACCCAGTTCAAAAAGGTACTCGTTGACGGCCCTTTGTTGTTGCAGCAGACGTTCCAACATAAGGAGCGTTGAATTCCAGCGAGTCTGGCTGTCAGAAATCAAACGCCTGACTGGCATGTTGTAGCGCTGCTGAATGTCAGCAAGGCGTGCCATGGCTGTGTAGGAACGTCTGAAATGGGCCGACACCTTTCTGGACTGGGTGAGAACGTCCTGGAATCCTGGGTACTTGGAGACAAAACGTTGGACTATTAAATTTAACACATGTGCCATGCAGGGCACATGTGTTAAATTTCCCAGTCTCAACGCTGCCAACAGATTGCTTCCATTGTCACACACCACTTTTCCGATCTGCAGTTGGTGTGGGGTCAGCCACCGATCGGCCTGTGACTGCAGAGATGACAGGAGTACAGATCCGGTATGGTTTTTGCTTTCCAGGCACGTCATCCCCAAGACAGCGTGACAACGGCGTACCTGGCACGTCGAATAGCCTAGGGGGAGCTGGGGGTGCACAGGTGTGGAGGAGGAGAAGGAGGACCCAGCAGCAGAGTAAGAAGAGGAAGAAGACGAGGTAGAGAGCGATGGAGGAGTAGAGGTGGTGGCAGAACCGCGTGCAATCCGTGGCGGTGACACCAACTCCACTGTTGTTGTTGAGCTACCCATTCCCTGCTTCCCATTCCCAGCCATTACCAAGTTCACCCAGTGGGCAGTGTAGGTGACATACCTGCCCTGACCATGCTTGGAGGACCATGCGTCAGTAGTCATATGGACCTTTGGCCCAACACTAAGTGACAGAGATGCGGTAACTTGGCTCTGCACATGTTGGTACAGGTGTGGTATTCCCTTTTTAGAAAAAAAATTGCGGCTGGGTACCTTCCACTGCGGTGTCCCAATTGCTACAAATTTGCGGAAGGCCTCAGAGTCCACCAGCTGGTATGGTAAAAGCTGGCGGGCTAAGAGTGCAGACAAGCCAGCTGTCAGACGCCGGGCAAGGGGGTGACAGTCAGACATTGGCTTCTTACGCTCAAACATGGCCTTCACAGAAACTTGGCTGGTGGCAGATGACTGGGAATGGGAACAGGTGGTCAAGGTGGAAGGCGGAGTGGAGGGTGGTTCAGATGGGTCAAGGAGAGCAGAGGTAGAGCAGTAAGATGCTGGACCAGAAGGAGTGTGGCTTTTAGTTTGCCTGTTGCCTTTGAGGTGTTGCTCCCAAAGTGCTTTGTGCTTGCCGCTCATGTGCCTTCGCATAGAAGTTGTACCTATGTGGCTGTTGGGCTTACCAAGGCTCAGTTTCTGACTGCACTCATTGCAAATTACAATGCTTTTGTCAGAGGCACACACATTAAAAAAATCCCACACTGCTGACTTTTTGGAAGTGTGCGATCTGGCGGTAACAGTAGAAGTTGGCGGCATTGGCGGCAATGGCGGGTGCGTTGGCTGGCTGAACACAGGTGCCGATACATGTTGTTGCCCTACTGATCCCTGCGGGCTGTCCTCCCTGCTTCTTCTAAGTCTTATTCTCCTACTGCCTCTCTGACTCTCCGTCTCTCCATCTGAACTACCCTCCTCTTGCTCTCTTCTACTAGGCACCCACAAAACATCAATCTCCTCATCATCATTCTCCTCAGATGCATCAATTTCTTCTGACACATCACAGAAGGAAGCAGCAGCGGGGACCTCCTCCTCATCACTCATCATTATGTCCATCTCTGTCGTGTTCTCTGCCAGAATTAAATCTGGTGTAACGTCCTCATCTCCTTCATCTTCTTCTGCCAATAATGGTTGCGCATTACTCAGTTCAAGAAACTCATGGGAAAATAACTCCTCTGACTCCAGTGAAGAAGGGGCACCGGTGGTGGAGGAAGTGTTACGTGGGGTGGCCATAGCAGTGGAGGATGAGGAGGATGTTGTGGTAAAGTTAGAAACGGTAGAGGATGGGGTGTGCTGTGTAAGCCAGTCAACTACCTCTTCAGCATTTTGGGAGTTCAGGGTCATTGGCTTTTTAAAACTGGGCAATTTGCTAGGGCCACAGGATTGCATAGCAGCACGGCCCCTAGCACGGCCTCTGCGTGGCGGCCTGCCTTTGCCTGGCATTATTTTTTAAAAAACAACAACAACAAAAACTCAGTTGGTTTTCCTGGAAACGATAATACACACAGCTAGATGGCGGTTTGAAGAAAACACTGTGCAAATAATGCCTACAAGGTCAACGTATACACAGCGGTGGATACGGATTACGTAAAATATAAGAATGCTGCTTGAAAAAAAGTAACTCAAGTGGTTTTTCTAGAGACGATAATATTATCAATATTTAGACAAAATGTGAACAAGCTCACACAGCTAGATGGCGGTTTGAAGAAAACACTGTGCAAATAATGCCTACAAGGTCAACGTATACACAGCGGTGGATACGGATTACGTAAAATATAAGAATGCTGCTTGAAAAAACGTAACTCAAGTGGTTTTTCTAGAGACGATAATATTATCAATATTTAGACAAAATGTGAACAAGCTCACACAGCTAGATGGCGGTTTGAAGAAAACACTGTGCAAATAATGCCTACAAGGTCAACGTATACACAGCGGTGGATACGGATTACGTAAAATATAAGAATGCTGCTTGAAAAAACGTAACTCAAGTGGTTTTTCTAGAGACGATAATATTATCAATATTTAGACAAAATGTGAACAAGCTCACACAGCTAGATGGCGGTTTGAAGAAAACACTGTGCAAATAATGCCCACAAGATCAACGTATACACTACTACAGCGGTGGATACGGATTACGTAAAATATATTATGGCTGCTTGAAAAAAGTCACTCCGGTGTTTTTTCTGGAGACGGTAATATTATGGATATTTAGACAGAATGTGAACAAGGTCACACAGCTAGATGGCTGTTGGTTGAATAACACACTGGGCAAAAAATGCCTACAGGGCAAATAATGCCTAAAAGGTCAACTTATACACTACTACAGCGATGGATACGGATTACGTAAAATTTATTATGGCTGCTTGAAAAAAGTCACTCCGGTGTTTTTTCTGGAGACGGTAATATTATGGATATTTAGACAGAATGTGAACAAGGTCACACAGCTAGATGGCTGTTGGTTGAATAACACACTGGGCAAAAAATGCCTACAGGGCAAATAATGCCTAAAAGGTCAACTTATACACTACTACAGCGATGGATACGGATTACGTAAAATTTATTATGGCTGCTTGAAAAAAGTCACTCCGGTGTTTTTTCTGGAGACGGTAATATTATGGATATTTAGACAGAATGTGAACAAGGTCACACAGCTAGATGGCTGTTGGTTGAATAACACACTGGGCAAAAAATGCCTACAGGGCAAATAATGCCTAAAAGGTCAACTTATACACTACTACAGCGATGGATACGGATTACGTAAAATTTATTATGGCTGCTTGAAAAAAGTCACTCCGGTGTTTTTTCTGGAGACGGTAATATTATGGATATTTAGACAGAATGTGAACAAGGTCACACAGCTAGATGGCTGTTGGTTGAATAACACACTGGGCAAAAAATGCCTACAGGGCAAATAATGCCTAAAAGGTCAACTACAGCGATAGTAAAATAAAAAAAAGTAAAATAAAAAAAAAATGAATATTAAAAAAAAAAAATTACAGTTGGTGCTGCTGAACTACTAGGAGCAGCAGATTAGCACACCAGTCCCACTCCCCAACACTGCTAGACTAATAGCACTGGGCTCTTATAGTAGTAGTAGTAGTAGTAGTAGTAGTAGTAGTAGTAGTAAAACAACAAAAAAATAAATAAAAGCAGTCCTTACAAGGACTACTGTTATTGCAGCAGTCAGCAGATGAGATCAGAAGCAGGACAGCTGCCCACTGCAGCTACATACAGAGCACTGCAGTAGAAGGTAGATTACTAGCCAGCAAAGCTACCTAAGCTTAAATGTCCCTCAAACCCCTGCAGACTTCTGTCCCTCCAATAACAGAGCAGTATCAACACGATTACTAGCCAGCAAACTTTCAACTGTCCCTGAAATCACTAACAGGCAGCAGCTCTCTCCCTACACTATCTCTTCAGCACACACAGGCAGAGTGAAAAAAACGCTGCAGGGCTTCGGTTTTTATAGGGAAGGGGAGTGGTCCAGGGGAGAGCTTCCTGATTGGCTGCCATGTACCTGCTGGTCTGGGGTGAGAGGGCAAAAAAAAGCGCCAACAATGGCGAACCCAAAATGGCGAACGTCGCGCGACGTTCGCGAACTTCCGGCGAGCGCGAACACCCGATGTTCGCGCGAACAAGTTCGCCGGCGAACAGTTCGCGCCATCTCTACTCCTGGGCCAATGGGGAATTACCGCTATCACTACTGCACCCTCCTGATCTAGCTTTCTCAAAACTCTCCAGATCATGGGAAATGGAGGAAAGACATAGGAGAACATCTTGCTCCAATCCTGCAACAGAGCATCCACTGCTGCGGCTGATGGGCAGGATCTTCTGGAAAAGAACCTCTGACACTTCCAGTTCAGATGTGTTGCCATCAAATCGACTTCTGGTCTCCCAAATCTCCCAAAGACTTCTGGTCTCCCAGTTATTTGGTGGAAGACTCACAGAGTGGAGACTCCACTCTCCTGGAGCTAGGACATTGCGGCTTAGATAATCTGCCTGAAAATTCTGGACTCCTGGCACATTAAAGCTACTAGCCCTGCCAGATTTTGTTCTGCCCACGACATTATTGGGACCAACTCTATCATTAGGTTGGGACTTCTGGTTCCCCCTTGCTTGTGAACGTAAGCCACCGCCGTGGCATTGTCGGAGCGTATCTTCACCCACTTGTGAGACATTTCTTCTGATAAAGCTCCAAGAGCTTGACCTATGGCCCTTAACTCCAGAATATTGGAAGAGAGGGCACGCAGATCCCTACTTCCTTGAACTGATCTGCCAGGCATGACTGCTCCCCCAACATGACACAGAGGCATCTGTTGTGATCGTAACCCAATGGGGCTCGGACAGAGGCATGCCTCTGGTAAGATTTTGTTGCTCCATCCACCACCTTAAACTTAATCGGACTTCCTCCGACAAGTAAAGATTTTGCTTTAGACTTAAAAAGGATTTAGTGAACCTGACTTTATAAGAAACTGCTGCAGAGGCCTGAGATGCCATCTCGCCACTTTACCATCTGAATGGTCCCAGGAGTGACATACAGTCTTTCACCGTGACTTTCGTTTGTATCGCAAATGACATTTTTTCTTGGATCTGCTCCACCTTCTCTTGAGGAAGACTTACTCAGTCTCTGTCGGTCTCTATTTGAGCCCCCAAGAATACCAAACTCTGAGTTGGAATAAGACAACTCTTCTGGCCATTTATGACCCAACCAAAGTCCTGTAATGTTTGTATAGCTTTTTCGCTGTTCCTTGCGGCTTCCTCTTGTTACTCGGCTACCAACAGAATATCGTCTAGGTAATGGTATGCCGATATCCCAGCCTCTCTTAAGGCTGCTATATTGGTTATTAACACCTTCGAAAATGTTCTCGGCGACGTGAATAGGCCGAAGGGAAGGCAAGTCAACAAGTTGGTCTCCTACCACAAACCGAAGGAACATTCTGTGCGGTTTGTAAATTGGTACATGAAAATAGGCGTCTTTTAGGTCTAGCTTTATCAGCCAAGACCCCGGACGAATCGCCAAATGATTGAGGCTAAGGACTCCATATTGAACTTCCGACATTAAATGAACCGATTGAGATGCCTCAAATCCAGGACTGGCCTGAAGGCCCCTGATGCTTTCCTCACTAAAAACAGCTTTGAGTAGAACCCCAAGCGTTGCTGGGAGACTGGTACCATCTCCACTGCTCCGGATATCTTGAGCTGTTGAACATAATCTTGAAAAATCTCTTCTAACCCCAGAAACCTTCAGGGGCGTCGAACAACAAAAAACATGGTGTCTCGGAATCATGCAAAACTCCAGTCTATGCCCCTTCTGGATTATCTTCAAGACCCATACATCTTGGATTTTCGAGACCCAGATCTGTTGAAAAAGGGCTAACCTCGCCCCCACCGCCACAGTCTGGGTCTGCCATATCTCATTGTGATTTACTGGAACCTGCGAGGAAGCCCAAAGTCTTCTTATTGGACTGCCGTCCATTCTCCAATTCTGCTGTTTGCCATAGCCTCTACCTGGTCTAGAATATCTTCGATCACGAAAGGTATTCCCAGCCGGGGATGATGGTCTGGACCTCTGTCGCTTGAATCTTCTTTCCTGGGGAAGAAATACACTTTCCCCCCCCTGATGCTTTTTTAATAATTGAATCTAATCTCTCTCCAAACATCCCCCTTCGAAGGCCAACTGACAGAGGTTTGACTTAGATGCCAAATCTGCCTTGAGGCCACCGAAAGTGCCATAAACCTCGCAGAAAGTTACCAAATCCAACGAGGCATCTGCCATAAACTCCACAGCCAGTCTTAACTCTGAGACTCTTTTAAATTTGCCCTTCTTACATGGGTTGAGATGGCCTCTTCTAGGCTGTCCAGTCACACCTTCATGGCCCTCGAGTTAGAGGTTATTGCCACCGCTGGTCTACAAGCTGTTCCAGCTGAAACATAAGATTTAAGATTAAACTAGGGATGCACCGAATCCACTATTTTGGATTCGGCCGAACCCCCGAATCCTAAGCAAAGGATTCGGCCGAATACCGAACCGAATCCGAACCCTAATTTGCATATGCAAATTAGGGGTGGGAAGGGGAATTTTTTTTTACTTCCTTGTTTTGTGACAAAAAGTCACGCGATTTCCCTCTCCACCCCTAATTTGCATATGCAAATTAGGATTCGGATTCGGTTCGGCCAGGCACAAGGATTCGGCCGAATCCGAATCCTGTTGAAAAAGGCCGAATCCTGGCCGAATCCCGAACCGAATCCTGGATTCGGTGCATCCCTAGATTAAACTCTAATTTTTTTCTCCATAGGATCTTTAAATGCAGCTGCATCATCGACTGGCAACGTAGTTTTCTTTGCCAACCTCACTATCGCTGCATCTATGTTGGGCGGATTATCCCATAACTTTAAAAAAGCATCTTCAATTGGATATTTCCTTGAAAATCTCCCTTGTATCACCACTCTTTTCTCTGTATTTTTCCCATTACGATTGTATTAAGTCTTTTATCGACTCATGCACTGGAAATGTCGGTGCTTTTTTCTTAAGAGAGAAAATGTATCTGCTGAGGAACCCGTTGGGGTTTCCTCTGTTAATGTCAACGCCTTCCTTACTGCTTTAATTAAATTGTCCACTGCTGCGACATCTAGAGTAGTTTCTTCTTCTGAAACAAATTCTCCCTCCTCAGTCATACTTTCCTCCGGGTCATACAACCCTTGTTCTGATAATGACTCAAGAGTGATTCTCTGACTCTTTTAGACTTTGATAGCTACAGGTATGGAAGTTGATGCTGAGGCTTCCTGTACTCCCTGTACAACAGCCTGTTTAATTAGCGACAACAATGCATCCAGCTGAGGCATCCCCGCAACTTGTTGTTGTCCCCCAGGAGATTGTCACTCTGCTGACTTCTTGGATCCAGAAGCATCCTTTTGAGTGTCACTGGAGGCAGGGAGACTAAAAAGGCAAATATATAGCATCAGCCATTTACCCCATATGTAATTTTTTTTTTTTTTTATATATATATTTTCTATTTTGCTTACCCAGAGCCTTTGGCTCGCGCTAATTTCCCAGAGCAAGCTGCTTCCATATTCTTAACCGTGCTATCTTCTAAATGATGGCGACAATGCAAAGATTGCTATCGTTCAATTGTAGGCGCCTGAGAATGACGCTTGCGTCAATACGATGCTCCTTCCGCCTCTAACACACTTCCGGATCTGTACGTCACCTCTGGTCCTTGAAACGCATAGGTGCCATCTTGGACCGCACATGCTCCGGAAAAGTATGCTAAGCGGGTTCCCACTGCATACTATGTGCCCAGCCTCCAATCCTCCCCTCTTGCTCATGCTTAATAGGGTACGGACACCAGTGACCCACCTAGTCACCTGGAGGCTCCTCTCCCACGGCGACCCCCGCAGGGAGCACAAGGGAGGCATCAAAGAGGGGGGAAAAGAGAGAAAAAAACCCCTCTTATGGAACACTGCCTGGTTAAGCACTCCAAACTATCCATATGACCGAAGGACAGGAGAAAAAAAAAAAAGTGAGGAGGCTTTTGTAGAGGAGTTTTGGTTCCTGTCCACTGACCAAAAGGGGAGCGTATAACCCATGTTGGTGAAGTGCTGCCATGGTGACTTGGGAAATATTTATCCCCTTGATAAAGGCTTTTTTGCCCAAAACATCAGGGCAATTCTCATTTTTTGGCAAAGGTGTCTGCTCACTTGCACAGCTTGGTATTCGAATCACACTTTGGTGGTATGTAAAAAATACTTTTTAACATGTAAAATGTGTATTTACACTGATTGTACAGAGTACTGTTTGCAATGCATTTATACTACATAAACATTTTTAAGAATACCATTGTGTGGAATAGTTCATTTCTATTTTTTTGAGTTTGCAAGCCCCTTTTATTTGCAATGGGGCACAAAGGATGAGCTGTAGACTGGCCCGGATTTGTGGAAAGGCCACCAAGGCCCAGGCCGGCAGGATTTTAGGGGGGCGGCATGCTGCCCAACCACAGCCTCATTGGTTCAAGAACACTGGGGGATGTGCCGGAGATGCAATCATTTCTTAAATTCCCAGTACTCCAATCCCCATTACTCCGGTCCAGATGATGAAAATTTAAAGGGGAGGGGACAGGGGAGACTGACGACAGTGGGCCTAGGGGGGCAGCCGCTACGTAAATCCAGCCCTGGCTGTAGTAAATGTGAGACAACATACACAAACGCATCAGGGCCCTTCAGACTTCCCGAGTCAGTGATCCGCTGATATGGCAGAAGGCATGTCTCGGGGATCTGATATTTGGCATGAACAAACTGTGGTCTATAACGTTTTTACCCTCCTCCAAAATTCAGCTATACTAGGGCAGGTCCAGAAAACGTGGAAAAGCACTTAACACCTTAAACATGGATTATATGAGTAGAGACCTATAGCATAGAGTCATGTAGGCCCTGTGTATTGTGTGATATTTATTAGGGCAAGACATACACAATTAATAATGAATGGAGGGCACACCAAAACTTTCAAGGATTAATAAGAGGTGCAGAAACAAATGTTACCCCTACCCCAGGTAACCCATATCACTAATTCATCAGCATGTTCGCACACTCAGAACAAAAATAATTTAACTTAACAAAAGGGTGGTTTAAAAATCAATTTTTACTCTTTGTTCAAAAAGACATTTTATACAGACAGCGCCATACAATACATGGCATAATTTGGACAAGGTTAAAAAGTAGCATAGAATATCAACCACCCATTAGTTATATGCAGCAAGCAAGAAATCAGCAAGGGAGCGGATACACCTACCAGAAAAATGAGAATGGCCCCAACGTTTCGGCACCAAGGCCTTTGTCAAGGGGATTCAAGAATCCATCAGCAAGGGGATTCAAGAATCCCCTTGACAAAGGCCTTGGTGCCGAAACGTTGGGGCCATTCTCATTTTTCTGGTAGGTGTATCCGCTCCCTTGCTGATTTCTTGCTTGCTGCATATAACTAATGGGTGGTTGATATTCTATGCTACTTTTTAACCTTGTCCAAATTATGCCATGTATTGTATGGCGCTGTCTGTATAAAATGTCTTTTTGAACAAAGAGTAAAAATTGATTTTTAAACCACCCTTTTGTTAAGTTAAATTATTTTTGTTCTGAGTGTGCGAACATGCTGATGAATTATTTATTAGGGCAAGGCCAGATGTGGCGTTTTTAAAAAAGAAACACCGGGCGTAAATACGCCACTAAAACCACACACTGACGTCAACATGCGTTTTTCAGCACGTAGGTTTCTTTTCCCAACATGCACTTCTCATTGTTCTCATTGAGAATTTGGACATATTTAAAATACACAGCGTTTCTGCTGAAAAATGCCAATACTGGCTTCCTGTGGCGGATTTCGGCTTGCAAGCGCCCTGTGTGAATTGCCATAGTGTGTTTTCCTTTAGTTTCAGTGGTAGTGCAGGTTATGCGTATTTACGCCTGGCGGAGCTTTTTTAAGAACGCAGCGTAAAAACCCCATGTCTGGCCTTGCCCTTTACCAAGGGTAGATATGAACGAGTGATTTCTTCTGCATCCAGATGGGGTAAGTTACTAACCCACAATCTGCAAAGGATTAGCCCTCTGGTTACTGAGCAGCAAATGTGTGACTCCAATCCTGGTGTGTCCAATAGCTACTTTGCAACTGGTTTTCATTATTTATATTTTATACTTTGAGTTATTTACCTTTTTCTTCTCATCCTTTCCAGCTTTTAAATGGGGGTCACTGACCCCATCTAAAAACAAATGCTCTGTAAGACTACAAATTTATTCGTATTGCTTCTTTTTATTACTTATCTTTTATTCAGTCTCTCGTCTACTCATATTCCTTTCACATTTAAATCAGTGTATGGTTGCTAGGGTAATTTGGACCCTAGCAACCTGATGGCTGAAATGGCATACCGGAGAGCTGCTGAATAAAAAGCTAAATAACTCAAAAACCACAAATACAAAATGAAAGTCAATAGCAAATTGTCTTAGAATATCCCTCTCTACATCATACTAACAGTTAATATAAAGGTAAACTACCACTTTAAGAGGAAAATGTGCTCAATTACCGAAGCTAATGACCAGCCTACTCACCAGTGGGTCCGCATTAAAGGGATACTGTCATGGAAAAAAATGAATCAGTTAATAGTGCTGCCCCAGCAGAATTCTGCACTGAAATCCATTTTTCAAAAGAGCAAATAGATTTTTTATATTCAATTTTGAAATCTGACATGGGGCTAGACATATTGTCAGTTTTCCAGCTGCCCCAGTCATGTGACTTGTGCTCTGATAAACTTTAGTCTCTCTTTACTGCAAGTTGAAGTGAAATCACCCCTCTCCCTCCCCCCAGCAGCCTAACAACAGAACAATGGGAAGGTAACCAGATAGCAGCTCCCTAACACAAGATAACAGCTGCCTGGTAGATCTAAGAACAACACTCAATAGTAAAATCCAGGTCCCACTGAGACACATTCAGTTACATTGAGGAGAAACCACAGCCTGCCAGAAAGCAGTTCCATCCTAAAGTACACGAACAGAAGGGCGGCACTCCGGTAAAGAACAGCCTATGATTAAGGTAAGGTGTTCCCAAAAAGTGTTAAGCCTATGTATTTCTACAGTACTCAGCAATAAAATCCTGTTCTTTACCGGAGCACCCTCCTTCTGTTCGTGTATTTACTGTTGGCAGTGGGGACGCTGCGGACTGAGCACCCGGCACTATAGGGGAGCAGCTAAGTGGTGGTGAGTTGAAGCGGTCCTAATTGGTTTCGTGGACATCCTAAAGTACAGGCACAAGTCACATGACTGGGGCAGCTGGGAAACTGACAATATGTCTAGCCCCCTGATGAGTTTTGAAAAACCATGTTTTCCCATGACAGTTTCCCTTTCTCTCTAAATTTGCTAAGAGGTCTATGGATCCAGACCCCTAGGTATTTAAATGAGTCTACCTTCTTCAAGCCAACCAGGTTCACTACAAGGGGGGACCGTTTGTCTACTAGTGGACAGGACAGAGTTGTTGCCAATTCCGCTGTAGGTGATCAGGTGTTTTGAACCTACCTGTGAATGTAGCTCAGGAACCTCCCAACTTGTTTTTCTCTTTGGTCTGGGGCCAGTCTTGTGTGAACGGCTAGGTCTCTCATGACACCAAAATCATTCCGCATTCTGTCAGTCAAGCCTTTTGGAGACGGGCAAATGTTATAACCAAGAGAAAAACCAAGTGAGAAGCAGATCCCCAGGTGTAAATGACGCAGAAGACTTGATTGTCACTGGGGAGGTCTTCAGCAAACAGTGGACATTTGGAGAATGCAGGAGCCAGTGAAAATGTTCAGTGTAAAAGTTACTACCCAGTAACACTATGGCAGTTCTAACAAAAAGGTGTAGATCTTACCTGTGAGGTTGCATAATTCCGGCACTAAAATGATGGGCCCTGTGTCGCCACCAGGCCTCACCCTTTTCGGGATGTTGGCAATAAGAGCCTGTTTCAGATCTTTGATTTCTTTATTATATTGCTAAATAGGATCAAAAGTAAAATGTTATGGGCATTGCTTATGTACTACAAATCCCATTAAAAATGATGCGGATATGTTCCTTTAAAAATCAATTAGAATGAGCCAGTGTTACTTAACGAAAAAGGGGGTACATTCCCAGGACAGCAAGGAAGTACTGCATGTCCCACAGGCAACACCATGGAATTAGTTTGAGCAGAGAGTCTAGCTGGGATAGAGGCAAAACTATTCCTCATAGTTAAAGGAACAGTAACGTCAAAAAATAAAGTGTTTTAAAGTAATGAAAATATAATACAGTGTTGCCCTGCACTGGTAAAACTGTTGTGTTTGCTTAAGAAACTCTACTATTGTTTATATAAATAAGCTGCTGTGTAGCCATGGGGGCAGCCATTCAAAGGAGAAAAAGCTCAAGTTACACAGCAGATAGCAGATGAGCTCTGTCTAATGGTGTTATCTGTTATCCATTAGTTAACCTGTGCCATATAGCCGTTTTTCAATTTCCGCCTTTGCTCTACAGCAGCTTGTTTATATAAATAATAGTAGTGTTTCTGAAGCAAACAGATCAGTTTTACCAATGCAGGGCAACACTGCAATATTTTCATTACTTTTAAACGCTTACATTTTTTGGTGTTACTGTTCCTTTAAAGGGCAAGTATTGTGAAAATTTAATAGAAGATTTATCATACTGAAAGAAACTAAACTTCTAAATATTAATTAAAAATTCTGTATTGTTTCTGAAATGAGTTTATCTTAACTATCCCTCTCTCAGCATCTGTTTCTGGGCTGAAGTACTGTTTTTTTTATTTTTGTTTTTATGTGCTCCAACCTAGTAGTTCAGATTGGACAGCCCCAGGCCAGCCCATCCAAAAGGATGTAACTGACTCCTCCTCATCAAGTACCGCTGGTCATGGCAGTTTTCTACAGAAATAAGTTTGTGCCATTACTTTCCTAGCTGTCATTTCTATCAACTTACATAAGACAAGTCGGTATCATTTGGAAGAGCCTCCTCACTGACATTAGGTGAAATCCCTGTAATCTCCATACACGTCAATTGGATTATTAATAAAAATCAATCTGGATGCACGACACGGCTGTTACTTAGAAGCCAGAGCCTCCATCAGGTGGGCAGCTTGGTTGATTTTGTGTGTTAAGGGGGGCCCAGCCATTCTGCACTAGATTAGGTAGTCCACTGAAAACCAATGTTTTTTTTTTTTTTTTTTTTTTTTTTTAAACCCACCAATTTTTTTTTTTTTTTTAAACCTTCTGGGGAGACTCTTGCCACCAATGCTTTCTTAAAATGTGTGTGTGTGTGTGTGTGTGTGGGGGGGGGGGGGGGCTGGGGCCCAGAAAATGTCGTATGGGGCACTGCAATTTCTGATGGTAGCTCTATTAGAAGCAATACAGTTATTGGGGAAAAGATCTATACATTTATTTGCATGTTTTGCCCTATAGCTATTTCAAAACAAACAAGAACGACAGTAAAGAAAACAAAAAAAAACAACTCGTACCGTTCTGTAGTAATCGACAAAGCTAATGTCACTGCCATCTGACTTCTTAAATGTAGACTGTGGAGTCATATTCCAGCAGATCTCGTCGATACGGTAGGTTTTGTTGTTGTACCTGGAAAGTAAAAAGCATCATATACAGGTGTATATTTTATAATCACATCTACATGTCTTGGAAACATTTACTATATTGGAACATACACTGGGTCTCCAGTACCTCCTAATAGTTTATTCCTTAACGAAGAGCAGTTTGTGTCAAGACTTTCACTCCCCCCTTGGAGTTCGAACCTTTAGCCAACCCCAGTCTCCCCCATAGCTCATAACAAGGTTACAAATACAGTAACCAACTGCCAGTCCCAATCTTAAAGGGGAACTATCGCGAAAATAAAATTTACAAAACTGTCTGGGGAGCTTCAATTCTACAAAGTAAGGAAAGCCTATTGCACACTGCGGTCAATCACAGCCTACAGAATTGAGTTGCAAATAATGATGCAGACAATGAGGCATAAATTACTAAACTATACGCTATGATTATTATCATCAACAACATGTATCTATACAGGGCTAACATATTGCGCATCGCTGAAGCTATAAAATATGTTCTAGTGACACTCACTTTGTAAGAACAATCTGCCCCAGTAGTTCTTTAGTGACGGCGTCGGCAAAATCTCTGGCTCCGCACATGCGATACAGTTTGCTCATTACATCCAGTACAGTCTCACTTCTTAAAACCTTATGGCTCACATCAAGGCTCAGCATAATGCTACATTCATACTGCAAGATGGATGTAGTGAAGCCTGGCCAAATGGTTAGACTAGAACAAGAAAGAAAAACGAGGAACATTTATAACCTTGCTGACAAGGAAAGCTAGTCATGTCTAATGAGTCCATTGCTAGTCTATACGAAATACATTTCTACAGAAACACATTTCACATTGTTAATTGTTACCCAGCAGACTTTTCAGAGGACAGGAGCACTGCCCAGGGGCTAAAGTTAGCGATTAAATTCACTGGGGGACTGGAGAGGGGGTGCCTAACACATTGGCACCCAACCCACCCAGTGAATAATCACTTCACAGGTCTATTCTATAGCATTTTAAAAGGGTGTTTCATCTTTATATTAACTTTTAATATGTTATAGAACGGAAAATTCTAAGCAACTTTCATTATTTAATTTTTTTTTTAAATGACTTTTCTTCTGACTCTTTCCAGCTTTCAAATGGAGATCACTGACCCCATCCAGGCCCGGATTTGTGGGAAGGCCACCTAGGCCCGGGCCTAGGGCGACAGGATTTTAGGGGGGTGGCATGCTGCCCAACCACACCCACATTTGTTAAACACTGGGGATGCACAGGAGATACAATCTCCATGAAAATTTGCACGAATAAAGGGGAGGGGACAGGGGCGACAAATGGCAGTGGGCCTAGGGGCGTCTGCTATGTAAATCCGGCCCTGACCCCATCTAAAAAGAAATGCCCTGTAAAGCTACAAATGTATTGCTACTTTTTATAACTTCTCTTTCTATTCAAGTTCTCTCATTCATATTTCAATCTTACTAAAATCAATGCATGGTTGCTACGGTAATTTGGACCCTAGCAATGAGATTGTGAAGATTGCAAACTGCTGAATAAAAAGCTAAATAACAAATCACAAATAAATGAAAACCAGTTGCAAACTGTCTCAAAATATCACTCTACACATACTAAAAAAACTTTACTGAAAGGTGAATCACCCATTTGACTAGATTTGTGCCAGCTCATCTCTATTAAAGTATATTTTAAGCCCTGTCCCTAAACTTTTTAAGGCTCATGGGTTTGTATATCTATACTTTATGGCATTGGTTATTTTAACAGTGACCCTAGGAACAGAGATTTAGGAATTATATAGGGTGTAAAAGGCACGCAAACTATTATGAATGAAAGCAACATTACACAATTAAAGGGTTCAGGCATAGCTTGCAAAGTAAAACACATACCTATGTTGACTAATTTCTATTGGATCACTTGGGTTATAGTAATTGCGTCCAATCTGCTTCATGTTCATCAGCTTCAAAAGCCTGGAGAAAGCAAAAGAAATAAAATTAGAACCTAGGAATTTTTTTTGATCTTACAGAGGAATTCAAAATCCGACAGCCACAAAAACAATGTGTCCTACAACAAAACATGACAACTCCTCCTGGAGTATGATATAGTCTACTAGAATAAACCCAATCAGTTATGTACCTACCAAGAGATTGAGGGAGGATACAAAATGAATCATGGGTCGCCCAGAAGGCAGTTCTTGCATGAGGAAGCAGCTCACACACTTACACAAAGAAGTACCACAAAGCAATCCAGCAGACGTTGAGCAGAACACATGCACCAGGAGGTGAAGATCAGTACTTTACATCTCCTCAAAAGCCTTCTTTATCTTGGTTATCTACACTACCTGCCATCAGGGACTGGGAAATTAAAATATGCACTACAGATTAAAATGTAAATCCATCCCCCTAACTCCTCAACATAGATAAGGGTGGAATTGCTACAAATAGGAGGTGCACAATCTATTGTTTGTATCTGAGCACATGGGTAGAAAATCTTACGGAAGAAGATCATAAGGCGATTGTGTTACTCACGTTAAATCCCTCTCTCTTTAGTCTCTTGGGGGACAAAGGAACTACGGTCCATAGCTTCTACCACTAGGAGGCAGGACACTAGGATCAAAAAGTCTCCTCCCACATAGGCTATAACCCAAGGTGGAGACTAACTGAAATTCAGTTTGATATTAAACAAAGAGTATGAAAATCAGTACAACAACTCAGTATAAAATTTTAACTATGTACAAAGATGGCTGAAGGCGTAGTGAAGTCTGTTGCTTCAAAGGGAGGGATGTCCTGTGTCCCCCAAGAGACTGAAGAGAAAGGAATTTAACGGCGACAAACAATCACCTTTTCTCTTACAGCTACTTGGGGGACACAAACTACAGGGAGATACCAAAGCTGTCCCCCCATGAAGAAGGGTGGGCAGGAAGCAGAGACAGAAGCCAGTTTGATTTATGGCACATCTGCCTGCAGAACCTTCCAGCCCAAAGCCTCATGACTTTTTGTGCCTCCTTGATTTATGTACTCTGACCAGATGTCCCCTCAGAGAGAGCTCAGCGAATGGCGTGAAGTTCCAATATGTTTATGGGGAGAATGGTCAAGAGCAGAGTCCTGAGACCCTGTGCCATCTGTCCTTCGAAGACTGCTCCCCAGCCTGATAAGACTGGCATCCATGGTCAATACTCGCCAGATTGGATTGGTGAGGGGCCTTCCCTTGGTTAGGTGTCTGTCCACCATCCCAGAGATTATCTGGTTTGGGAGGACAAGTGGATTGGATGCAGGAAGCTCTGACCAGTGTGCCACCAGGAGAGAATGTTCCACTGGAGTTCCCTCAGGTGAAATTGGGCACCACCTCTATTGTTGCCACCATGGAGCCCAGGACTTGCATGCAGAAGCAGACGGTGGGATGACGAGTCTGGGTAAACCAGTGGACAAGGTCCCAGTGTCTGTGAATCTTGTGGAAGGAAAAAAAATTTCTGGAGCCGGGTGTTGAATGTCATTCCGAGGAATACCATGGTTTGGCACGGAATGAGAGGGAATTTCTGTAGTTTGATCTTCCAACTGAACTTCTGCAGGAGTGTCATCGCCAGCTGCAGATTGCTGGTAGCTGGGAGGTAGGTGCCTTGATCAGGAGATCATCCAGGTAGGGGGTGATGGGAGACCCCCCTGGATCGGATCACTGCAGAAGGTACTGCCATGAGTTTGGTAAATACCCTGGTGGCTGAAGTCAGCCTAAAAGGTAGAGAGGTGAATTGGAAGAGTCTGTTTTGGAAGGCAAACCTCAAGTATCTGTGATGGGGCGGGAAAATGGGGACGTGGAGGTAGGCATCCTTGACGTCTAATGCCAAAAAATACTGGTCCAGTGTCATGGCGGCAATGACTGAACGGAGGGATTTTATTTTGAATTTGGCTGTGCGGATGAATTTGTTTAGATGTTCGAGGTCTAGTATAGGCGGGAGGGACCCATTCTTTTGGGGACCATGAACAAATTTGAATAGAAACCGCAGAATCTCTCTGAGTCGGGAAAGGGAGATATGCTGATTCCAGCATGTCCTGGATCATGGTTAGGAAGGATTTTGCGCAAAGTGGATCCTTGGGTCATCTGGCATGAAGAAGTGGTGGGGTGGGAGTTAAGTTGGTTGGTCCTGTGTCCCCCAAATAGCTGTAAGATAAAGTAGAGAATATGACCACTTGCTGCATAGTATAAAATACTGGAAATAAAATGATGATCTAGGATCCTTCAGTTCACTCAATCTGCCGGTGCCCAATATCCGGATGGAACACATGTGGGCAGATTTTTTCCCATGCTCACCATGTAAAGCATGTAAATATGGTAAAAAGAAAAAATCCTTTATCTCTGAAGTTAACAAAAAATAAATAAAAAAATAAAAAAGTTTAAGATCAAACAGAATTTAAAATGTATCACAAAAAATGTCATATATTGCTTACAATGCCCATGTGGCTTACAATATGTTGGAAAAATGAACTGAATGTTAAGGGATAGAATAAGAGAACATATAAACAATATAAAAAGAAAAAAAAAGGGAAAGTAAACCATAGTGTCTCCAAACACTTTAAAGAAGTTCATGGGATGAACTTTAAAGAAGTTCATGGGATGAACCCAAAAGGGTTAACCTATTGGGGTGTAGAAGAAGTCAAAAATAAATGGAGAGGAGGAGACTTGGTGAAAACAACCCTCCAATGCGAGAGTAGATGGATATATAATCTAGAAACATTCATCCCCAAAGGTCTATATATAGACATTAACCTGAGAGCATTTTTATAAGTGTTTTTTAATAAGATGAAACGCTTTTATATGTTCTTTATATATTTATTCTAACCTATTTATGTCAACAAAAGAGTGATACCGTTATAAGATGTATACCACTGATGTGATCCTTAGTTTTGATTTGGAATGTTAGTAATTTTAGGTTACATTAAACCGTTATAATAGGTCGCCATGGCGATGCGTACAGTGGCACAAGGGGGGCGCCTTAACGAGGGCGTGTTTGCGTCGCCATGGCTACTGTAATAGTGTAAAAAGAGATCTGCACAATAGTGTTTGTGAAGCCTTTGAGCAAGTCGTAAGACGGAAGGCGTCAGGCTGTGACATCACCAGTGTGCGCCCGAGGACTACACGCTGCAGAAAAATGCCGGTGAAAAAAACCATCATACCCCATTGCGAACTGTCCGGACTTTGACACCATGGGGACTCTGTTTTAAAATGCCAATACATAGTGAAAATGTGAGTGCAACTGTTTTTTATATATATTTTATTATTAAAGAAGATTTTACACTATTTTAAGCGAATTCCTATAGAATCACTGGGATCCAACAAACGGACCCTATTGTGAAAAACAACATTATATCCAAAGGCCTGTGTAGATTTTAAACGTTTGTAAGTACCCACCTATAAACCCCTCGGACACTGCTTGGATATATGCCTGTGCCGTCTGGTTGAAAAGGTGGTGGTAATAACCATAAAGACGAAGGAGTAAAAACACCCCCCTCGGGTTGATTTTTCCTTTAAAGGGGAACTATCATGAACATTTTATATAAGCTTAGTCATACTAAACCTTTTAAATACAATACCAATTAACAATCTGTTTCTGAAATAATAAAGTTTATCTTGACTATCCCTCAGTATCTGTCTCTCTTCATTCTGTCTTCATGGGGGTCAGATTTTCATTGAAAGTTAGATCCAATTCGGGATACGGCCGTTTTCATCAGGATCCAGCTGAATCCTTCTGAGAGGCTGAACCAAATCCTAATTTGCATATGCAAATTAGGGTCAGGGAAAGAAATCGCGTGAGTTTTTGTCACAAAATAAGGAAGTAAATTTTTCCCCTTCCCACTCCTAATTTGCATATGCAAATTAATATATGGCCAAATCTTTCGCAAAGGATTCGAGGGTTCGGCCAATCCAAAATAGTGGATTTGGTGCATCCCTAGATCCAATATATCTTATAGGTGGGGCTCGCTTTTCTAGCAGAAGTATTAGTGCTCACTCAAGTGCCAACTACAAAAAAATCTAACAAAATAACAACTTTGCCACAAATTCTACATAGAGAGAGAGCGCGAGAGAGAGAGCGCGAGCGAGAGCGCGAGCGCGAGCGCGAGAGAGAGCGCGAGAGAGAGAGAGCGAGCCCGAGAGAGAGAGAGCGCGAGAGAGAGAGAGAGAGCGCGAGAGAGAGAGAGAGCGCGAGAGCGCGAGCGAGAGAGCAAGAGAGAGAGAGCGAGAGAGAGAGAGAGAGCGAGAGAGAGCGAGAGAGCGAGAGAGCGAGAGAGAGAGAGCGAGAGAGAGAGAGCGAGAGAGAGAGAGCGAGAGCGAGAGAGAGAGAGCGAGAGAGAGAGCGAGAGAGCGCGCGAGAGAGAGCGCGAGAGAGAGCGCGAGAGAGAGAGCGCGCGCGAGAGAGAAGAGAGCGCGAGAGTATTTCTAGTGAATTTAATAGAGTGAGCTCCGAAACATCTTCTAGGCAAAAAGAACCCCCCTAAAATATTGGATTTAACAGTCATTTAAAATCATACACCCAACTCCTGCATGAAGAGAAACAGACGCTGAGAGAGGGATAGTGAAGGTGACCTTTAAATATTTCAGAAACTATTCAGAATTAATTATATTTAGAACATTTCTCATTTCAGTATGAAGCAGCTAATATTACATTTTCAGTTTAATTGGAGTATTATTTTTTTTCTTTTTAAACACTATCAAAATAAAATAGAAGACGGCCAACCTCCTGAATATGATGTTGTAGAACTGAAAGCATGTAGGTGAAGTAGGGGGCAACTCGTTAGTTAAAGTAATAGTGATCTTAACGTTCTCTCCATTTCGTGTTTGGCTAAACACTTCTGTAACCTGAATTGGAAGTAAAAAAAATAAAAATAAAAAAACACATGAGAATCTCAGCAATTTCCACAATGAAATTAGTCATTTAGATAACAAAATCAAAATGCTGACCTTATTTAGTCTCTTTGGTGCAAATAATATGGTTCCATCAAAAGCCCGAGCTTTACCAATCACCTCCTCGTGCTGATAAAGCAAAGCTGTCCTCAAGCGTCTCGATTCCATTTGGGGATTATAGTCAATATGGTACTGGTATAAAACCCACTGGGGTCTGGATACTAGTTTTATATGGTTGGTGCTTAGTTGGATTGTGTTCCCAGAAACACCTACAAACAAAACATTGGATTAGCTCTATAACTGTGACATAAGAGACAATGTAAATTGAAAAGACGTTATTCGGAATTTATTAAGCAATGACAATATAGATTTGTCTGTACAGAGAGAGCCCATAAAACTATGGCAGCATAGGTATTCCCTGTACTAAGCACAATTCAGCAGGAACAGTCCCTAAGTTTGCTCATAGTCTGTACAGAGAGATCCCATAAAACTATGGCAGCATAGGTATCCCATGTACTAAGCACAATTCAGCAGGAACAGCCCCTAAGTTTGCTCATAGTCTGTACAGAGAGATCCCATAAAACTATGGCAGCATAGGTATTCCCCTGTACTAAGCACAATTCAGCAGGAACAGTCCCTACGTTTGCTCATAGTCTGTACAGAGAGATCCCATAAAACTATGGCACCATAGGTATTCCCCTGTACTAAGCACAATTCAGCAGGAACAGTCCCTACGTTTGCTCATAGTCTGTACAGAGAGATCCCATAAAACTATGGCAGCATAGGTATTCCCCTGTACTAAGCACAATTCAGCAGGAACAGTCCCTACGTTTGCTCATAGTCTGTACAGAGAGATCCCATAAAACTATGGCAGCATAGGTATTCCCTATACTAAGCACAATTCAGCAGGAACAGCCCCTAAGTTTGCTCATAGTTTGTACAGAGAGATCCTATTATGATAAATGCTCCAAACAAAATTATAACTGCACCAGTCCTTTAGGAGTTAATTTGTTCTAATTACCTGTCTTTGATTCCTTTACGTGCGCTATTGTCTGGCGAGTGTTCACACCGAGATCATGAAAATCCCGCCTGCGGCCACCACGTTCGCTGATAGTTACCTCCTGAAATCCAGCAGAGATCGCCTGCACAGGATCTGAGAATTAAATGTTAACATGCTCAGTTTCACAAAACACAGATCCAAATCACGGAAAAGCATCAGAGCATGGGAGGGTATAAATAACTCGCCTTCAGCCTTTGGCCTTGCAGCAGCTGCTGCAGCACCTCTTTGGCGGCCACGACCTACTAGCTCTGGCTCAGCCAGAGGTGCAAGGGGCTGTTGTGGTGGTGGTTGCTGTGGAGGCTGTTGCTGTGGAGGTGGCCTCTGAGGAGGTGGACCATATCCCTATCAATATAAAGCATTAGTGGAATTCAAGCAGCACTCTCTCAAGGCATAAAGCAACATAATGCAAAAAACAGATCTGCTGAGTAACACTTTTGTAGCCAATTGTCCCCTTAAAGGAGTTGTTCACCACTGAGTTAACTGTCCATATGATGTAGAGCATGATAATTTAAGATATTTTGCAATTGGTTTTCATTTATTATTTTTGAGTTATTTAGCTTTTTATTCAGCAGCTCTCCGGTTTGCAGTATCAGCAAACTGGTTGTTGGGGTCCAAACGACCCTAGTAACCATTCTGAAGAGACTGGAATATGAATAGGAGAGACCTGAACAGAAAGAGGAGCAATGAAGAGTAGAAATAACAATAAAATGTGTAACTTTACAGAGTATTTGATTTTAGATGGGATCAGTGACCCCCATTTGAAAGCTGCAATGGGTCAGAGAAAAAATTAAATACTTAAACTATAATAAATAATGAAGACCAATTGAAAAGTTGCTTGGAATTGGCCATTCTATAACATACTAAAAGTTAATTTAAAGGTAAAGCACCCCTTTAAGCGCACAGTCAAGTGGAGATCAGCAAGGAGTGATTTAAATGGAGGGTTTCCCAATAGATTCTTATGGAAGGCAGTGACAGCTATAGAGTATAACAGCATTAAAAAAATCACTGAGAGACATTAGCCACACATTGCCATTAAGACACTCAACTAAATGTTATGTGGTCAGTGTTATACTGACCAATGTCCAGAGCCGGGCCAAGCTGGGCAGGCTGCTGCGCCGGCTGGTTGCCTACTCTGCCTACCCCTAGTTCCGGCCCTGCCAATGTCTATAGTAACAACTGGACTACATCAGTATTGTCCTATAAAAAGAAGAAATGGCAAAAGAAACAAGAGAAGCATAAAATGGATAAAGGAAATGAACCTGTCCTGGTGGGCCACGCTCTTGACCACGGGCTCTCCCACGGGCCCTAGCTCTTGCTCTTCCAGTCATTATTTACACCTGTAAAATAAATAAATAAAAGTCTTACTGATTTACTTTTGTAGGAAATAAATGCATCCTTTTTTTTTATGGCAGGTGAGCAAGATTCCTTTAATCCTGTATATACTGATTGCATGGGAACTAGAGAACACACAGTAGCAGTTTTATCACAAGAGAAAGTAGAGGATTCTGCACCAGTTTAAACAGGGCTTGGAATTCTTTCAGTGTGACTTTGCATCATCCCCAAGTGTCAGGAACCAGATTGGCTGGATGTCATTACTATGTCTATTTGTTTCATTCCATACTGGGAATCATCCAATCAATCCTAGCTAGACTTTACACAGCATTAAGCATTAATCCTGACAGTGTAGGGAGGGTATAATGGAACAGCAAAGGGAGGGTTCCCTCTGTGGGGCAAGAGGACTTCTACAAGGGGCAGTTAATTTTATAATTAACAGGACAGACATTCTGGTTTCTTCTGGTTTCTCTCTCTAGTTCAGGGGTGTCCAAACTGCGGCCCGAGGGCCACATGCGGCCCAGGATACATATGAATGCGGCCCAGCTTGAAACGCTTGGTTCCCGAGGAAATAGGAGGAGGGGGGACTCTGCCCATTGCCCAGTTAGTAATAATAATATAATAATACGTCTATTTAATATCCAGGTGTCCCATATTCCAGTGTATAGCTCCATCTGGTTATCCAACTGGCATTGTAGTTCTTTTCTGTGTATTTCCTTTACTCTTACAAATCAAACATGTTTTGGCGTATGTCATGTGTGGCCCCAGACAATTTTATCTTTTTCCAATGTGGCCCGGCGAGCCAAAAGTTTGGACACCCCTGCTCTAGTTACATAAATCCCACCAAGGCTCTGAAGGGAAAGACCCAGACATTTCTTTGGATAACTCACTCTAATACCATCACATAGGAAGTCGGGAAGGAAGAAAGTCAGGAAGGAAGAAAGAAAGCCAGGAATGAAGAAAGAAAGCCAGAAAGAAAGAAAGAAAGCCAGAAAGAAAGAAAGAAAAAGCCAGAAAGAAAGAAAGAAAGAAAGAAAGAAAGAAAGAAAGAAAGAAAGAAAGAAAGAAAGAAAGAAAGAAAGAAAGAAAGAAAGAAAGAAAGAAAGAAAGAAAAAGAAAGAGATAGTGAGGGAGAAAGAAAAAAAAAGCCAGAAAGAAAGAAAGAAAGACAGAAAGAAAGAGATAGTGAGGGAGAAAGAAAAAAAAAAGCCAGAAAGAAAGAAAGAAAGAAAGAAAGACAGACAGACAGACAGACAGACAGACAGACAGAAAGACAGAAAGACAGAAAGACAGACAGACAGACAGACAGACAGACAGACAGAAAGAAAGAAAGAGATAGTGTGGGAGAAAGAAAGAAAGATAGTGAGGGAGAAAGAAAGAAATAAAGAAAGATAGTGAGGGAGAAAGAAAGAAATAAAGCCAGAAAGAAAGAAAGAAAGAAAGAAAGCCAGAAAGAAAGAAAGAAAGAAAGAAAGAAAGAAAGAAAGAAAGAAAGAAAGAAAGAAAGAAAGAAAGAAAGCCAGAAAGAAAGAAAGAAAGAAAGAAAGAAAGAAAGAAAGCCAGAAAGCCAGAAAGAAAGAAAGAAAGAAAGAAAGAAAGAAAGAAAGAAAGAAAGAAAGAAAGAAAGAAAGAAAGAAAGAAAGAAAGCCAGAAAGAAAGAAAGAAAGAAAGAAAGAAAGCCAGAAAGAAAGAAAGAAAGAAAGAAAGAAAGAAAGAAAGAAAGACAGACAGACAGACAGACAAAGAAAGATGGTGTGGGAGAAAGAAAGAAAGATAGTGAGGAAGAAAGAAAGAAAGAAAGAAAGAAAGACAGACAGACAGACAGACAGAAAGAAAGACAGAAAGAAAGAAAGACAGACAGACAGACAGACAGACAGAAAGAGATAGTGTGGGAGAAAGAAAGAAAGATAGTGAGGGAGGGAGACAGACAGACAGACAGAAAGATAGTGAGGGAGAAAGAAAGAAAGCCAGAAAGAAAGACAGAAAGAAAGAAAGACAGAAAGAAAGACAGAAAGAAAGACACAAAGAAAGAAAGACAGACAGACAGACAGACAGACAGACAGACAGACAGACAGACAGACAGAAAGAAAGAGATAGTGAGGGAGAAAGAAAGAAAGTCAGGTAGAAAGAAAGAAAGAAAGAAAGAAAGAAAGAAAGAAAGAAAGTCAGGATGGAAGCAAGTCAGATAGGTCATTGGGTCACCTGCATCCACTTGCAATGAGTGGCTTTTGATTGCACCCCATGTACTGCAGGGAAGGAGAAATCTTAAACTGAATGATGCCCTGTCATTCCAATGAAGTGGCAGTGGTTGCTCACCTTTAAATTAACTGTTCGTATGACAGAGTGGTATTCTGAGAATTTGGTTTTCACATATTTGTGGTTTTTGAGTTATTTAGCTTTTTATTCAGCAGCTCTACAGTTTGCAATTTCAGCAATTGGGTTGCTAGGGCCAAAATCCCCTAGCAACCATGCATTTATTTGCATAAGAGACTGGAATATGAATAGGAGAGGCCTGAATAGAAAGAGGAGTAATAAAAAGTAACAATAACAATAAACGTGTAGCCTTAGAGTATTTGTTTTTAGATGGGGGTCAGTGACTCCCATTTGAAAGCATGAAAAAAAATCAGAAGAAGGCAAATATGTAAAAAAAAGACAAATTAAAAGGTTGCTTAGAAGTGGCCATTCTGTAACATACTAAAAGCGAACCACCCCATTAAAGTGGTAGTTCACTTTAAAAATGATTTTTCCCCCCATGATGTTGAGTGGGATATAAAAAGATTATTTGTTTCATTTTTTCATTTGTCTTAAATTTTTATATGTGGGTCCAGATTCCCCTAGCAATCATATATTTGAATAAAAGATTGGAATATGAATAGGAGAGGCCTGAAAAGAAAATGAGTAATAAATAGTAGAAATAATAAATAGCCATTATCTACATTACTTCTAATTAGTCATTATCTAACATTTTTAGCTTGTGATATTTTGCTATCTTGAACAAACTGAAATGTTTTTTTATTAATGAAAAAAAAACCCAAATGTAGAAAAACTCGATTTAATGCAAATAGGGGAAAAACTCAAACACCTCTGTCATATCACTCCACTTAGAACATGGATATGTGATTGTTGAATGTAGTTCCGGAACAAGCAAGTAGGAGAGTAAAGCAGACTGAACAGATTTGTGTCTCTGTGTGCGGATTGCAATACAAATAAAATCAAAACATTACAACCTCAAATTTGAGAGCAAACCACAGACAAAAAGCCAGAAATCATGAAGGCAAAAAACATCTTCAAATGGTTAAAGGGACCTCCTCCATTAACCTCTACATGAGCTCGACAGGTTTCAGCTGGAGTCTTTTTAGATTTGGGCTTTCAGCAGCTTCGGGGCATAATATATATCAAAATATTTTGTTTGTTTTTTTTATTAACCTGAAAAATTCTATTTTTAGTGAAACTATCCTTAAAACTTGAATTTTTCAGGATAACACAAATTGACCTTTGATAAATAACCTCCTTCATATTAACTAAAAGGCAAACTACTTTTGAGGAGCAAGAGTCGACCTATGAATACGAGGGAAGGGGAATAACCGAAGCCCAATTGAAGGGGGGGGTCCATCTATTTATTTGGAAACAGATTTTTATAAATATTTAAAGGGGTGGTTCTCCTTTGAGTTAATAGGTTCCTTTGAATGTTATAGAATGGCTAATTCTATGCAAATGGTCTTCTATTTTTAAAAATAGTTTGCCTTATTCTTCAAACGGGGGTCACTGACCCCATCTAAAAAAACAAGTGCTTTGTAAGGCTACAAACGTATTGTTACTTTTTTATTTCTTTTTCTATTCAGCCTCTCCTATTCATATACAAAAAGAGGGGTTGTGGGAGCACTCAAAAGGCTAAATTAAAGTATATTTAGGTATAATGGAAGTGCTGCTTTTCAATGCACATTCCCTGGCCCTGTCTCACAAGTAATTCAGTATAAATACAAGTGCATGTGTTTACAAAACAGGGGTTTTTAGTTACAAAGTTATGATGATAAATTTGATAAGTCACCACGTCAAGGTAAACCCCATACAGTGGTCCCTAACTTGTTACCTCCGGTTATAGTATAAAAAGTCTTTTACTTCTCTGCATAGTAATATTACTTGTAATCAGTGTCTCGTTGAACATTGGCTTCAGTCTGAGGACTAGATCCTCCCCCGCCAGTATGAGGCTTTTAAAGGGAGAGATTGCCCAATGTTGGGTCCCACCCACACTGGTGCCCAAGCCCCACCCCAGATCCCGCCCACTCCACATCACAGTTAAAAGACCACACAGACATCAGGGCTAAAAAAGTAACCCCCCCGCACACAAGTTATAAAAAGCTATTGATGGTCAGGGCCCCTTTACAAGTTAAAAAAAAAACATTGGCGCCAGGTCCCCCCATAAAAGTTTTGTTTAAAAAAGCATTGGTGCCAGGGCCCCCCTTACAAGTAAAAAAAAATAAATTGGGGCCCCAAAATTTAAAAAAAAAAAACAAAAAACATTGGTGGCAGGGGCCTATAGAATATTAAAATAATACATTGGTGGCCAGGGGATTAAAAAAAAACAAAACACAAATTGGTGTTCAGTAGAATTGAACTCGTGGCTTCAGGACTTCAACTTCACCTCCTCAGATCTTTTTGCCGCTTCAGGACTCCAATTTTGGCTGTTCTTGTGGCTTCGGATCTTTTTGCCTCTTCAGGACTTTGGCTGTTTTCGTGGCTTCGGCACTTGCGCATTTCGGCTGTTCGGGACCTCAAAAATGGCCGCAGGCTTCAGCACTCTGAAGGGGGGCCCATCTCTTTCAAAACTGCAGCACTGCCGGGCCCCCCTTCATGCCGGGGTCCCCCCCGATGGTGGCCCTGTTCATATCCCAGTCTCTTAGTCAAATCAATGATTGGTTGCTAGGGAACATTGAACCCTAGCAACCACATGGCTGAATATGCAAACTGGAGAGCTGCTGAATAAAATGCTAATTAACATAAACCACAAATAAATGACAATCAATTTTTAGATTCTAAGACAATCACTCTCTACATCATACTAAAAATGAATGTAAAGGTGAACAAGCCCTTTAAGTAATGAATGTATACTCCCTATTTCCCTATATGAATTGAGAAGACCATCTCTCATTGACCCCTTTATAATGAAATAATTACATTTTTCTTAAATGATTTCCCCAATAAACATTCTTATACCAACAGACGTGAGTTTGAGATGACATTCCAATGGATTTCTCATTCTGTCGGCATGACGATCGCTGGCAATTTCAATATAGGAATCCACAGTCTGTGCCAGAACAGTTTCAAGTTAAACATTTAGTGTGTTATAGAATGGCTAATTCTAAGCAACTTCAAGGTTTTCTCTTTCTAGCCTTTAAATTGGGGTCACTGACCCCATCTAAAAACAAATGCTCTGTAAGGCTACAAATGTATTCTTATTGCTGCCTTTTATTACTCCTCTATTCAGGCCTCTCCTATTCATATTCCAGGATCTTATTCAAATCACTGCATGGTTGCTAGGGGAATTTGCACCCTAGCAACCAGATTACTGAAACTACAAACTGAATAAAAAGCTAAATAACTCAAAAACCCCAAATAATAAAAAATGAAAACCAATTGCAAATAGTCTTAGAATATCCCTCTCTACATCATACTAATTTAAAGGGGCAAACACAGGAATAGGAACAGACAAAGGTGCTGCTGAATTACAAGCAATTTACAAATGAAAGGCCGAAACAGTTGTTATACTTATTTATAATGAAGCCCCAGGGTCTGCTTTGCCTACAGATGAACCAAATCCACTATTAGGGCTCTTACACATGAGCGTTTTTACCTGCGCTCCCCTGTGTTCTGTTTTTTGGCGTTCAGCCGCAGGGGAGCGCAGGAATAGACGCACTTCATTATTTCAAATGGGGCTGTACTCACACAGGCGCGTGTAGGCTCCGAAAATGCAGCATGTTGCGTCTCAACCTGCGTTCGGCGCCTACATGTGTCACCTGTGTGAGTACAGCCCCATTTGAAATAATGAAATGCGTCTATTCCTACGCTCCCCTGCGGCTGAACGCTGAAAAACGGAACGCAGGGGAGCGCAGGTAAAAACGCTCATGTGTAAGAGCCCTAAGACTCTACGACTGGCAGGGTTAAATATCCTAATTAAAAAAAAACTAATTCTAAGCAACTTTCTAATATACATTTATTAAAATGTTTCAAAATTAAAAAACGAAATAAATCAAAAACCACAAATAATAAAAAACTAAAACCATTTACAAATTGTCTCAGAAAAGCCCTCTCTACGTCATACTAATTTAAAGGTGAACAACCCATCTTCTATTCCTTAACTACAATGTAGTCTGTAAATTCCTACCTGCTCTGGGAATGGGAAGGGTGACTGGAGCAACGGATAGTAAAACTACAACTCCTACAATCATCAGATGCTTAATTATTTATGTACCTTTATTAAAGGGGTGCTTTACCTTTAAGGCAACTTTTTGCATTTTATAGAATGTCAAACTCCTTGCAAGTCTTCATTATTTACATTAATTGTTTTTCAGTTATTTGCCTTGGTCTTTTGCCTCCTTCCAGCTTTCAAATGGGGGTCAGTGACCCCATTTAAAAAGTAAATTCTATGTAAGGCTACAAATTTATAGTTAAAGGGGTAGTTCACCTTTGAGATAACATTTAGTATGATGTAGAGAGGGATATTCTGAGATATTTTGCAATTTGTTTTCATTTTTTAATATTGAAGGTTTTTGACTTATTTAGCTTTGTATTCAGCAGCTCTTCAATTTGCATTATAAGTTATCTGATAACTAGGGAACAAGTTACCCTACCAACCATGCATTGATTTGAATAAGAGACTGGAATATGAAAGGAGAGGCCTGGATAGAAAGAGGAGTAATAAAAAGTAACACTAACAATACATTTGTAGCCTTACAGAGCATTTGTTTTTTAGAAGGGGACAGCGACCCCCATTTGAAAGCTGCAAAGAATCAGAAGAAAAAAACAACTATAAAAAATAAATAATGAAAACCACTTGAAAAGTTGCTCAGAACTGGTCGTTCTGTAACCTAATAAAAGTTACCTTAAAGGTGAACCATGCTTTTATTGCTACTTTTTATTACTCATCTTTCTGTCTGGGGCCTTTTTCTGTTCATAGTTCTGTCTTTTATTAAAATCAATGCATGGTTGCTAGGATGATTTGGACCTTAGCAACCAGACTGCTGAAACTGCAAACTGGAGAGCTGCCGAATAAAAAGCTCAAATACCATAAATAATAAAAAATGAAAACCAATTGCAAATTGTCTCAGAATATACCTCTCTACATCATACTAACTGATTTTTCAGTCAAAAGTATTTTTTTCAGGTTAAAAAAAACAACAAAAACTCGAATTTGTCTCAACCCTGGAAATCGCTTGAATCCGAAAATACATCATGTAAAACCTGTGAAGATCATACAGAAGTCCATGGCAGAGTCTTTGGGAGGGTTTTGATAGAAATCTTTACTAAAACTCACACAATCTCACACAAGTCTTGATAAATAACCCCATAATGTCTGTCGGAAAGTTGTGAAGAAATAGAAGGACTTCCAAAAGTATAAAACATACCTCCTAACTGTCCCGTTTTGAGCGGGACAGTCCCACTTTTGACAGCTCAACCCGCTGTCACGGATTTGTCCCGATAAGTCCCGGGTTTCTCTTTGATCTGCTGCACTGAACAGCCAGGAACAGATCCAAAGCTTCTAACTTAATTGCGTCTTGGCAGAGAGCCCAGAATAGATACTTGACATACTTTTGTGACAGTTTGATTGGGGCTGTACTCACACAGGCGCGTGTAGGCGCCAAACGCAGGAAAAATGCAGCATGTTGCCTCTCAACCTGCGTTCGGTGCCTACAGGCGCCTGTGTGAGTACAGCCCCATTGGAAAAAATGTAATGCGTCTATTCCTGCGCTCCCCTGCGGCTGAACGCAGAAAAACGGAACGCAGGGGAGCGCAGGTAAAAACGCTCGTCTGTAAGAGCCGTTAGACTCACAGCTTAAAGGGCAATTCACCTTCATTTGCAAAACTGTAATAACATATAAAAACCACAAAGTGTTCAAACTTTCTTAACCTGCTAAATTATGTAAAATGAACATGGTCATTAGGGGGTGTGGCCATAAAAACAGGCGTGGTCAAAAATTATTTTCATCCCTCTTTCTGTTTCTTTCTGAATGTTAGGAGGTATGACAAAGTATTTTTAGGTTCTATACCTTTCAGAAACTTTTCTGCAACAAGGGCACGTCACATAAAAAGCCGACACAACTCCCAATAAGATATGCAAAGTCAGCTTGCCCCTATAGCAGCAAAAGGCAGCCATAATTATATGCGCGTGCCAGTTATTTGCCTTGTGTACATTATTTAAAGGAACTGTTGCTGCTGAGATAAGTCAGATTTGCCCTGCAGTGTGCAATGCTCTGTGACAACATGGAGACAAGCTGTAGCACATCCAGTGTAACGGAGCAGCAGCACAGAGAGCACAAGCTAAGGCATTCAGACCATTTAGGACATAATCTACAGAATACATTTTAGGACATCCTCCGGCGAAAGACCTGTCCTGCTAGCGATTTCCTATGGCTTAAGCTGGCCATAGACTCAAAGATCCGCTCGTTTGGCGACATCGCCAAACGAGCGGATCTTTCGCCGATATGCCACTAACAGCATGGCTATATCGGGGGTAATTCGAACGTTCGGCCAAACGATCGAATTACGACTATCCCAAGGGGCTCCGACGGGTCGGTCGGGTAAAAATCCAACCTTCCCGATCGATATCGTGGCCAGATATCGATCGGGAAGATCTGTCGGAAGCCCCCATACACGGGCAGATAAGCTGACAAATCAGTCCAAACGACCGATATCGGCAGCCACCATTAGGAATGGCAATTTCTTTAACAGACCAATCACAATACTGAATATCGTTTGTTTTTACCGTCCCTCATCCTCCAAATCTGCAGTCACACCTCAGTCCTGTACCCTCCCTTCTCAGCCATCACTCATACGAACTCCGCCCTCAGTCCTCCGACTTCCACCCTCCGACTTCCGCCCTCTACCCTCTTTCCTCAGCCTTCCGCTTTACCTCTTTATTCCTTCTCCCTCCGCTCTCCCCCCTCAGAGAGGTCCACTCACAAAACCTAAGATGCCTATTTTCTGTGAAAAATGGCGCCAGATAGAAAAGCGGAAGTTAAAAAAACAATATGTGAATAAAGCAGCGCAGGACTGAAAATGGTCACTCACTTTAGCAGCTTAGAGACAAGACTGACGGATGAAAAGACAGTTCTGAGGGGGGAGAGCGGAGGGATGAAGCGGTAGAGTGGAGGGCTGAGGGCGGAGTAGGGAGGGCGGAAGATGGAGGGAAGAGGGCGGAGTTCGTATGAGTGATGGCTGAGAAGGGAGGGTAGAGGACGGAGGTGTGACTGCAGATTTGGAAGATGAGTGACGGTAAAAGCATCCGATGCGCAGGCCTGGACTGGGAGTCAAAATAGGCCCTGCCATTCCAAGTACGAAGAGGCCCAAACAGCCCCCTACCAGCCCAAACAGTCCCCAACCAGCCCACTATATGGTAACTTTCTATGGAACCATACAGCAGCCCTTCTGGCATTTGCCAGAACCCACAGATTGCCAGTCCGGGCCTGCCGGCGATGCGCCATTGCTAAACCGTAGGAGATCACATAGAGGACAGGTATTTCGCAGGAGGATGTCCTAAAATGCGTCTGTACATAATCAGCCAATGTCAGCGATGTGATCAGATCACCCAATTAAACACACGGAATTCAGCTTCACTTGGTCACCTTCAAATACGACTCTATTTACTCCTCCATCTCACTCACATCTGCCCCTCCTGTCATGTTCCTCAGCCTTCATGATTTCCTCCCTCATCTCCTACAATAACTTATATCTTATATCTTGTTCATCTTCTCTAGGAGCCAGGCTGAGGATAAGGCTGAGGATAAGGCTGAGGATAAGACTGACAATAGGGGTGAAGGCAGAGGCAGGAGGATGAATAAAGTGAGTGGTGAGGGTAATGTGACACAAATCGCTGCCAGGAGGGAAGAGATAATAAATCTTTATTTCAGAAGGGGGAAAAGATAAAAGGAGAAGCCTCATTTCATGTGTTTAGGAGATTTCATATCACAGACTTTGGCTGAGAATGTCAAATGGTTGTTTCCAGAGGAAAGCAACAGACACCGTTCTCTCATCCGGCTGCACTCACACCTCTGTACTGACTCCTCCCTCAGCTTGTGACATCACGAGCATAGTCTCTTGTCGCGAGACTTCGGTAAACACAGTGAGAAAAAAAACAGGAAGTGTATAAGAGCCACATGACTTTAAGTCCACAACCCGGGAGAGCGAGACAGGCAGAATCCGGAAGTGGATCTTCATTGCGCTTTTCGGATTGGTCGTTTGTGTCAAATGAGCATTCTCAGCATGGAGAGTGAAGAGTACGAGGAATGGATGTTGGAGTCTATTCGCATGTGAGTGTTACATCATTGTGTCTGTCCCTTTGTGTCTGTCCCTTTCTCTTCTCTGCACTGCTGCTTCTGACTCTTGATACAACTTCCCAATATCCATTCATTCCTCATTCTCACTGGGTTTATAGTTCTGTGTAACTGTCATTGTGTCTGTCCCTTTCTTTGCACTGCTGCCTCTGACTCCTGATACAACTTCCCAATATCCATTCATTCCTCATTCTCACTGGGTTTATAGTTCTGTGTAACTGTCATTGTGTCTGTCCCTTTCTCTTCTCTGCACTGCTGCTTCTGACTCTTGATACAACTTCCCAATATCCATTCATTCCTCATTCTCACTGGGTTTATAGTTCTGTGTAACTGTCATTGTGTCTGTCCCTTTCTAACTGTCATAGGTGCTGCACCCAGAACTGCTATAAATACTGGGATTTGTGCCTTACAGGAAACACGTTTATATTAAGAGTCGTAATAGTATTAGTCTGTGTATTCTGTATTGTGATTGGTCTGTTAAAGAAATTGACATCTGAGTTGTTTGATATTGGCTTTTAGGGAATGTTGGGAGCATGTGCTTTGGAGACGTTCTGCTCAGAGATTAGTGCTTCAGTTGCTCGACATTAATAAAATATATCTTTCCATGTCTTTAGTTGAACTTTAAATAGAAGCATTACTGACTCTTCTGCATTTACATTTTCAGCTACAAGGATCTACATGACTTTGAGCTTCAGGGTCCCACAAGAGTTGTTGAGTGGATAGGGGATAAAAGTAAGACTTACAATTATTTCCCCCCTCCCCCTCTGCACACGGAGTCACTAAACTGTATCCTCACCCCCAGGTATCTGTGTAGCAGGATATGACAGTGCCAAGAGAAATGAAATCCTACAGCTGCTCATTCCACAGAAACTGCACACCAAAGAGAATCCGGTAGGTGTTTAACAGATATTGGTGAAAACCCATTGGTGAGTGTGATTTTGTTATCACCACAATCCTCTCAGAGTGCACAATGGTAATTAAAACTCTTGTCTTCTAACCACCCACCGTATACGATTAAATTACCTGTTTCACTCAGAAATGGCCAGAAAATCAACTTATTACCCAGACAAAGCCATGACAATTGTCATATCTTACAAGATTATATATATATATATATATATATATATATATATATATATATATATATATATATATATATATATATATATATATATATATATATATATATATATAAAGGTTAGTGTAACAATGGCCCTGAAATAATTCCAGGACTTCCCACGGAAAGGATTGCACCCCAAATTTCATCCCAGCTGGCCTTCAGGCTGGGCCCCCTTAGCTCATAACAAGGTTACAGATATATAGAAACATTGGGGTGTCACCCTGCTATAGTTCCAGGGGTACCCAGGGTACAAATAAGCACTCACCCCAAATCTCCCCCTAACTGACCTTCAGGCTGGGCCCCCTTAGCTCATAACAAGGTTACAGATATATAGATACATTGGGGTGTCACCCTGCTATAGTTCCAGGGGTACCCAGGGTACAAATAAGCACTCACCCCAAATCTCCCCCTAACTGACCTTCAGACTGGGCCCCCTTAGCTCATAACAAGGTTACAGATATATAGAAACATTGGGGTAACAGTCACCCTGCTATAGTTCCAGGGGTACTCACGGTACAAATAAGCACTCACCCCAAATCTCCCCCTAACTGACCTTCAGACTGGGTCCCCTTAGCTCATAACAAGGTTACAGATATATAGAAACATTGGGGTAACAGTCACCCTGCTATAGTTCCAGGGGTACCCAGGGCACAAATAAGCACTCACCCCAAATCTAACCTTCAGTTTGGCCTCTTGTAAATTGCTTTGACCGTCTCATCAGTTTAGGAACCTCTGTCCTAAAGGTTTGTACATTCTTTGTTAATCCTGCAAATTGATGGGTGGCTGAAGGTTATAAAATAGAATCTCATGATTGTGACTAAAGGGGCATTACTGTGATGTTGTTCCTCCAGCTTGGGCAGTAAAAAGCTAGGCCAGGATACAGGATTTGGGCTTTGGGCAGGTTGTAATGCACTTTTATTTCAGCAGGTGGCAGTAGCTTTCTTTATCTTTTATTATTGAACAGAAAACACAACAAAGGGGAAAATATACTCGACATTCTTTTTTATATAGCAACAACATGTATGCACATCTTAAGAGATATTGTTTATTTCTATGTATTTGACCATTCTGTACATTCTCTAAATAGCCCTGACATACATCCACTATTATCATATGTTTATGCTACGTATTCTGTGTGTAAGTGGGGTAACTAGGTTCTGTTCTGTAATACAAAAACAGTAAAGATTTGAGATGGAAACCATATTTACAGAAATGTAAATTAAACCTTAAAGGGGAACTATCACGATAATGAACGCTTAATATAATCTTCAGCATAGTGAAATAACAAACTTTCTAAATCAATTAAATATTCTGCATTGTTTCTGAAATAATCAAGTTTATCTTCACTATCCCTCTCTCAGCATCTGTTTCTCTTCATTCTGTCTTCATGCAGCAGTTGGGTGTCAGATATTCACTGACAGTTAGATCCAATATATCTTATAGGGGGGCTCCTTTTGCCTAGAAGATGTATTAGAGCTCATTCTATTAAAGACATCCCCAGACATCATGTCTCTCTACATGCAGGATTTGTGCAAAAGTTATTTTGTTAGATTGTGTTTTACTGGAATCAGTTATTTGAGTGAGTTCTAATTCATCTGCTAGGAAAGGAGCCCCCCTATAAGATATATTGGATCTACCTGTCAATGAATATCTGACACCCAACTGCTGAATGAAGACAGAATGAAGAGAAACAGATGCTGAGAGAGGAATAGTGATGATAAACTTGATTATTTCAGAAACAATACAGAATATACTTTAATACCATATACTGTAATTGTTTGTATTTACAAAGTTTCTTATTTCAATATGACGAAGCTTATATTAAGGGACAGATTTATCAAGGGTCGAAGTGAATTCGAGGGAATTTTCGAAGTAAAAAAATTTGAAATTCAAAGCAATTTTTTGGATACTTCGACCATCGAACAGGATACTACGACTTCGAATTTACTTAGAATTTGATTAGAAGTAAAATAGTTCGAATATTCGATAATCTAAGTACTATCTCTTTAAAAAAACTTCAACTTCAATAGTTCGCCAAATTAAACCTGCCGAAGTGCTATGTTAGCCTATGGGAACCTTCTAATGCATGTTTTTGGAAGTCGAAGTAAAATCATTCGATTGATCGCTAAAATTGTTCGATTCGAACGATTTAATCATTCGATCGTTCGATTTTACTTTGACCGCAGGAACCCCAAATTCGATGGAAAAAAGTCAATATTCAAAGTATTTTAATTTGATGGTCGAATTTCGAAGTATTTTTAACTTCGGAATTCGACCCTTGGTAAATCTGCCCCTAAATGTTCATTTTTGTGATATTTCCCCTTAAAATCTCAGGTTGATAGGTGGGGTAAAAAGGGGCAAAAGAAAGTGGAGTGAAGGAAGGATATTCTGATGGTGGCCCAGCAATTGAATTCTTTGTATAACAGAAGAATAACTTACAATGGTGATGATTCATTATTTGGGTAGAGGAGAGCCGACTAGATGAATAACGGGGTTACTTCCCCTAACAGGCAGTTAGTGTCTGTCTGGATCATGAACACTGTTGATTATAACTGACATTTTGCTTAGGTTCCAGGTACATGAGCTTTTACTGCGTTAGGTTTCCTCTCTGGCTGATTCTGGAAGTTTATGTGAATTTTCCATTCTTTATAAACGCACAATCGCCTGCACTTTTCTCCCACCAGGGTTTGTGCCCAGAAAGAGATTTGAAGGTGGAACATGGAGGATTTATTGATGAGCCTGTGTACAGCCTGAAACACATTCCTCAGAGCAGGTATTATATATATATATATATATATATATATATATATATATATATATATATATATATATATATATATATATATATATATATATATATATATATATATATATATATAAAATGTGTGTGTCTTCCTTTTACATTTACTCTCTGTACAGCAGGAAGGAGCTCTGCTAAAAACGTCCTTAGCCCGAGGCATTACAGGGGTTGTTCACCTGAGCTAGTTTTAAGTAGGATCTGTAGAGTATATATTCTGAGGCAATTTGCAATTGGTTTTCATTTTTTAGTATTTGTGGTTTTTGACTTATTTAGCTTTTTATTCAGCAGCTCTTCAATTTGCATTTTAAGAAATCTGGTAGCTAGGATCCAGATTCCCCTAGCAACCATGCGTTGATTTGAATAAGAGACTGGAATATGAATAGGAGAGGGACTGACTAGACAGAGGAGTACTAAAAAGTAACCATACATTTGCAGCCTTACATTGTATTTGTTTTTTAGATAGGGTCAATGACCCCCCACTTGAAAGCTGGAAAGAGTCAGGAGAAGAAGGCAAATCATTCAAAAGCTTTAAAAGAGAGAGAAATGAAGGCCAATTGAAAAGTTGCTTTGGGTTGGCCATTCTATAATGTACTAAAAGTTAACTTAATGGTGAACCACCCCTTTAAAGGGGTTATTGGTAAGACTCTGCAAGACGCTCATCATATTCTATTACAGGTATCGGATCCATTATCCAGAAACTACTTATACTGAAAGCTCTGAATTACGTAAAGGCCGTCTCCCATAGACTCAATTTTATCCACAAAATAATTTTCTTTTTTTAAAAAAATTTCCCTTTTCTCTGTAATTATAAAATAGTGCCAACTAAGGTATAATTAATCCTTATTGACACAAAACAATCCTACTGGGTTTAATTTGTGTTTAAATCTTATTTTGGTAGAATTAAGTTATGAAGATCCAAACTGTGCAAAGATCCGTTATCCAGGATACCCCAGGTCCCAAGCTTTCTGGATAACCGGTCCCATACCTGTACCTTTTATAATATTTCTATTGTGCCCTAGCCAACCGCCTGCCCATTATTGGGCCTGGAGCAGCCCATGGCAATTTCCCCTCTCACAAAACTTGTTTTTATATAGTTGCCTTTTATTTCAAAATTGCTACAAAAATAGGAATTCGCTTACTGCTATTGCTGCAAATACCACAACCAGGATCAAACTCATTTATACTTTTCAGAGCTCATGATGTTCAGCCCCCAACTCATTGTACCCATTAAAGGGGTTGTTTGCCTTTAAATTAACTGTTAGTATGATGTAGAGAGGGATACTCTGAGACAATTTGCAATTGGTTTTCATTTTCTATTAATTGTGGTTTTTGAGTTATTTAGCTTTTTATTCACCAGTTTGTAATTTCAGCCATCTGGTTGCTAGGGTCCAAATTACCCTAGCAACCATGCATTGATTTGAATAAGAGACCGGAATATGAATAGGAGAGGCCTGAATAGAAAGAGGAGTACCGTAATAAAAAGTAGCAATAACTATACATTTGTAGCCTTACAGAGCATTTGTTTTTGAAGGCTGGAAAGAGCCAGAAGAAAAAGGCAAAACATTCAAAAACTATAAAAAATAAAATAATGAAGACCAATTGAGAAGTTGCTTAGAATTAGCCATTCTATAACACACTTAGGGTAAGGCCACACTGGGCTTTGGGGAGATTTGGTTGCCTGGCGACTAATCACCTCGTCTTTGCGGCGACCAATCTCCCCAAACGCCTTCCCTCACTCTACGCCAGCTAAAATGAAAAAAACGCCGGCGCTAATCACATGTTTCGTTTTCAGAAGTCGCCCGAAGTTTCCTCGTGAGGCAACTCCGGGCGACTTCGGAAAACGAACCCCCGCGTGTGATTAGCGCCGGCGTTTTTTCTTTTTAGCCGGCGCAGAGACATGGAAAGCATTTGGGGAGATTGGTCGCCGCAAAGACGAGGAGATTAGTTACCAGGTGACCAAATCTCCCCAAACGCCCAGTGTGGCCTTACCCTTAAAGTTAAATTAAAGGCAAAGCACCTATTTAAGTTGGGGGCTGGCAGCCTGTAGCTGTGACAGAAGTGCAGGTTTGATATTTCCATGAGTTCATGCCAAACAACAATATAATCCGTGCGTCTGGCTGGGAGTTACCCTCGTATAGGAACTGCCTCAACCCCCATAGAGAAGTCATATAGTGTGTGTGTGTGTGTGTGTGTGTGTGTGTGTGTGTGTGTGTGTGTGTGTGTGTGTGTGTGTGTGTGTGTGTATATATATATATATATATATATATATATATATATATATTACACTGCAGGAACATGTGGGACCTTTATTTCAATCAAATAAACAGGAATCTCTCGGCATTCTCCCAATCCTTCCTGTTATGAGCACACACCCTGTTCCCTCCTGGAATCTTCTTTCATTTACCACTTTGCTCTCTTACAGCCAAATTTAAAGGACAGATGTGACTGCAGCAGCCACAAAGTATATAACTAAGGGGGTTATTTATCAAAGTCTGATTTTATTTTCTGCTGCAAACTCCGATGAAAGTCGCTCGGGTTATTAAGCTTATTTATTATTACATTTTCCCAAAATTTGCTTTGTGAGAAAAAATCCAATTTTTTGTTTTTTTCTCTGGATTTTTCACCTGAAACCTCAGATTTCTTATGTTTTTTGCCCAAAAACGTTGGGGTGTTGCACGAAACCCAGCGCACATCAAATAATCATTGGGACCATTGACTTCTATACAACCTCAACAGGTCTAAGATGCCGGATTTTCTGATTCAGACTTTTCCATCCTCTGGGTTTAAGAAATTCCGAAGCATTCATGATTTTTTAAAAGTCACGATTTTCTATATTTTTCGTGATTTTTGCATTCGGAGTTTAGTAATTAACCCCCTAAGTATTAGTATTAGATTAGCTAGTTAGTTAATAAAGATATGTGATCCATTATCCAGAAAGCCGTTATTCAAAAAGCTCAGAATTACGGAAAGGCCGACTCCCATAGACTTGATTTTATCCAAATAATCCAGATTTTTAAAAATGATTTCCTTTTTCTGTGTAATAATAAAACAGTCGCTTGTACTTGATCCCAACTAAGATATAATTAATCCTTATTGGAAGCAAAACCAGCCTATTGGGTTTATTTAATCTTTATATGATGTATTTAGTAGACTAAGAGTGGCACAAGGGGAGATTAGTTGCTTGCGAAAAATCTTCGCTACTGCAGCCGACTAATCTCCCCGAAATGCCTTCCCACTGGCAAGAAAGTCGGATTTCTTACGTTTCCCAAAGTTGCCTCACAAGGAAACTTCGGATGACTTGGGAAAACCCCGATGTGTACGACGTCCCGCCACAAACATTCTGTATAACTCTTCCCATACCTGTATAATTGTGTATAACGGATCCCATACCTGTATAATTGTGTATAGCGGATCCCATACCTGTATAATTCTGTATAACTGATCCCCCATACCTGTATAATTCTGTATAACTGATCCCATACGTGTGTATATACAAATTAGCAGGTGATTATTTAACCCTTTGATTACTTTACAACAGCTAAATGTCAGTATTATGTGACAGTTGCATATTTTGTTCCAGAATTTGTGATCCTTTTATTTTTGCTGCAGTCTGATAGTGACGAGTGGGCCGGCGTCTTGTCCTCTGTGGGTTTGGCAAATAGGCCCAGAAGATAGAGGTGAGTAATTACAGTTTTCTCTCATCCGTAAAATTCCTGTGCTGGGAAAACTGCAGAACCCCCATTGTTATGTTTTTCAGGGGACCAGAAAAAAGGGGTTTAAAATCAGGGAAATAATTACAAATTGGTGAAATGTAATGAAGAATGAGTGTAAAATGAGGCAACATTGAGGTTTGGCTGGAGTCTTACACAAAGGGGTGCACATAGTCCACTATTTGGGATTCGGCTGATTTCTGAACCTGAACCCTAATTTGCATATGCAAATGAGGGGCGGGAAAGGAAAAAGTGGATTTTTTTTTCTTGTTTTGTCAAGAAAAGTCACATGATTTCCCTTCTGTCCCCTAATTTGCATATGCTAATTAGGATTCGGTTCAGCCAGGCACAAGGATTCGGCTGAATCCCAAACTGAATGGGAAATGAATCCTGGATTGGTGGATCTCTACTTACAGACGTGGCCCCTTTCAGTCTCTCTGGTCATTTGTGCTCTTTCCTGTGGCTCCCCGTTCCTCTAACACAGGATTATCCACTGGACTGTGAGTTCTGGAACTGTCCATAGATATTCCCTGTTTACATTTTGTAATTGCCCAGGTCATGGACAATCCTAGGCTGTGCAGGAAAGTCATAAAGGGGAAGTTTGGCTTTAGATTGAATATCCCTGCATAGATCTGCAATTAGTCTTTGTTTTTATTATTCTTATAATGTTCTTTATTTATTTTTTTAAACTATTTAGCTCTTTGTTTTGGAATTTCAGCAACCACTCAGTCTTTCACAGGGTATGGCTCCCATGTTACCCAATAGACTGTGTATGCGCATATACAATCATCTGAAAAAGTTTGCGAACCCCTCTCAGCCTGCATAATAATTTACTCCACTTTCAACAAAAAAGATAACCGTGGTATGTCTTTCATTTCCCAGGAACATTGGAGTACTGGGGTGTTTTCTGAACAAAGATTTTTAGTGAAGCAGTATTCAGTTGTATTAAATCTCACACTACTGTGAAAAACTGGCTGTGCAAAAATGTGGGTACCCTTGTAATTTTGCTAATTTGAATGCATGTAACTGCTCAATACTGATTACTGGCAACACCAAATTGGTTGGATTAGCTCATTAAACCTTGAACATCATAGGCAGGTGTGTCCAACCAGGAGAAAGGGTATTTAAGGTGACCAATTGCAAGTTGTGCTTCTGTTTGACTCTCCTCTGAAGAGTGACAGCATGGGATCCTCAAAGCAACATCTTGCTGCAGATGCAGGTGTATCTGTACATCGTTCTACAATTCAGCACAATTTGCACAAAGAACATGTGTATGGCAGGGGGATGAGAAAGAAGCCCTTTCTGCACTCACACAAACACAGTCGCTTGTTGTATGTAAAAGCTCATTTAGACAAGACACACTCATTTTGGAACAAAGTGCTTTAGACTGATGAGACAAAACTTGAGTTATTTGGTCATAACAAGAAGCGCTTTGCATGGCGGAGGAAGAACATCGCATTTCGAAAAAACACATGCTACCGACTGTCACATTTGGTGGAGGTCCCATCATGCTGTGGGGCTGTGTGGCTAGTTCAGGGACTACTGGGGCCCTTGTTAAAGTTGAGGGTCGGATGAATTCAACCCAATAGCAACAAATTGTTCAGGATAATGTTCAAGCATCAGTCACAAAGTTGAAGTTAAGCTGCAGGGGTCGGATATTCCAACAAGACAATGACCCTAAACTCACTTGGAAATCTACAAAGACATTTATGCAGAGGGACAAGTACAATATTCTGGAGTCCCCCGACTTGAATATGATGGAAAATCTATGGGATGATTTGAAGCAGACTGTCCATGCTCGGCAGCCATCAAATTTAACTGACTGGAGAGATTTTGTATGGACCAATGGTCAGAAATAGCCACATCCAGAATCCAGACACTCATCAAAGGCTATAGGAGGCGTCTAGAGGCTGTTACATTTGTAACTAAGTATTGATGTAATATCTCTGTTGGGGTGCCCAAATTTATGCACCTGCCTAATTTAGTTATGATGCATATTGTATATTTTCTGTTAGTCCAATAAACTTCACTACTGTCACTGCTGAAATACTACTGTTTATATATTTAAAGGAAGTTGCTACTCTGAAAGATCAGCCAATGATGAACAAAACTCCAAAGAATTAAGTGGGTTCCCAAACTTTTCATATGACTGTATGTGCGCAACAATTGGAATCCATTATGTGGCTACGTATTATTCGCTAATTGGACGCTGAACTCAGATTCTTTAAAGTGAGTTAGAATTGAATCCATAACATTTTATGAGCCTCCGACACAGACCAAAGGACTAATGTGATTTAGCAAATACAATGTATTGATGGGGGGTCACATTTAAAGGAGTGCAAAGTGCAATGTTGTGTATTAAATAACTCCCCCCTTCATCCTTTAGGGGCCATTTATTAAACCTCAAATTTTTTCTGGTTGAGTTTGTAAAGGGGAAAACTCAAATTTTTTATACCCCAAAGCTGCTAAAAATCTGAATCTGAAAATCCTCCGTCTGAAACCTGCCGAGGTCATGTAGAAGTCAATGGCCGATGTCCCTGAAGTTGTTCCTTGACATCGTGATCTGAGCTGGATAATCCGATAAATCTGGGTTTTTATCTGATAATCCCATAAAGTTGAGTTTTCAGAGCGTCGGCCATACAATCCGACTTTTTCAAGAAGAATTATTGTTAATAAAAAAAATTAGTTGACTTTGAGTTTTAGTTAGGGATGCACCGAATCCAGGATTCAGTTTGGGATTTGCAGCAGGATTCGGATTCACCTGAATCCTAATGCCCGGCCGAACTGAATCCGGATCCTAATTTGCATATAGGTGGAGGCCGAATCGGGGGTTCAGCCAAATCCAAAATATTGAATTTGGTGCATTCCTAGTTTTCGTAAATAACCCCCTAGGGGCAGATTTATCAAGGGTCGAAAAAATACTTCGAAATTCGACCATTGAATTGAAATACTCCGACTTCGAATATCATAGTCAATGTATTTTTAACCGAATTTGGTTTTAAGAACGATTTTACTTCGATGTGTGAAGACTTAGAAAATGGTTGTAGAAGGTCCCGATAGGCTAACATAGCACTTCGGCAGGTTTAATTTGGCGAAGTATTGAAGTTGACGTTTTTTTAAAGAGACAGTACTTAGATTATCGAATGGTCGAATATTCGAACGATGTTCACTTCGAATCGGAGTCAAAGTAAATTATAAGTCGTAGTATCTTATTCGATGGTCGAAGTATCCAAAAAATTACTTTGAATTTTGAATTTTTTTTTACTTCGAAAATTCCCTCAAATTCACTTCGACCCTTGATAAATCTGCCCCTTAGTGTATGAGGTTAAAGGGTTTGCACAGCTCCTAGAACAGTGGTCCCCAACCAGTAGCTCGTGAGTAACATGTTGCTCTCCCGCCCCTTGGATGTTGCTCCCAGTGGCTTCAAACCAAGAACTTATTTGTGAATTACTGACTTGGAGGCAAATTTTTGTTGCATAAAAAACACATTCTGCAAAACAGAGCCTCAAGTAGGTTGCCAGTCCTCCAAGGGGCTACCAAATGGCCAATCACAGCACCTATTTGGCACCCCAAGAACATTTTTCATGCTAGGTTTGCTCCCCAACTCCTTTAACATCCGTGAATGTTGTTCACGGGTTCAAAGGGTTGGGGATCCCTGTCCTAGAACATTGGCTATGAAATCCGTAGCACACTTTGTTTATTCGCCATAAAATTCAACTTTTCATTGTCTTTTAAAGGGGAGATTACACGAGAGTGAATTATTCTGTAGGGAGAATGGTGTAAGGCTTTCATGTTAAACGTTGGCAGACCTGCAATCAATGGGCCTGAAACATTGCAGGTGCAATTAAAGTGTTTTATTTAGAAGCGCTGATCTGAAATTTTTGTTTTCTGATCTTGAAGCAAAGCCATAATTACAGCCATTGAGCCTTGAGAGTGAAGATATTTCATGGAATAATAATTGTTCTCTTGTAGACGTCATTCAACCCATCAGCACCATCCCTTCTGATGCTGGGAAAGGAACCTGGACACGAATTGCCACTACAACCTCTGCATCTCCCCAGATTCTACATGGGTCACAGGCCGACCGCATCCGACTTACAGACATCGAATCCACAAAACAGATTCACACTTTAGGTACTGACTGTGTGTTTAGTTAAATGGCTAGTTCACTCCTGCAGTATTAAGTAGGAATGCACCGAATCCAGGATTCTGCCTTTTTTTTTGCAGGATTTGAATCCTTCTGCCCGGCCGAATCGAATCCGAATTTGCATATGGACTTTTTGTCACAAAACAAATAAGTAAAAATTTTGGATTCGGCCGAACCCCTGAATCCTTCGCCAAAGATTTGGCCGAATCCTTCGAGTTTGGTTGGTATTCAGCCGAATCTTTTGAGAAAGATTCAGGGGTTCGACCGAATCCAAAATTAAAAGAAAATTTGCTTTTTTTTTTTATTTTAACTACTGTAGTTGATGTTGCCCTCTGGTTGATGGAGCACCATTACCTTAGCAACCGAGCATCAGTAACAATGGAAGATCAGTAGGAGTGGCAAATATAATGAATTGCCATTTGGCCAAAAAATAAGGCATATTCGCCTTTGTCACCTATTCTGTGCATTTCAGTGAACCCAGTTATGTTTGCTAATATTATTGTTAAAGGGGAAGTATCGCAAAAATGAAAATTTTATATAACCTTCAGCGTATTGAAATCATGAAACTCAAATAACTGATTCCAGTACAAATAAAATGTAACAAAATAACTGCCTTTTGCACAAATCCTGCATGTAGAGAGACATGATGTCTGGTGAGTTTAATAGAGTGATCTCTAATACATCTTCTAGGCAAAAGGGGCCCCCCTATAAGATATATTGGATCATTCATCTGACACCTAATTCCTGAATGAAGACAGAATGAAGAGAAACAGATGCTGAGAGAGGAATAGTGAAAATAAACTTGATTATTTCAGAAACAATGCAGAATATTTAATTGATTTCTTATTTCAGTATGATGAATCTTATATTAAATTTTCGTGATCCTTCCCCTTTACGTTGCACTTGGGGGGTAGGTCCATCGCTTCTAGGCTTTGCCCAAGTGAAATAGTTTTGGGTGTATTATACAGTAAACGAGCCCCGCTGGAAATGCTCCGGATTAGACTTGGATGTGTAGAACTACGGAGCGCAAGACATAGAATTTAGTTTCCCGATTTCAGATAACGTTCTTGTTATTTTCCTGACCCAATCATTGTGTCTCTCCAGGTGTGTCCGGGAGCGATGGCGTCAGCACCCTCTGTTTTCTGGACTCTCACACAGTCTTTGTTTGCTGTATGAATGGAAGGCAGTTCATTGCGGATATACGAATGCCGGGGGCAGCTAGTGAGGGGAGTGTGGGTGAAGAGGGGCTTTCTCGTGTCACCTGGTGTTCAGCTGTTCATCCCTCAAAGGAAGATGTTTGTTCCACAGTTGCAAGTGTTTCATCTGAAGGTCACATGTGTCTTACCGACCCCCGAAACCTTAGTGTCCCTCTTAAATGTGCCACGTGGTGCACTCCTATTCCCGCTGCTTCGGAACAGTTTCTGAGCATCTGCTGGGCCCCTGCATTGTCCGACTGCATCTCAGTGTCAGGTAATTTCACCTGCCAAGTGGCAGTCACAAAATATAACAGCTGGGGAGAATGGGATGGTCCAGTATCCGGAAAAAACAAGGCCGCCTAAATAATATTCATTTATAATGGTCAGAAAACACGTCTCTGGGAACATTAGAAGTTCTAGTTATATCGGCAGCCTTGTGGTTGGCTGATTCAGAAACCGCAACTGCCACCTCTCCTACCGTTCCTGGTGTGTCTGGTCAACCTCAGGGATTACTGGTTTCAGTTTTGGACATTTTTGCTGACTTGCAACCTTAAAGGACCAGTAACATCAATGTTAGTATTAGGAATGCACCGAATCCAGGATTCGGTTCGGGATTCGGCCTTTTTCAGCAGGATTCGGCTGAATCCTTCTGTCCGGCCGAACCGAATCTGAATCCTAATTTGCATATGCAATTAAGGGGCGGAGAGGGAAATCCCGTGACTTTCTGTCACAAAACAAGGAAGTAAAAAAAGTTTTCCCCTTCCCACCCATAATTTGTTTATGCAAATTAGGATTCAGTTCGGTATTCGGCCGAATCCTTCGTCGTTCGGTGCATCCCTAGTTAGTATACCATGAAAAAAACCACCCAAGAATAATTAAACATTCAAATCGCATAGCCTTTATTAAGAAATCACTTGCCAAAACTCTGTTTGCGCTCCTCTTCAGAAAAGGCAATCCATTGCGTGGCACTCTATTTCTCCTCCCTGCCTTCCTTATAGGAGATAGCCAGGGAGAAGAAATCGAGCGCTGCACAATGAATTGTCGCCGCATTGCCTTTTCTGAAGAGGAGCGCAAGCGGAGTTTTGGTAAGTTATTTCTTAATAAAGGCTGTGCGATTTTAAAGTTTAATTAATCTTGTTGTGGGTTTTTTTTTTTTTGTGGTATACCAACAAATTCTTTAAAAAAATCTTTATCGGTCCTTTAATTTATTTTTAGATACCGCTGAAGTTAAAAAGAGAACTAAAGCCTAACTAAAGAAGTAGGTAGAAATGTTGTACATGATGTTTTGTGCTTCTGTACCAGCCCAAGGCAACCACAGCCCTTTAGCAGTAAAGATCTGTGTCTCCAAAGATGCCCCAGTAGCTCCCCATCTTCTTTTCTGCTGATTCACTGATTCACATGCTCTGTGCTGCTGTCACTTACTGAGCTTAGGGAGCCACTCACAATATACAGTACACATAGAATAGAAATGTCACAATATAAGGCTGATTAGTAATTAATACACATAATTACTACATGGCAGCACAGAAACCAGTGCAATTAGCATCAGAATTGAATAATCAGCAAACCTGTAGCATCAGCTTATATTACAGCCAGGGAAGCTCATTTTCTGCTGGATAATTAGTGACGAGCCCTAAGCTTAGCTTCTCAACAGCCAATCAGAGCCCACTGAGCATGTGAGTGTCACAGACACTTTCCAAGATGGTGACCCCCTGTGACAAGTTTGAAGTCCTGGATCATTGCTGCTATTGACAAGCTCAAACTTTAGCCTCGTGCAATAAGTTCACTATATAAAATAGGACATTTTTACCCACATTCATTTTTAGGGTTTAGTTCTCCTTTAATGGTTAGCAAAGGAAGAGATAAGCTTCTTACTGTGCGCTAAATTGATAGGCTAGGGGGTACAGGGAGTACATACTCAGAAGGGCATTAAACATTTCAGCGCAATATTCGGAAGCTCAATACGTTTCACGTCACTAATACGTTTCACGTCACTAATTATTGTGTTCTTAATCCAGGCTTCGGGGGCTCGGTGCAAATCTTTGACACAAAACGGTGGGATTCTGCTATGAAAGAAAGAGAAGCCGTATTTATACACAAAGGGCACTCGGTCATGGGAACATGTGAAGATGGAAGGGAGCCGACTGTTACAGCACATGCGTGGCACCCGTGGAAAGAAAGAACTCTTTTATCTGCAGCCAGCGACGGCTCTTTACATGTCTGGAACTGGTCAGACTTACCGGAACATGATGGAACCGAGCTCTGACCTTTACTCCATGTTAATTTGTGTTGGTGGCATCATGTTTTCTTGTTAGATAAGTACATCTTTTACACAACGGTGTCTTTTAATGCACTGCTATTAAATGCACCATGTTTTATACAAATACTGATGACTGGTGGACTGTTCATATGCAAATAAATACACCGAATCCGTCCATAGAGGGACTGTGGGAATCTGGGAGTTCTAGTCTAAACAGCCCCAAAATAACAGAGGATTGACGGAGCTTTACCTGCTATACATGAGATAAGCAGTTGTCTTATTTATCCAGGGGGGTTATTAGTTGCAGAGGAATGCTGGGATTTGTTTCTCGGCAACAGGTAAAACCCCAAATTGTTTATATCCGTAGAATCTCACCAGTACAAATGTTCAGTTTGGGTGTCAAGCCCTAAACCATCAGCGAAGGGAATCTGAACACTGTAGTACTATGCACGTAGGCTTGCACTCCATAATATATTCCTATTTAGCTTACACCCCTAAACCAGTAGTCTTTGCCCAATGATCAGATTGTAGAGCGCCTGCAGAATGGTCAGGAGAGGGATCTCCTACAGCTTCATGTGCTCCTTTTGGGTTTTTTTCAGCCTTCCTAATTCGTATCTGACTGAACCTCCGTATAATATCATCTGAACCCCTGTTTTGACATCATGTGTCTATTCTTGCATACACTGTGCTATAGCTGTAATGCTGACACCCCCCAAGTGACCAGACAATTTAACACAAGTTGTAGCAGTTTTACCACTCTCTGGCTAAACCCAGTTTGGTTTATTTATATATATATAATAGCGAAAAAATACCGCACTCAACAGACTCGGTTAGAGTACCAGTAACTGATTTTAATAGAAAAACAAAACTATTTTTTTCCCTGAGGAAGATCACTGTGATGTTTTTCTATTTAAATCAGTTCCTCTAACTGAGCCTGTTGAGTGCAGTATTTTTTTTGCTATTTTGTGCACCGTTTACCTGTTATATATATATATATATATATATATATATATATATATATATATATATATATATATATATATATATATATATATATATATAATATTATTAATTTTTTTTTTTTTAGTAGGGAGGAGGAGGACAAGTTCTATGGGAAAAGTCCAACGGAAAGCATTGGATAGAGGCAGCAGGAAAGCGGTGAGTTAGAAAGGAAAGATAAGGTCATGATGTGACAGTTGTTAGAGGAAACCATGCAGAAATGCAGGGGAGAGATATGGGAGAGCACAGGAAGGAGGAAGGAAGCTGCACAAGTTTATTGGCAAGTGAAAGGGGCACAAGTGTGTGGGATCAGAGGGACGTGCAGAACGAAGGGGGGGGGCAACAGCAGGTCTTTTCCAGATACAAAACAACTGCTGCAATCATTTGCTCTTCTCTATTCTACAACTGACATTTTTATTTCATGTATATACTGTTGTTTACAGATGAGCCGCAACTGCCAGGCAGACGTTTATTTCATGTATATACTGTTTATACATCTCAGCTGCAACTGCCAGGCAGACTTTTATTGTGATGGGTAATACTTTCTTTCCTCAAATATATTGCGTGCAGCTGCACACAAATTCGAGCTGCTTAAAGGGGAAATGTCACTATGATAAAGCATTTAAAGGGGACTCGTCCCCCAAAAAAATTATCCTATTTTATCACATTAGTCAAGCAAAATGAACTTTATTTATATTGCTTGAATGGCTGCCCCCATGGCTACACAGACGTTTGTTTATATAAACTATAGTAGTACTTATCTGTTATCTACTGTGTATCCTGTGCTTGAATGGCTGCCCCCATGGCTACACAGCAGCTTGTTTATATAAACTATAGTAGTACTTATCTGTTATCTACTGTGTATCCTGTGCTTGAATGGCTGCCCCCATGGCTACACAGCAGCTTGTTTATATAAACTATAGTAGTGTTTCTGAAGCAAACATAGCAGTTTTACCAGTGCAGGGCAACACTGCATTATATATTTATTACTTTAAAACAATTACATTTTTTGATTTTACTGGTCCTTTAACAGGACATGTATCATTTAAATGAGAAGGAAAGTCATTTAGCACTTGGGGGTGCCAAATTTTAGGCACCCCCAAGTGAATGTATTGACTTACCTGAAACCCCAGGCTGGTGCTCCTATCAGCAGAAAACTGCACCGGCCTGGGGTTATACCAGTGACACCACCGAGAGATCCTCTTCCGTCTTCTTCTTTCTTCAAATTTCCCGGGGCAAACGCATGCGCAGTAGAACAAAAAAGCTGAATTTTTAGTTAAAGTTCGGCTTTTCACTCTAATGCGCAAGCACAGCCACGAGAAGAAAGAAGAAGACGGAAGAGAAATTCTCGGTGGTGTCACTGGTATAACCCCGGGCCGGTGCAGTTTTCTGCTGATAGGAGCACCAGCCCAGGGTTTCGGGTAAGTAAATACAATCACTTGGGGGTGCCTAACATTTGGGAACCCCAAGTGGTTAACAACTTTCCTTCTCCTTTAATACCTCGGAATTAAAAATATAAATGAATAATAACCGTACATTGCAAAAGTGCTTACAACAGCCCCATGTCATTCACTTATTTTAAAGGTTTACTTATCCTTTAAGTGTTTTTGCCAACTAAGTACACACCGCTTTATCCAAACCCCATTGGATCAGGCCAATAAGCTGAGCCCCAGGCATAGGTTTCCCATATGGTGGGCAGGTCTCTATCTGCTCTAGACACGCCCCCTTGACCTCCCTTTTTCTTAACCTATTGGGCAAGTGAAGAGTAGTCTCCCGCCCCTAAGCTCCGCCACTGGAATGTGTGACTAGTCTGGTGGCTAGCTGATTGCTTGAAGAGAGAAACGGGGTCATTGGTTTTCATATTTAGGCACCGACCCTCGGCTGCCCCTGTATAAAGTACAGCAATGGAATGACCCCAATGGAGCATCAGCTTTGGTCCAAAGCGCATTCATTTTGGTTCTGTGTGATCCAGTAAAGTGACGTTCCTGTTCTGACAACACAAAGTGATTAATAAGCAGAATAAAAGCCACCTAGAGATACAAAGTGATCACATGTATTTCCCCTATAAACCAGAGACCACGTGGGAATGTATCAGTTTATTAGAGTTACAGGAGGTTCCATGAATAGTGTATCACATACTGTAATCAGCTCCAGCCCCATGTTATACAGCAGTAACAATGCTCCATACAAATGAATAAATGGATAGTTAGTGAGGGATCCGCTCACACTAATCAGTCCTGTAATTGTTCTTATGGACAAATCCCAAACCTTCTGGCAGTTGCATTAAACACTGGGATTTATATAATTTTTTTGACATGCGATAAATTGGACAACAAATTTTTGACACAACAAAATAGTTTTTTGTTGTCTATAGGCGTCATTTTCACTGCGAAACTTGGTGAAAGAATTTGCTCGTCACTAATTGGCAGTATACAAATTAAGGATGATGTTACAAGGTAATTAAGTCCTCATATAATTATTAATAATAATAATGAAGTATTAGTATGTTAGAATAGTAATTTACTGTGCAGCTTCTGTATTCTGGCAACACAGCAATAGTATCTCATATCCTTATAATACACACAAGCCGTGAATATCCTGTAAATTATATCTTATAAATAGTTACTAGTGATGTCATCAGTTATAAACGGTGAGTAGTGATGTCATCAGTTAAAAACGAGGAGTAGTGATGTAATTTCTGTCACATGACTCACTGAAACGTATGTATTATTATAAATAAAGTACCCCCTGTTGGGAAAAAATAAGGATATTAGAAGTCACCTCGGAGTTCCATGACCTGTATAAAAACACTCGGCCTCGTACTTTTATATAGTCATGGAACTCCTCGGTGATATCCTTATATTTTACAATAGGGGGTATTTTCTTCATTATATAATTTACAGTAGCAGGTACATTATCTCTTAAAGGAGAAGGAAAGGTTAAAACTAAGTAAGCCTTGTCAGAAAGGTCCATCTACATATACCAGTAAACCCCCAAAGTAGTGCTGCTCCCCCTGTCAAAAGAAACAGCACATTTCTTTCCTTCTATTGTGTACTCATGGGCTTCTGTATCAGACTTCCTGCCTTCAGCTTAAACCTCATTGCCCTGGGCAAGAGCATGCTCAGTTTGCTCCTCTCCCCCCACCCCCTCACTTCTCTGCTGTAATCTGAGCCCAGAGCAGGGAGAGACTCAGGCAGGAAGTGATGTCACACCACATTAATACGGCAGCTCCTATTCTAAACAAACAGAGAGTTTCTAGAGCTTTTTACTCAGGTATGGAAAAACATTCTACAGAATCAATATTGCATTCTAGCTTGCACTATTGCAGCTAATCTATTGGCAATAAAATGGCTCTGTAGCTTTCCTTCTCCTTTAATACACAAGTAATACTTTAAGGGGGGGGGTTCACCTTTAAGTTAACTTTTAGTGCCTTATGTATCAAAATCAGATTTTTTCTGGTTATTTTAATTAAGAAAAGTCCGACCAAACTAGAATCCACGATTGTACCTTATTTATTATTAAAATACAAAGCTTGATTTAATCAGATGGGGGTAAAACACTAATAATCAATCGAAAGTTTTTTCCTGAATCGCTCAATTTGTTTTTTCGGACTTTTTCTCAGAAAAGCCCGAATTTTTCAGATTTTTGCCTGAAAAGTCCGAAATAGTTTTTTTTTTTTTTAGGCTAATTTCAGCTTAGGGTAGGTCTGAGGATAATTTGGACCCTAGCAACCAGACTGCTGAAATTACAAACTGGAGAGCTGCTGAGTAAAAAACTAAATAAGTCAAAAACCACAAATAATAGAAAATGAAACCCAATTGCAAATTGTCTCAGAATATCCCTCTCTACATCAGTGATCCCCAACCAGTGTCTCATGAGTAACATTTTGCTCTTCAACCTCTTGGATGTTGCTCCCAGTGGCCTTAAAAGCAGGAGTTTTAAATTTCCTGGAGGCAAGTTTTGGTTGTATAAAAACCAGATGCACTGCCAAACAGAGTCTCAGTGTAGCTTGACAATCCACATAGGGGTTAAAAAATGGCCAATCACAGCCCTTATTTGGCCCCCAAGAACATTTTTCATGCTTTTGTTGCACCCCAACTCCTTTTACTTCTGAATGTTGCTCACAGGTTCAAAAGGTTGGGGATCCCTGCTCTACATCATACTAACAGTTAATTTAAAGGTGCATAACCCCTTTAAAAAATGCGGAACCAATATTCAGAGCGTGAGTTGTCGGAGGGACTAACTAAGCTGGCGGACTCCCTCACTGCATTCCGTGCAACGCTAGAGATCCACAAGCGGCGGAGGGCAAAGAATAAAAGAGAAAAAGTATGTGAAGAAACATCGGCCGTGACGGTGGTGAATATTACAGGAGTGAAATTGGACCCAGATGAACTAAAGGTATTAAGCAAAGGCTTTTTTGAACTTGATTTGGCCTTATTCCGGTTTTTCAGGACTTTGAGATTAAAAATACAATTTGCAGATTTTAAGACGTCTGCTGAGGACATGGGCATTAACACTTTCTGTGCCAAAACAATGGGCTTGAAGCCATTAAGCAATTATATTCCTGATGTTAAAAATGCCCCTGTAGAAACATATGTAAAGATGGTGACAGCTGATATAAAACAAGTTGGAATTGATTTACAGAAAAGGGGAAATTGCAGCAACTCCACCCAATTTGTCTCGAGCTGAAAGTGAAGCTCTGAAAAGATTGACCAATAGAAAAGATTTAATATTTAAAGCTGCGGACAAGGGGGGTGCAGTTGTTGTAATGACAAAGGAATATTATGTTGGTGAAATCCGAAGATTGCTGGCAGATGAGACTACAAATAAGCAGTTAGCTGGGGATCCGGTTTTTGAAATTAAAAAGAAAATTCAAATATTGGTTTCTGATGCTAGGCAATGTGAAGTAATTGATGGAGAATTGGCAGGACATTTAATACAGGATAAACCAGTGACTCCTGTGTTTTATGTCCTGCCTAAAATTCATAAGAATTTGAACCGGCCACCAGGCAGACCAATAGTGGCGGGCATAGATTCTATTTTTACCCCCTTAGCCAGATTTGTGGAGGCAGTCATCAGATCATATGTGACCTCGCAGACCTCATATATACAGGATACTAGTGATTTTTTAAAGGAATTGGCATTAATTGAACTGCCCAGTGATGAGATCTGGCTGGTCACATTGGATGTGGAAAGCCTCTACACCTCCATCCCGCATGATGGGGGTGTGGAGAGAGTCCATATGTATTTGGAACAAGAGGAGACCCTTGATGGGGCCCAAAAAAACTTTGTACTTAATTGTCTTGAGATCCTCCTACGATGGAACTACTTCATGTTTATGGATGAATTCTTTTTACAGATCAGGGGTACGGCCATGGGGTCGAACGTGGCCCCCTCCTATGCAAATATATACATGGGAAAATATGAAGAAAAATGTATTTACACAAATTGGTGGTTCAAAAATGATGGTATTTTTAGTAGTACCATTTTGACCTCGTGTAAGACAAAACTCAGTAAAGGAAAACCTTTAGTAATAGTCAGGCAATTTATTCATACATAATACAACATAACAGTTTTGTCTGGGTAAGCTGTTGGAGTAACACACAGAATGTCAGCCAAGGACTTACCAAAGACCCACCTCTTGGTCCAGGCATTATATAGCTATCAGAAGGCATTTACAGTAATTGTGACAAGGGGTTCACGGAAATACCATACATGGTCTGACGAGGAGACTTACTGGCATATATTTATACATTCCTGTAAGATGTGCAGTTTTGCAACATAAGAGATTTCTGGTTCCAACTGTCCACAGCCTCGTAGACATCTGTTGGCTAAACATAGCCATTGTGATACAGACAGCTATTGAGCAACACTTCTGCAAAAGGGCAAACGAGACATGCTGACACTATGCTGACACTCTTCTAAGTAACAGAGTGGAGCTCATTTATTTGTATATTTGTATTTGCCTAGTATAAGTTATATGAGTGACCATTGTCCACAGTTGTCAACTACAAGGGGTCCTCTGCACTCAACCCATTATCAATATATTTAAGACAGCGACATTTTGTGCATACTGCTACTAAAAAATGCCTTACCCTTTAAACAACACAGGGATTGTTTGTCCATATATTGCAATATATTTAAGCTGGCCAACTACGTCAAAGTCATCCCATATCTGGCCAGTCCTACGCTTAATTTTCATCTGATTCATTACGAATTCAATTGCTTAATTATACATTTTACAAAGGGACTAAGTTTTACCTGCAACTTACTAGCTGCTTTCAAAGTAAAACTCCGGAGCAGTGACCAGCTCCATGTTGTAGCTCCCACCCTTCCCAGCTATAGTCAGGTGATCCCACTGGTGTCTAATAAAAGGGCAGCCAAGTATGGAGGTTTACTTTGAAAGCAGCAAGTAAGTTGCAGGTAAAACTTAGTCCCTTTGTAAAATGTATAATTAAGCAATTGAATTCGTAATGAATCAGATGAAATCAAGCGTAGGACTGGCCAGATATGGGATGACTTTGACGTAGTTGGCCAGCTTAAATATATTGCAATATATGGACAAACAATCCCTGTGTTGTTTAAAGGGTAAGGCATTTTTTAGTAGCAGTATGCACAAAATGTCGCTGTCTTAAATATATTGATAATGGGTTGAGTGCAGAGGACTCTTGTATTTGACTATATGTATTTTGTGGTCACACCCTCATTGCACCCCCGCCTAATGGTTTTAAAAAATAGTGGTGAGCACAACTTTCCCTTGTTTGTCATTGTCCACAGTTGACCATTAGCCCTTATAGTCCATCCTGCCTTGGGCCCTATAGCGTTATGGCGTCATAGAGGGCGGGGGTAACAAATATCAACCCTCTGACACTAGCCATTCGTCTGTCATAGGAATTAGACCGTTCCAGATATAATTTTCACTGACAAAAAGCATTGTTTAAAGTGGTTACGCTACATTGATGATGTCTTTATGCTATGGAGGGGGCCACGTTCATCTCTTGACCAATTCTTTTGGGAGATTAATTCAGTATGTACATATATCAAGTTTACTATCCATGTTGATCCAAAGGAGATAGCTTTCCTGGATACTAGAGTATATGTGGCTGATAATAAGTTGCAAACTGATCTATTTACTAAGGAGACTGATAGAAATACTCTTTTACATTTTTCCTCCTTCCATCCACTCCAGACAAAAAACTCACTTCCCAAATCCCAATTTGGCTCGGGTAAAAAGGATAGTGTCAGACGAAGGACTTGCGCAAGTAAGAATGGAGGAAATGACCGAGAAATTTATAAGTAGAAAATATCCTAGAAAGGTGGTACAAAGTCAAAAAGAGAGAATGGAACAAGTGGATAGAAAGAGTTTATTAAAGGAAAACTATACCCCCAAAATGAATACTTAAGCAACAGATAGTTTATATCAAATTGAATGACATATTAAAGAATCTTACCAAACTGGAATATATATTTACATAAATATTGCCCTTTTACATCTCTTGCCTTGAACCACCATTTCGTGACTCTATCTGTGCTGCCTCAGAGATCACCTGACCAGAAATACTACAACACTAACTGTAACAGGAAGAAGTGAGGAAGCAAAAGGCAGAACTCTGTCTGTTAATTGGCTCATGTGACCTTACATGTGGTTTGTATGTGTGCACAGTGAATCTTACGATCTCAGGGGGCGGCCCTTATTTTTTAAAATGGCAATTTTCTATTTATGATTACCCAATGGCACATACTACTAAAAAAGTATATTATTATGATAATGGTTCATTTACATGAAGCAGGGTTTTACACATGAGCTGTTTTACTCAGTATCTTTTAATAGAGACCTATATTGTTTGGGGGGTATAGTTTTCCTTTAATTAGCTTATAAAGAGCCAGGTGACTTGAAACGTTGCCCTGCTGTTGCCCTGTATGTGAAAAATAAAGGCTTTTCTTTTAATCGGAGTGCTGCCCATTTGAATTTCTAACGAACAACCCCTTTAAGGAAAGTGTCACGAATGAAATGCTTCTCGATTTCGTTTAGACGATGTAGAAGGAACTTTTGGGTCAGACCATGTTTGAATGGCCATTGTTAAAATGTACGTTTTTGGTTTCGTGCTGAAGCGTAAGTGGTTTCTTTCCCCTTCTATAAGATTAGGTTGATTTCAGCTATTTTGAGGCATCTGAGAGCCAAATTCCTTGCTTTTGCTATTTCCTACCTTTTAGTTTTTATCCTGGGAATGAACTTGACATTGTTTCCATGACTTAAACTAAAGAGGTCTCCCAAACATGTGCTGGCCTTGCCAAAAACAAACAAACCCATGTTTCCTTCAAATATAGCTCCCTAATAACAATATGTTTCCTTCCTGACGCTCCCCATTTACTTAGTGTTAAATACTGAGGCCTCTCACTTCCCCACATCCTTGTTGTGTTTCTTCCCCACTCCGTATCCTACTGCACATTCCATTGCTGAATTTATATATAACCAACGGCTGATATTTTGATTTGTGTTTCTAAAAACTCAAAAAAAAAGACATATACATTTTTACGTGTGCTGTTGAGTTCTGTTAAAAAGGGGAAGTAAATATAAATCCAATAAAACATGCAGGTATGGGACTGTTATCCAGAATGCTGGGGTATTCCGGATAAGGGGTCTTTCCATAATTTGGATCTCCATAACTTCAATCTACTAAAAATACATAAACACTTGAATTAAACTCAACAGAATTGTTTTTGCCTCCAATAAGGATTAATTATATCTTAGTTGGGATCAAGTTCAAGTTACTTTTTTATTAATACACAGAAAAAGGAAATAGTTTTTAAATATTTGGATAAAATGGCGTCTATGGGAAATGGCCTTCTTGTAATTCAGAGCATTCTGGACAATACCTTTCTGGATAATGGATTCCATACCTGTAAGGATAATTTAAGAACATCTTTTTTACAATGGGTCCAACAATGCCGGGGGGCCCTGAGGGGGTGCGGGCCCTGGCCCATTTGCACCCCCTGCTTCCCCGGTAGTTACGCCACTGGTCCCTGTATAACTCAGCCTGCTGTCTTGTGCCTTTATATGGTCACAGAACAACCCCTCAGTGACTTCTAATATCCTTATCATTTACAGTAGGGGGTACATTTTCCCTTATAATACATGAGTGATACTCCAAGTTCCCTGTATAACTCAGCCTGCAGCCTTGTGCCTTTATATGGTCACAGAACAACCCCTCAGTGACTTCTAATATCCTTATCATTTACAGTAGGGGGTACATTATCCCTTATAATATATGAGTGATACTCAGAGTTCCCTGTATAACTCAGCCTGCAGCCTTGTGTCTTTATATGGTCACAGAACAACCCCTCAGTGACTTCTAATATCCTTATCATTTACAGTAGGGGGTACATTATCCCTTATAATACATGAGTGATACTCAGAGTCCCCTGTATAACTCAGCCTGCAGCCTTGTGTCTTTATATGGTCACAGAACAACCCCTCAGTGACTTCTAATATCCTTATCATTTACAGTAGGGGGTACATTATCCCTTATAATACATGAGTGATACTCAGAGTTCCCTGTATAACTCAGCCTGCAGCCTTGTGCCTTTATATGGTCACAGAACAACCCCTCAGTGACTTCTAATATCCTTATCATTTACAGTAGGGGGTACATTATCCCTTATAATACATGAGTGATACTATAGTTGTTCCTATGACACAATAGGAATTCGGGATAAAAGACAATTCACATTGAGATGCTTTGTGTATAGAGGTGAATCCAGAATGCATTTAATCCATATAGAGATCTCTGCACCACAGAGCAGTACAGGTAAATACTCGCACAGTGTAGATCTGAGAAGGGAAATTAGAAATCCAGAATGAGTTTTCCATGCAAGTCGAATAGTGAGAATGAAATCCAGTAATTTACTTCATGAGTCTCGCAAACAAGCTTTTCTTTTTCTTGATATTTTCCAGCACATCTTCTAAAGTGAACAGGCAGAAGTTGATTTCCTCGTAGGGAGTTTTCTCGCCGCTCTCAAACAAGACAGCGAAGGTATTGGCATCTTGGCAGTCGGCGAGATCAGAGTAAGCGCTCGGGCCTTCAGAAATAATCCAGGGTTTGGACCATGAGGCTGAAACCATTGGGGTTTTGTTCAGGTATATGCCAAGGCCTCTCTGTTCTTTCTTTGATGGATGTGAGAAGAGCACCCAGTGGGTTCTCTCCTGTCCTGGCACCTCTTCCCCGAGAAAACTCACGACGCTTCCTGAACATCCATCGTTCGTCTCTGTGAGTTTCTGACTCTTTTCAACAAATTTAAATTCCCCGTCGACATTAAGAATTAGCGCTTCTATCCTTTTCTTGCCTGTGGCTCGGGCGTTACAATAAAGCATCTTGTTGCCATCGTTGCTGGTTATTTCGGCCAGCTCACATTCGCCACTCTCACACTGGCCAATACGCTCAGATACGCGCCACCTGTTGCCCTGGTCTTCACTGTAGAGGTAAAATGAATGGGCCGATGTACGCCACCAATGTATAAACCAGAACTTGGCCACATATACATAGGCAGGAATAATGAGTTTCCCGGACTCCGTCTGGATCCCATGTCCCGGCGCCACAAAAACAGTGGCCAGATTTCTGATTCCGCTTATGACATCTGTGATATCTGTCAATGAGCTCCATGTTTTCCCATAATCCTTGCTTGTGACATAGCACAGCTTGGAGGAATTTCCCCACTTTCTCATGTGCTGCTCTGTAACCCCTTCTGGGATGCAGTTAAAGAACAAGAATAACACTTTGTTTTTGTCTTCATACACCGGGCAGGGGTTCATGGTGCGATGATGCTTCATGGCTGCCTCATGTAAGATTTGTACACCTTCCCACTGAAAATGGAAAGCAAATGTAGGTTTTACTATAGCAGCAAAAAGCAAAATAAATGAAGCAAGAAGGGGTAGGACCCTGAGCAACCAAGGGAGGAAAATTGGTTGGTGAGAGCAGGGAAAAATCAAAGACTTAATTATTTTTTGCCTGTTTACACAACGGAAGCTAATAAAGGCTTCCTTTTTAATAAACCCAGTTCTAATAAAATAAGTTATGATAGATAGGAGACTCCGTTCAAAAAAGACTAGAACATATAAAAGTAAACAAAGGTCCCGGACTGCATTGGTATTCACCCCAGGGTACTAAATTAGCTCTGCTCTGGGATTGCTTCCTTCATTTTATAGGATTCTTAAGGTCTGGTATGTTGCTGGCAAATTGCTAATGTGGATCCCATTCTCAGCCTGAAAACTATAGGCCGGTTAGTCTGAAATCAGTGGTAGGGAAGCTTTTGGAGGGGATTGTAATGGATACAATACTGGAATATATTGCAAGTCTCAATACTGTGAGTTTGTGCATAGTTTTATGTAGTATATATTTAAAGACCTGGTTGGATCTGTTTTCTCTGCAGAAACGGCTCTTTGAAGCAGTGTAGGGGGTTCTTTATGGTGAGAGCAGTGAGGTTGGGGAAGGTCCTGTTGGAATGTCAGATTCTATTAATACCTTTAAGAGGGGCTTGGGTGACTTTGTGAGTAAGCATAATATCCAAAGCTATAGTGATTTCTAGATCACTCAAGGTAGTTGAGAAATAGTATCCCTTTCCTAAGTTAAAGTATGCCCTTATCAGTACAGGAACTGGCCAGAGGTCTTAGGTAGACAGGTGGAACCAGACTGGAACCTTAGGTTAAGTAGGGTCTAGTAAGTGGTAGGATATAGTCATAGGTCACTCTAGGAGTGACAGCTAGAAGTAGGGCTAGCTAGCTGAGCAGCCTGAGGCTCCACCAAGGAGAATTTGAAGGATTAGAATCCTGGGTGAAATGCTGCCCAGAGAAGGGACAAAGTACAGGTTTAGGATTACAGTAGCTCATTTAAGTTCCAATTGAAGAGGCAGTTGTTGTTGTAGTTGGCCCCTGATATATAAAGAACTGATTGCCTGAATCTATAATTATGAGTATATGCCTAGCAATCGTATCCTAGTTCTCTGAAAGACTCCTATGTGATTCCAGTTAATAAAGTCTTGTTAAGTTCAAGAAACACTGGTGCCCATTTCTTGAATTATACAGGAGCAGTATAGTTCAGCAACACCTTGCCTCCAGCATACGCAAAGGCCCCCCACCTGCAGATTAGGAGTCAAATGCATAATCATACCTTGACATATCCAGTCTTGTAGACCCCTCTCTTCATGGCCAGGTATTCAGCGCTGACATCATTTGCGTCCTTGCGTTTCTCTGCGAAGGCCAGAAACATGTTTATCTCCTCTTTTATGTAGATAAGCGAAGGAATTCTGTACACCGGCCCATTGGGCTCCGCCTTAAACAGCGTCGTCCGCTCCGGCATTGGCGGTTTCATGGCTCGGCTTGGAGGTAGCTGGGAATGTAATGTACAGTGTTAAACATGGGACCAGTATGGGTACATTATTAATATTGTACTGTATGGTTTTGTATAAAGGGAGGTGTTTGTTTATTTGAGCTTTTGCCCTGCCTAAAGGGGAAGTATCGCCACTCGGAATTTTTTCCAAAAATGTTTTATAAACAAAGGTACCAGTGTTATATGGCCTGTTGCTGCTCAACTTTAAAGGGTTAACTTTTGGTATGTTATAGAATGGCTAATTCTAAGCAACTTTCAATTGGCCTTCATTATTAATTTTTATTATTTGACTCTTTCCAACTTTCAAACGGGGGTCACTGACCCCATCTAAAAAAAAACAAATGCTTAGTGCATGGTTATTAGGGTAATGTGAGCCAACCAGATGGCTGAAATTACAAACCAGAGAGCTGCTGAATAAAAAGATAAATAAGTCAAAACCCACAACTAATACAAAATAAAATACAAACTGCAAATTGTCTCAGAATATCACTCTCGACATCATATTAACAGTTAATTTAAAGTTGCATCAGTTAATAGTGCTGCTCCAGCAGAATTCTGCACTGAAATCCGTTTTTCAAAAGAGCAAATTATTTTATATTTAATTTTGAAATCTGACATGGGGCTAGACATATTGTCAGTTTCCCAGCTGTCCCCAGTCATGCGTCTTGTGCTCTGATAAACTTCAGTCTCTCTTTACTGCTGTACTGCAAGTTGGACTGATATCACCCCCTTCCCTTCCCCCCAGCAGCCCATCAGCAGAACAATGGGAAGGTAACCAGATAACAGCTGCCTGGTAGATCTAAGAACAACACTCTATAGTAAAATATCCAGGTCCCACTGAGACACATTCAGTAACATTGAGTAGGAGAAACAACAGCCTGCCAGAAAGCAGTTCCATCCTAAAGTGCTGGCTCTTTCTGAAAGCACATGACCAGGCAAAATGACCTGAGATGCACCTACACACCAATATTACAACTAAATACACTTGCTGGTTCAGGAATGACATTTTATATTGTACAGTGAATTATTTGCAGTGTAAACTACAAATTATTAGAAATAAAAACGACACCATAAAAGGATAGGATAAATGAAAAAAAAACTAAGTTTGTAGGCAATTATAAGTAATATAGGGAGTTGCTTTTACATGGTGCTAAAAATGAATATTATCTTTAAACATAGCCCCTTTATTGGAGCTCCTTATGGATGTTCTCTCTTCCCTGTTTAATGAGGGGTGGGCGTGTAAATGAAGGGAGGGATTATTAGGGTTTTTGCAGAAATATTTAATAAATCAGCCTGAAACACTACTTTTTTAAGCACAATTCTTCTATATCTAAATGAGTATAACGCACTGGTACATTCTTATTTTTTACACAAAATGTCTCTGCCAAGTTAACTTTTTGTTTTTATAGTTTTGAATGATTTGCCTTTTTTTTCCTGACTCTTTCCAGCTTTTAAATGGGGGGTCACTGACCCCATCTAAAAAACAAATTCTCTGTAAGGCTACACATTTATTGTTATTGCTACTTTTTTTTCCTCATCTTTCTATTCAGGCCTCTCCGATTCATATTCCAGTCTCTTATTCAAATCAATGCATGGTTGCTAGGAGAATTTACCCCCTGGCAACCAGATGACTGAAATTACAAACTGGAGAGCTGCTGAATAAAAAGCTAAATAACTCTAAAACCTCAAATAATAAAAAATGAAGACCAACTGCAAATTGTCTCCGAATGTTTCTCTCTACGTCATACTAACAGTTAATTTAAAGGTGACCAACCTCACTATACAAAATACTACCAATAATCACACTTACTATACACAATATCATGCTGGGATTTTACAGGATGAAATCAGCAGCCTGCGGATATTGATATTGGGTCTAAGATTAATATATATTCCCTGGCACTGGGTCAGTGTTTATATTGGGCCCATGAGAAGAACATAAACATGAACATGGAGTGGAAAGAGTTCTGTGGCCATTTATGGACTAGTGAGAGAGGAATGGGCCGTGTTCATGTGGGTCCTGGAAAATCTCCTGACACAATCGACCCCTTTATTATCCCCCCCTGTCATTGATTATTCAGCACATTGAATCCTCCCTATTGTCTCCATTACACTCACATCCCTATTGTAATGGAGTGTTTGCTCTTGGGGAGAGTTACTTGTCTCTGTAGTGTCTCACACTACAATATGTGGCTGATGTGACATAAGCAAATAATAAGGAATAAACTGCATTTACCTCTGAAGGGCCTGTAATAAAGGGGTGGTTCTCCTTTAAGTTAACCTTTAGTATATTATAGACTAGCCAATCCTAAGCTACCTTTGAGTTGGTCTTCGTTTTTTCTTTTTCTAGTTTTTGAATTATTTGTCTTCTTCTTGTGACTCTTTTCAGCTTTCAAATGGGGGTCACTGACCCCATATTGAAGACATATTCTCTGTAAGGCCAGGGTTGGACGGGGCCAGGAAAAAACCCGGTGGGCCCCGGCTCTCGTGGGCCCCGCCAGTCCAGACCCACGCAATCACTGTTTCCAAACCCTCAAAACGAGGTAGGCGCATGCAAAGGGGCAGTGGGTAATGCTGAAGGGGCTGTGACTGGGGTCTGGAGGGGGATTTACAGCAGGGTCGGGGCTCGGGGGGCCTTGAGACAACAGCCCCATTGGGCCCTGGGCCCTCCAGTCCGATCCTGTGTAAGGCTATTGTTATTGCTTCTATTTATTTCTCATCTTTCTATTCAGGCCTCTCCTATTCATATTCCAGTCTCTTATTCAAATCAGTGCATGGTTGCTAAGGGAATTTGGACCCTAGCAACCAGATGGCTGAAATTGCAAACTGGAGAGCTGCTGAATAAAAAGCTAAATAACTCAAAAACCACAAATAATAAAAAATGAAAACCAATCGCAAAATGTCTAAGGATATCCCTCTCTACATCATACTAACAGTTAATTTAAAGGTGAACAACCCCTTTAACGCCTGTTAACCAGCTGGCTACTATTAATACTTCTAGTTTCAGCAGTCAGAAGCAGCAGTGCAGAGAATATAAACCGACCGATAGCACTGACATTTATATATATATATATATATATAATTAGAAACTGGGTGAGAATAAAGCATGAAGGGTAGAACTGTTGGTTACACCCTATGTAAATATCGGGGGGGAAGAGGCAACATTTAAAGCCAAATAACTCACATCACCCCAATGTCATTCTGTACAGGATAAAAGTTCAGTGGAGTCTGTGCCCATAGAATCCCCCCAGTAACGAGACCCTCCCCTGCCCCCAGACAGACACAAGGAGTCCCCCATTTGAATCCCAGTGGTACAGACTTACATAGTGAGCGAGGGCTGGAGGGCTCCCCTGTAATTCACTGGCTGCTGCTCTGGGATCAGAACTGACAGTTGTTTTCCTCAGCTGTTTATATAGGAACCGCCCAAAACTCCTCCTGAATTTCTATTGGTTAGTGAAGCTGCCTGTGTCCAGCATGCCACAGAATTCCTATTGAGTTTCATCAGCCTCTGACGGCCACTCACACCCCACGGCTGCTTTATAGGATCGGGCCCCGCTATGTACAGAGGGGCCCCAGCAGCCTGAACATTATTCAATAATAACATTATAGTGTTGAAATAAATGATTCCAGCTGGGCAGCCCATGTTCAGAGAAGGGGAATGCAGGAAGGCCCTTTATATCTAGAGCAGGGGGTCCCCAACTGGCGGGTCGCAGACAGTCTTGAACTGAGCCGCCGAGCCTAGCGACCAATTAATGCCACGCGCCCGAATTGGAATTCAAAGTTAAAAAATTCGCATTTTCAAGCTATTTTTTTGTCTACTTCCACTAGGGAATAGTCCAAATTCGATTCGAAAAAATTTGAATATCTAAATTTATATTGAATCGAATACGATGTTACTTTGTTTGGAACGTTTTAAATTCGAACAAATACGGCCTATTCACCCGCAGAAAAAAAACAAATTTTTAAATACATTTTGGTTGGTCTTTTTTATTCGAGTTTCGAAGTTTTGGCAGTTCAAAAAAAAAAAAAACTCCCATTAATTCGAAATTCGACCCTTGATCAATCTGCTCCTTAGAGGCGCCTTTATCAAAGGTCAGATTTTTAAAAACTCCCAAAAACTCTCGAGAACTTGAAAATCGACCAATCGAAGTTTATTTAAAAAATCAAATTTCCAAAACTCGGGGTGAATAGGAACGACCAAAAAAACTGGAATCAATTCGATTTGAGTTTTTTTCTCCAACAAAAACTCGAATGTCAGGAAGGCTGCAAACAACTCCGAATTGATCCCAGAACGTCTCCCATTGACTAAAACAGCAATTTGGCAGGTTTTTGGTGGCGAATTCGAGTTCTTAAAGGGGTGGTTCACCTTTTAGTGTTTTATAGAATGTCCAATTCCTATCAACAGGTCCTCATGGTTTATATGTTATACTTTTTGTGTTATTTGTTTTTTTTCTTCTCACCCTATCCAGCTTTCAAATGGGGGTCACTGACCCCATCTAAAAAACAAATGCTCTGTAAGGCTACAAATGTATTGTTATTGTTACTTTTTATTCCTCCTCTTTCTATTCTGTCCTCTCCTATTCATATTCCAGTCTCTTATTCAAATCAATGCATGGTTGCTAGGGGGATTTGGACCCTAGCAACTAGATGGCTGAAATTACAAACTGGAGAGCTGCTGAATAAAAAGCTAAAGAACTCAAAAAACACAAATAATAAAAAATAATAACCAATCGCAAATTGTCTACATTATACTAAGGCACCCAAATCTCAACTTGCCTTGGCCATTGAAATCTATTGAATTGTCAGCCAAGTGTTCCCCCAGGGCTGGGGTAGAACAGGGTGGTGGCCGCTGTATCAGGGGGTAACTACAGAGGGAGCAGACCCTGCGGCTGCAGGAGGTATAGGGGCCCCACGAGGCCCTAATTCTTGTACAATTTTTTATACAGAGATCAACCTCTGGACATTTTGGGGCCTGAAAAAGACTTTGCTGGGGGGCCCAGTAATCTCTGGTTATGCCAATGACTTGTATCCGAGACTGGCTGCTCATCTGAAGGGATTGGCCATCGGACAAACTGGGGCACATTGAATTGCTTTGCGGCTGAATTTGGGCGAGAGGATAAATGGGGTTGGGCAGAGACAGGGGGCGCTGGTGTGGCTCATTAAAGTGGGGGTTCCCTGGCTTACTGCTGGCACAGGGGGGTACACTGAGGCTGCGGATCAGTTCAGGGGTGATCAGAAAGGGAAGACACCTGAGCAAACCCACTTACCTCCCAACATTTTGGAAATACAAAGAGGGACAAAAAGATTTGGCTCGGAGCCCAGCTACATTTTTGGCCACTCCCATTTTTGTGGCCACACCCCTAATTACCATGTTCAGTTTACAAAATGTGGCAGGTTATGAAAGTCTAAAGGCATTTCTTTGGTTTTTATGTGTTCACAAATATATAAAATGTAATCAGACTGGGACATAGGCAGCGCTGTTATCTTACATTGTTACACTTGCTTCTTTGCTTATCTTAAATTGTTACACTTTCTTCTTTGCTTATCTTAAATTGTTACACTTTCTTCTTTGCTTATCTTAAATTGTTACAAATGTATCTAAGTGCACCTGATACATATTATGGTCTCTGGGCCAAAAACCAATTACGTTTTAGACACTTTGTATCTTTTTCTGGCTGTCCAGCGCAAGAGATCAAAGAGAACGTCGGGACATTTTAGTAACAATCCGGGACTGTGGGTCGAGCTGTGAAAATCGGGACTGTCCTGCAGAAAACAGGACAGTTGGGAGGTATGCAAACACAGTGTTCATATCACGTCAATCCATTGTCATTTTCTTCTCACCCATTTCACAGGAGAAGGAAACGACTGTACATTTTGGGCTCAGCGTGATTTTTGAAGTCGGGGAGGGGGTTCACAAAACTCTACATGGGCCCCGTTTATTCAGCCCTGACTATACAGTTTCATTGCAGATGCTGCTCCGTGTTGCTTTATCTACACACTCACATATGAGCAGCAGAGCTTGAACAAAGACCAATGCAGTTCCCCTAACGCTTGATTCCCCAATACATAAACTTTATTAATTAGTGACATCATCATGATGACAACAAACCTGCACTACTTGTGTCTCTGGCACAATAACCTGCGCTGCTCTGCAGGGCCGCCATTAGGGGGCACAGGGGGGCGGAGCCTGAAGAGGGTCCCAGCTGTGCTGCACTTTTTGAAATAGCCAGGCCCCCCCTTGACAGTGCCGCCTCTCCTGAAGTCCTAAAAAGCCAAAGGCCCGAAGCCGTACAACGACCCAAAGGAAGTCCCGAAGCAGCGAAAAGACCCGAAGTCACGAAAACAGCCGAAATTGAAGTCCTGAAGCCACGAGTTCAATTCTACTGACACCAATGTGGGTTTTTTTTATTTATTTTAAACCCCTGGCCACCAATGTATTATTTTAGTATTCTGTAGGCCCTGCCACTAATGTTTTTTTTTTTTTTAATTCTCTGGGGCCCCAATTTTTTTTAACTTGTAAGGGGGGGGCTGTGATTTTTTTTGTAAAAAAAAAAAAAAATTTTATGGGGAGCCCTGGAGCCAATGTTTTTTTTAGACTTATAAGGGGGCCCTGACCATCAACAGCTTTTTATATCTTTTTATAACTAGCGTTGATGGCCGTGTGGTCTTTTAACTGTGGTGTGGAGTGGGCGGGATCTGTGGGGGGCTTGGGTTCTGGGGGGCCCAAAGATTTCTAATGCCGGCCCTGCTGCTCTGTATATTGAGGGGCTGAAAAGAGTTAAATGCAAAAACCCAGGGAAAAGCCAAATGATGTGAATTCCTTGTCCCGTGTGTGTGGGATCTGCAGAAGGAATTCCCTATAAAGTAAACCTCATTCCTCAGATACGGAGCCAGTCTCCGGCTGATATGGAAAGTGCTGGGCTCAGGAATTTGGCAGGAGCAGTCACACCGGCTGGAACGCTCTGTATTGGGGGGCAGCCAAAATAAACACTGGGTGCAACTGATGCCACTTACTCCTCCAGCAGCCTCAGCACAGACCACTGTTTATTTTATATGCCCGAAATGCGTAAGGCGATGCTGTCACCCTAATGTTGCAATAAACGTCTTCAAATTTATCTGGACTGCCGCCGGATTTGCTCATTGGATCTATTGTTTATTTTATACACCTTATACTCTGGGGACCCAAATTAAACGGGTGGTTCACCTTTAAGGGTAGGGGCACACGCTAAGATTCGGGGAGATTTAGTCGCACGGTGAGAAATCACATCTTCTTCAGGCAAATAATTTTCCCGAAAAGCCTTCCCGCCGGCTAGAATCGAAATCACCGGCGGGATGGAACTGAGAGCTTGGTGTAACGAAGTTGCCTGAAGCTGCCTCAGGAGGAAACTTCTGGCGACTTCGGGAAAATGAAGTGATCCGACTAACTTTTCAGTTGTTTTTTTAATTATAGCTTTTTTCTTCTGACTCTTTTAAAACCCATCTAAAAAACAAATGCTCTGTAAGGCTACACATTTATTTTTATTGTTACTTTTTATTCCTCATCTTTATATTCAGGCCTCTCTTGGGTTGCCACCTTTTCTGGAAAAAAATACCGGCCTTCCTATATATTTATCTTTATTCCCTATTAATAACATTGGGATCATATCACTGACCTTCCTATATATTTCTCTTTATTCCCTATTAAAAACATTGGGATCACTGACCTTCCTATATATTTATTTTTATTCCCTATTAATAACATTGGGATCACTGACCTTCCTATATATTTATTTTTATTCCCTATTAATAACATTGGGATCACTGACCTTCCTATATATTTATTTTTATTCCCTATTAATAACATTGGGATCACTGACCTTCCTATATATTTATCTTTATTCTCTATTAATAACATTGGGATCACTGACCTTCCCATATATTTCTCTTTATTCCCTATTAAAAACATTGGGATCACTGACCTTCCTATATATTTATCTTTATTCTCTATTAATAACATTGGGATCACTGACCTTCCCATATATTTCTCTTTATTCCCTATGAATAACATTGGGATCACTGACCTTCCCATATATTTCTCTTTATTCCCTATTAAAAACATTGGGATCACTGACCTTCCTATATATTTATCTTTATTCCCTATTAATAACATTGGGATCACTGACCTTCCTATATATTTATCTTTATTCCCTATTAATAACATTGGGATCACTGACCTTCCTATATATTTATCTTTATTCCCTATTAAAAACATTGGGATCACTGACCTTCCTATATATTTATCTTTATTCCCTATTAATAACATTGGGATCACTGACCTTCCTATATATTTATCTTTATTCTCTATTAATAACATTGGGATCACTGACCTTCCCATATATTTATCTTTATTCCCTATTAATAACATTGGGATCACTGGCCTTCCTATATATTTATCTTTATTCCCTATTAATAACATTGGGATCATATCACTGACCTTCCTATATATTTATCTTTATTCCCTATTAATAACATTGGGATCACTGACCTTCCTATATATTTATCTTTATTCCCTATTAATAACATTGGGATCACTGACCTTCCTATATATTTATCTTTATTCCCTATTAATGACATTGGGATCACTGACCTTCCTATATATTTATTTTTATTCCCTATTAATAACATTGGGATCATATCACTGACCTTCCTATATATTTATCTTTATTCCCTATTAATAACATTGGGATCACTGACCTTCCTATATATTTATCTTTATTCCCTATTAATAACATTGGGATCACTGACCTTCCTATATATTTATCTTTATTCCTATTAATAACATTGGGATCACTGGCCTTCCCATATATTTATCTTTATTCCCTATTAATAACATTGGGATCACTGACCTTCCTATATATTTATCTTTATTCCCTATTAATAACATTGGGATCACTGACCTTCCTATATATTTATCTTTATTCCCTATTAATAACATTGGGATCACTGACCTTCCTATATAATTATCTTTATTCCCTATTAATAACATTGGGATCACTGACCTTCCTATATATTTATCTTTATTCCCTATTAATAACATTGGGATCATATCACTGACCTTCCTATATATTTATCTTTATTCCCTATTAATAACATTGGGATCACTGGCCTTCCTATATATTTATCTTTATTCCCTATTAATAACATTGGGATCACTGACCTTCCTATATATTTATCTTTATTCCCTATTAATAACATTGGGATCATATCACTGACCTTCCTATATATTTATCTTTATTCCCTATTAATAACATTGGGATCACTGGCCTTCCTATATATTTATCTTTATTCCCTATTAATAACATTGGGATCATATCACTGACCTTCCTATATATTTATCTTTATTCCCTATTAATAACATTGGGATCACTGACCTTCCTATATATTTATCTTTATTCCCTATTAATAACATTGGGATCACTGACCTTCCTATATATTTATCTTTATTCCCTATTAATAACATTGGGATCACTGACCTTCCTATATATTTATCTTTATTCCCTATTAATAACATTGGGATCATATCACTGACCTTCCTATATATTTATCTTTATTCCCTATTAATAACATTGGGATCACTGGCCTTCCTATATATTTATCTTTATTCCCTATTAATAACATTGGGATCACTGACCTTCCTATATATTTATCTTTATTCCCTATTAATAACATTGGGATCACTGACCTTCCTATATATTTATCTTTATTCTCTATTAATAACATTGGGATCACTGACCTTCCCATATATTTCTCTTTATTCCCTATTAAAAACATTGGGATCACTGACCTTCCTATATATTTATCTTTATTCCCTATTAATAACATTGGGATCACTGACCTTCCTATATATTTATCTTTATTCCCTATTAAAAACATTGGGATCACTGACCTTCCTATATATTTATCTTTATTCCCTATTAATAACATTGGGATCACTGACCTTCCTATATATTTATCTTTATTCTCTATTAATAACATTGGGATCACTGACCTTCCTATATATTTATCTTTATTCCCTATTAATAACATTGGGATCACTGACCTTCCTATATATTTATCTTTATTCCCTATTAATGACATTGGGATCACTGGCCTTCCCATATATTTATCTTTATTCCCTATTAATAACATTGGGATCATATCACTGACCTTCCTATATATTTATCTTTATTCCCTATTAATAACATTGGGATCACTGACCTTCCTATATATTTATCTTTATTCCCTATTAATAACATTGGGATCACTGACCTTCCTATATATTTATCTTTATTCCTATTAATAACATTGGGATCACTGGCCTTCCCATATATTTATCTTTATTCCCTATTAATAACATTGGGATCACTGACCTTCCTATATATTTATCTTTATTCCCTATTAATAACATTGGGATCACTGACCTTCCTATATATTTATCTTTATTCCCTATTAATAACATTGGGATCACTGACCTTCCTATATAATTATCTTTATTCCCTATTAATAACATTGGGATCACTGACCTTCCTATATATTTATCTTTATTCCCTATTAATAACATTGGGATCACTGACCTTCCTATATATTTATCTTTATTCCCTATTAATAACATTGGGATCATATCACTGACCTTCCTATATATTTATCTTTATTCCCTATTAATAACATTGGGATCACTGACCTTCCTATATATTTATCTTTATTCCCTATTAATAACATTGGGATCACTGACCTTCCTATATATTTATCTTTATTCCCTATTAATAACATTGGGATCACTGACCTTCCTATATATTTATCTTTATTCCCTATTAATAACATTGGGATCATATCACTGACCTTCCTATATATTTATCTTTATTCCCTATTAATAACATTGGGATCACTGGCCTTCCTATATATTTATCTTTATTCCCTATTAATAACATTGGGATCACTGACCTTCCTATATATTTATCTTTATTCCCTATTAATAACATTGGGATCACTGACCTTCCTATATATTTATCTTTATTCCCTATTAATAACATTGGGATCACTGACCTTCCTATATATTTATCTTTATTCCCTATTAATAACATTGGGATCACTGACCTTCCTATATATTTATCTTTATTCCCTATTAATAACATTGGGATCACTGACCTTCCTATATATTTATCTTTATTCCTATTAATAACATTGGGATCACTGGCCTTCCCATATATTTATCTTTATTCCCTATTAATAACATTGGGATCATATCACTGACCTTCCTATATATTTATCTTTATTCCCTATTAATAACATTGGGATCACTGACCTTCCTATATATTTATCTCCTATTAATAACATTGGGATCACTGACCTTCCTATATAATTATCTTTATTCCCTATTAATAACATTGGGATCATATCACTGACCTTCCTATATATTTATCTTTATTCCCTATTAATAACATTGGGATCACTGACCTTCCTATATATTTATCTTTATTCCCTATTAATAACATTGGGATCACTGACCTTCCTATATATTTATCTTTATTCCCTATTAATAACATTGGGATCAATCATCATTTTTACCTGCCAGGCCGGTAAAATACTGGCCAGGTGGCAACCCTAGGCCTCTCCTATTCATATTCCAGTATCTTATTCAAATCAGTGCATGGTTGCTAGGGGAATTTGGACCCTAGCAACCAGATTGCTAAAATTACAACCTGGAGAACTGCTGAATAAAAAGCTAAATAAGTAAAAAAACACAAATAATGAAAACCAATTGCAAATTGTCTCAGAATATCCCTCTGTACATCCTACTAAGAGTTAACTCAAAGGTGAACAACAACTAGAAGCAGGTGAATGAGCTTTGTGACCCATAAACTGAACAAGTAATTCACCTGGTTGTGGCTCCTCCCTTGGGTTATTTCTCTATTGGAGGCTAAAGCTTCATGAATCAAAGGGATCCTGGACCTTCACTATAAACAGTAATTCAGACACAACACGCACAATCCAGATTAACACAATTGCACCAATTCAATGCCTGCGTTGTGCAAAAAATGAAGCAGTAACTGTGGGACAGTATAAAGTATGTGAAATTTCACCCAAAATTGCACTTTAGTAAGGGTAAGTGAATGTGCCCTTACAAGTCTGGTAGACAGTGACACCTACTGGACAGAAGTATCAACACCACCAATTCCCCCCTCAGTACAAAACCCAAAGATGAAATCCTCCCTGTATTTACTGTATATAAGTAGTGACAATAAAATAATAAGAACACCCTGAGGTGGGTAACGGCAGGTATACAGGGTCCAATAATATAAATCAAATATCAAGTCTTAAGAGCCCTGATACCCAGAGGCTGAACCCGAGGCAGAGAGGTGCCTTTATCTGCTGCCTGGGAGGCAAATGAATTAATAGAGCCCAGCACTGATTGTTACTTCTCTCCACGATTGGACTGGGCCACTGAGACATTGGGAAAAAACATGGTGGACTCTGGTCTTCATGGGCCCCACCAACCCAGTTCCACTCCACATGGGGGGGCTCCCTCCTGCCGTGAGTTGAGATATAACCTATGTGATGCGGCACAGCATGGGGGGGGGTGGAGATGGAGGGCAGATGTCGGGAGAGGGGGGCCTTGATGTTGCAAGAGGGTCCTGGTGTTGGAAGCCTATTGAGTAGGGAAGAGGTGGTGTAACAAGGAAGCGTGGAGCAGATTCTTCTGGCGGGGGCCCAGAGCGCTCTCTTGTTTTGCTGCTGCTTTTAGCTGGATTTTCTTGGTGTGTCCAGGAGTTATAGGGGCCCCCATGAAGCCCTAGCCCATAGCAGCTCCAGGCGCAACCTCAGAGATGGAGGAGGTGCTCCTACAGCAGATTCAAGCTAGGATGGCACAAGAGGCCACAGATTGGTTGCAAAACCTTCTATGCAAAGAACAGGGACTGTAAGTGTCCTTTTTACAGTTGAATCAGCTACACAACCCAAATGTCACTTTAGGACAAATTGTGCCCATTGTTCATTGTCCTAACACCCCTGAAACACCATTGAGTCTTCTCTAGGATAAGAATCTCTGGTTCATTCAGGAAATAACAAGCAACTTAATTGGTCAGTGGGAACCTTGGCATCAACGGAGCATTAAATGGTGGGACCCTCCCCCCTTACTCACACGTCTCCTACTCAACTGATACGGATCCCTGTAACTTGTACCACAATGAGTTATCAGAGATCTGCCTGGGACAAGATGCAAGAAATCCCATCATGATCACCTGCACTTCCACCTGTAGATCCAGAAGAACTTCCCTGGTTTAGTGGATCACTCACAGTGACAGTTGGAGTGAGGGGGTTTGGGCTGCACCATTCAGATCCTTTCTTATATCACCCTTGTACCCCCAGTGTGCCATCTCCTCCCATCAACCCACATTTTATACCAGAGAAGGGTTCCCAAATATTGAATTCATGTGACAAGTACCAGGATATTTGGGCAGATATATTAACCCAGGAGCCAAAATGCACTGGTTACCCATGGCAACCAATTAGATCTTGTATTTTCTACTTTTCTTTTCTAGTCTGATCCAAACTAATTGTTAATTTCTGCAGAGGCACCTTGTTCCCCACCCTAAATCATATTACCCCCTATCACTTCTCTCTCTCTACTCTCCTATCTGTGAGACCAGCCCTGTGTAGCCCTCCTCTATTGCTTAACTGTGTGTCTATTCAGCCAATGAGGTGCTGTCTCTCTGCACTGTCAGTTCTGACAACAACGAGCTGGATAGTGCAGTTACAATCAGTTGTCGGCATTCACTGATATTCCTTTCTACTTCCTCTTGTTTCACCCCCAGCATTACATGAGACCAAGGCAATTGTAGTACTTACTGATATGTAGGGTTCTCTCTCTCCGTGCTTAAAGGGTTACTGTCATGGGAACAAAAAAACTTTTCAAAATGAATCAGTTAATAGAGCTGCTCCAGCAGAATTCTGCACTGAAATCCATTTCTCAAAAGAGCAAACAGATTTTTTTATATTCAATTTTGAAATCTGACATGGGGCTAGACATATTGTCAATTTGTCAATTTCCCAGCTGCCCCAAGTCATGTGACTTGTGCTCTGATAAACTTCAGTCACTCTTTACTGCTGTACTGCAAATTGGAGTGATATCACCCCGCTCCCTTCCCCCCCCCCCAGCAGCCAAACAGAACAATGGGAAGGTAACCAGATAGTAGCTCCCTAACACAAGATAACAGCTGCCTGGTAGATCTAAGAACAACACTCAATAGTAAAAACCCATGTCCCACTGAGACACATTCAGTTACATTGAGAAGGAAAAACAGCAGCCTGCCAGAAAGCATTTCTCTCCTAAAGTGCAGGCACAAGTCACATGACCAGGGGCAGCTGGGAAATTGACAATATGTCTAGCCCCATGTCAGATTTCAAAATTAAATATAAAAAAATCTGTTTGCTCTTTTGGGAATTGGATTTCAGTGCAGAATTGTGCTGGAGCAGCACTATTAACTGATGTGTTTTGAAAAAAAAAATGTTTTCTGATGACAGGATCCCTTTAACATAACTAGGAGATGACACAAAGGAAAGTGTTGCTGCTCCAAAGAGATTATCTGGGGAGATACTCAGGGGCTTATTTATTTACAAGTCTGAATGCCAAAAACCTGAAAAATTAACTATAAAATCAGAATTTTTAGTGAAAAAAAAACCCTCAAATATTTCAAGATTTATTATACCCAGAGAATGGAAAAAGTCAAAACCCATCTCAAACCTACCGAGGTTGTGTATAAGTCAATGGGACAGGTCTAGTGATGGGCGAATACATTTGCCAGGCATGAATTTGCGGTGAATTTCCATATTTTGTCACCCGTCAAAATTATTCGAATGTCCATTGACTTTAATGCATTTGGCCAAAATAGTTGCGTGTATAAAAATTGTAGCCCACGTCAAAAATTGTCTTGCGTCAAAATTATTTTAAGTCTATCGACTTCAATGTTGTTTTTGTTCACCGTTTCGCAAATTATTTGATGAAACGGGACAGATTCACTGATCACTAGAGAGGTCCTTATTCTATATGGAAGTTTCTGTGGCCTTTGCTGGAATTAACCTGAAAATCCGACTATTTCTGACTTTTCAGGCAAAAATCTGAAAAAATTCTGACTTTTCAGAAAAAAGCCCCAAAAAAACCCCCGATCTGATCAAATCGTACTTTTTAATAAAAAGTAAATGGATTCCAGTTTGGTTGGACTTTATTGAAATAGTCAGAAAAATGTGGATTTTGATAAATAAGGCCCTCAGTGTTGGACTGGGGCACAGATGATCCACCATATTTCATTTCAAAGACCCACCGGCCATTATTGAGCACTTTGTTCTGCAAATTCTTCCTGAGACTCCGGCCCTGTATAATTTGTAGCCCCTCCGGCTTCCTCTGCTTTTCTCTACCAAAACATTTGGCTTTTTCTGTTCCCAGACTTACCCCAGAGGCTTTACCACATGGTTTTCTTTACTTATTTGGAAAACAAAAGCTGAAGCTAAAGAGTAAATCCTCTGTACACCCAAAAGGGACCACCCTGATTGAGCCCAAGGGGAATTTTCCGTCAGGTCAGTCCGACCCTAGAGATACTCAGAAGGGGTCACGTACTACTGGCAAGTCAGTGTGCAAAGTGCAAACAACAGGCACAATCTGACATTTTTTGCACTTTACACTTTTGCCTTTAGATTGCAATTAATAATCAATACCAATGGCAAAAAATGTCAGGATGATTGTAACATGTTTATTTAGCAGATTAAATACAGGCATTTCAGTTGTCGATACTCTCGGTCAGCCACTAAAATTCTTATCCTTATTTAAAGCAACAAAAGTGCGATCCATATGATTATTATGCAGAGGGTTCCCCTGCAGAGCTTACATTCTATTTCTGTTGGTTAGAGACTTACAATGAACACACTCCCCACCAGAGAGAAATTTCATTGGTTCAAATTGTGTAATTGTGAGTCTATCCAGTTGCACTTAGTCTGTATTTTGCATTTGTTTGGTTTTTAAATGATGCAGAAACTGCATTTAAATTCCATGATCTGTGACAGTAAAAGCATTCAGTGCAACTCCTAATCATCATCATCATCATCATCATCATTTATTTATATAGCGCTGTCAAGATACGCAGTGCTTTACTGCAGTTATAGCAAACAGGGAATAAATGGTGGGTAACAGACAAGGATTACAGAGTACAATAGGGTTAGAAGGACCTAGAGATTAGAGTTTACAAACTAAAGGTTAGGGTACAATTGAGACATTAGGATTATATAAACACTTTGTCATTTTTGATACAGCAATGATTAATTAAGGTACATTGAATAGGCCTCTTTAAACAGATGGGTCTTTAAGGAGAGCTTGAAAGTTTGGAAGGAAGGAGAAAGTCTGACAGCTGGAGGCAGAGAGTTCCAGAGAAAAGCAGAAGCCTGAGAGAAGTCTTGTAGGTGAGAATGGGCAGAAGTGATCAGAGGAGAAGTGAGGGAAGATCAGAAGCAGAGCGTAGGTTTCGTGAAGGAGAGTATTTGGAGATTAGAGATGAAATATAGGGAGGGGTTTCATTATTAAGGGCCTTGAATGTGAGTGTAAGTAATTTGAATTTGATTCTAGAAGAGATTGGGAGCCAGTGAAGGGACATACATATGGGAGCAGCTGATGTTGAGCGGCGAGCTAGATGAATGAGTCTAGCGGCCGCGTTTAGAATAGATTGGAGTTGTGAAAGGTGACTTGTTGGAATACCTGTGAGGAGTAAGTTGCAGTAATCAAGGCGGGAGATGATGAGAGACTGAATCAGTGTTTTAGTTGATTCTGAACTGAGATAGGGTCGTATTCGAGCAATGTTGCGCAGTTGAATACGGCAAGATTTTGTGTTTGAATGTTGGTGAAAAAGACAGATGAGAGTCTAAGATGACTCCTAGGCAGCCTGCGTGGTGGAATGAAAGGTGGTGTTGTTTACGGTGAGTGATATCTGAGGGACAGGGGAAGATCTTGGAGGAAATATAATGAGTTCTGTTTTAGAAAGGTTCAGTTTCATGTGGGGCTGTGACATCCAGGAGGAGACAGCAGAGAGACAGTCTGTGACTTGGGAAAGGACAGAATTAGAAAGATCAGGAGTAGACAAGTAGAGTTGGGTGTCGTCAGCATAAAGGTGATACTGAAGTCCAAATGACTGAATGAGTTTTCCTAGTGAAGTTGTATAGAGCGAGAACAGCAGGGGGCCAAGAACAGAGCCTTGAGGAACTCCAACAGAGAGTGGGAAAGTAGTAGAAGTAGAGTTAGAGAAGGAAACTTTAAAGGAACGGTCAGACAGATAAGATGTAAACCATGAAAGAGCAGTGTCCCGAATGCCAGATGAGTGTAGAACAGGGGTGTCCAAACTTTTGGCTCGCCGGGCCACATTGGAAAAAGAAAAATTGTCTGGGGCCACAAATGAAATACACAAACACGTTTGATTTGTAAAAGTAATGGAAATACACAGAAAAGAACTACAATGCCAGTTGGATAACCAGATGGAGCTATACACTGGAATATGGGACACCTGGATATTAAATAGACTTATTATATTATTATTACTAACTGGCCAATGGGCAGAGTCCCTCCTCCTCCTATATCCTTTGCAACATGACGTTTCCTCCGGAACCAAGCTGGGCCGCATTCATATGCATCCTGGGCCGCATGTGGCCCTCGGGCCGCAGTTTGGACACCCCTGGTGTAGAATGTCAAGGAGGAGTGTGTGGTCAACTGTATCAAAGGCTGCAGAGAGATCTCGAAGGATTAGAATGGAATAATGACCTTTATACTTTGCCAATAGAAGATCATTGGTTACTTTGGTGAGTGCAGTTTCAGTCGAGTGTGATGGGCGGAAGCCAGATTGCAAGGGGTCGAGGAGGGAGTTGTGAGTGAGATGCTGGATCAGGCGTTTGTAAACAAGCCTTTCTAGTAATTTGGATGCGAATGGAAGAAGGGAGACCAGTCGATAGTTAGTGGGAGAGCTGGGATCAAGGGAAGGTTTTTTGAGGATAGGAGTGATTAGTGCTTGTTTGTATAATGATGGAAAGGTACCAGTAGAGAGTGAAAGATTGAATAGGTGGGTAAGTGCAGGAGAGAGTGTATCAGAGATTGGGTGGAGAAGGCGAGAGGGTATGGGGTCAAGGGAGCAGGTGGTGGGTTTTGAGCTGGCTAGAAATTTGCTAACTTCATCTAGAGTTGCAGGGGTGAAGGAGCGCAAAGTAGATGTGAGTGGACTGCACGTTGGTCTGAGATTGGTGTCGGACGGTAACATTAATAGGTGGAGGGGGTGGAGGGGGGCATAGGAGTGAGTTAAATGTGGCAAACAGCTGCTGTGGTTTGGAGGACATAGTAGATATTAGATAAGAGAAGTATTGTTCTTTGGCTAATGATAGAGCTCGGTTATAGCAGGAGAGCATGAATTTGAAGTGGATGAAGTCAGGATCAGTTCGTGACTTTCTCCACCGTCGCTCAGCTGATCTACTACATCTTCTGAGGTACCGTATTACACTAGTGTGCCAGGGTTGGGGTTTAGCTGGCCGGCTGTGACGGGTGGTAGAAGGTGCAAGGGAGTCAAGTGCTGTTGAAAGGGCATCGTTGTAGATAGAAGCTGCGATATTGGGACAGGAGAGAGTATTAATATGAGATATGGATTGTGCTGATACTGTTGATAATTGTTGTGGTTCAAAGGCATTAAGGTTTCTGTACGTGTGGGTAGAGAGAGCTGGTTGTGAAGGTGCACTCCTAATGATATGTTTCCTACATTTATTTATAAATTATACAGTTATATATTGATCTGTGCAGATATGACTATATAATATATAATTCTATAATATCAATACCATTTATACACTGTATTATACCCACTAGATAGACAATATAGATCATTATACCATCAGCACTATATATTGTAATATAGATACAGTCATATGAAAAAGTTTGGGAACCCCTCTTTATTCTTTGAGTTTTGTTCATCATTGGCTGAGCTTTCACAGTAGCAACTTCCTTTTAATATATAACTTGCCTTATGGAAACAGTAGTATTTCAGCAGTGACATAAAGTTTATTGGATTAAAAGAAAATATGCATCATAACAAAATTAGACAGGTGCATAAATTTGGACACCCCAACAGAGATATTACATCAATACTTAGTTACAAATGTAACAGCCTCTAGACGCCTCCTATAGACTTTGATGAGTGTCTGGATTCTGGATGTGGCTATTTTTGACCATTGGTCCATACAAAATCTCTCCAGTTCAGTTAAATTTGATGGCTGCCGAGCATGGACAGTCTGCTTCAAATCATCCCATAGATTTTCCATGATATTCAAGTCGGGGGACTCCAGAATATTGTACTTGTCCCTCTGCATAAATGTCTTTCCAAATGAGTTTAGGGTCATTGTCTTGTTGGAATATCCAACCCCTGCAGCTTAACTTCAACTTTGTGACTGATGCTTGAACATTATCCTGAAGAATTTGTTGATATTGGGTTGAATTCATCCTCAACTTTAACAAGGGCCCCAGTAGTCCCTGAACTAGTCACACAGCCCCACAGCATGATGGGACCTCCAGAAAATGTGACAGTCGGTAGCAGGTGTTTTTCTTGGAATGCCGTGTTCTTCTTCCGCCATGCAAAGCGTTTTTTGTTATGAGCAAATCATTTTTGTGTCAGTCACAAAAATGATTTTTTGTTCCAAAATGACAGTGTCTTGTCTAAATGAGCTTTTACATACAACAAGTGACTGTGTTTGTGTGAGTGCAGAAAGGGCTTCTTTCTTGTCCCCCTGCCATACACATGTTCTTTGTGCAAATTGTGCTGAATTGTAGAACGATGTACAGATACACCTGCATCTGCAGCAAGATGTTCTTGCAGGTCTTTGGAGATGATTTTTGGGTTGTCTGTAACCATTCTCACAATCCTCCGCATATGCCGCTCCTGTATTTTTCTTGGCCTGTCAGACCTGGGTTTTACAGCAACTGTGCCTGTGGCCTTCCATTTCCTCATTACATTCCTTACAGTTCAAACTGACAGTTTAAACCTCTGAGATGCTTTTTGTAGCCTTCCCCTAAACCATGATACTGAACAATCTTTGTTTTCAGATCTTTTGAGAGTTGCTTAGAGGATCCCATGCTGTCACTCTTCAGAGGAGAGTCAAACAGAAGCACAACTTGCAATTGGTCACCTTAAATACCTTTTCTCATGGTTGGACACACGTGCCTATGAAGTTCAAGGCTTAACAAGATAATCCAACCAATTTGGTGTTGCCAGTAATCAGTATTGAGCAGTTACATGCATTCAAATTGAATTCAACTGAATACTGCTTCACTAAAAATCTTTTTTCAGAAAACACCCCAGTACTCAGATGTTCCTGGGAAATGAAAGACATACCACTGTTATCTTTTTTTGTGGAACAAATTATGCAGGTTGAGAGGGGTTCCAAAACATTTTCATATGACTATGTCTTATAATCAAAGTGTTCTTGTATTAATCATTTTATATATAAGGTGCTATTTTCATTTTTATATATCGAGCCACAGCAAGGCCTGTCTTTTATGGGGTGCTGTTTGTCCCAAATACATTCTGTATACAAAACTATCCCTAATACACAGAATGAATGTCTCTCATGTTATATAAGTATTTGTGACCATACACAAGAGAAAAATATACAAAAGACTTATGTCTATAAAAGAATGAAAACAAAATCTGGTTAGTGCACAAAAGGATGTAATTTTATAACAAACTCCATTCTGTACAGTTTAACAAGCAATCTGTCTCACAAATGTATAACCTCCATGTAACGGACGCACTTATGTGCAAAGTTACTTACAGAATGAATTATGTAAAAAAAAAGTTGGACATAATAAATAATAGTGTAACTAACTAGTGCTTGTCAAGCTAGATTTGACTGACAAAATAGATATCTGTGACAGAAAGCAAGTTTTATAGTACAGGATTCATTGTTTCCACAAAATAACAGTTTTGTTCCACAAAACAGATAAAATAACCATTCTGTGAAGCAACACTGTCAGTCACATTCCTGAACCAATAAGAACAAAGCTTATTGCCATATACAAACAAGATGAGAAGTGGCCAGCTCTGCTCCACATGGCTAAGGCAAAGTATCTGACCTGCTATAGCAGGGATCCCCAACCTTTTTTACACATGAGCCACATTCAAATGCAAAAAGAGTTGGGGAGCAACACAAGCATGAAAAAGTTCCTGTAGATGACAAAAAGGGCTTTGATTGGCTATTTGGTAACCCCTATGTGGACTGGTAGCCTACAGCAGGCAATGTTTGGCCATAAATCTGTTTTCTATACAACCAAAACTTGCCCAAAAACCAAATTCAAAAATAAGCTCCAGCTTTGAGGCCACTGGGAGCAACATCCAAGGGGTTGGAGAGCAACATGTTGCTCACAAGATACTGGTTGGGGATCACTGTGCTATAGAGGCTCCTCTAATGTCCCCTGTGCTGCATAGTAATAAACATGAACAAACATTTCCTAAAAGAGCTGCTGTTAAACACTACAGGTTCATAAATGGAAGTTTGTACAAATGGCTGAGAAATATAATGCTGCACTTATGATTGGAGAGAAAGAAAAGTATGCAAAACATAAATATGATCATTTTAGGTGCTATGGCTATTCTTATTGCAGTAACCTGCTTGTGTGGCCATTTTGGTTAAGGGCATTCCTGCTGTTTTGCCATTATCTTATGACTCACTCCTGTTCCTCTTCCTGTCTAAGCTGAGAGTACCCACCCCACACTAACCTAACCCAGAACAACACTGACAGGGAACATTCTAATTTGCTGCTGTGAATCATCTTGGAACACTGAAACAATGCGCCCATGAACTTTAGGAATATACAGGGGGGCCTGGATACATATATACCATATAATATACAGACTATTTAGACCTGTCAGCAGCAGGAAGGGTCAGCAAAATATTGCCTTGTATTAAGTGGACATAAATTCGTGGGAGGAGAGGGTAATTCTTCCCCTTTACAAAGGACTTGTGCAAATGTTGTGTAGTTTTCTGCTTCACTGCTCAAAGGTATTCTTATGAATTAGAGAAAATCCAAAGAAGAGCGACTAAGCTGATAGAGAATTAAAGGGATCAGTTATGGGGAAAGACAAGTTGGGATTGGTTACACTGGAGAAGACACAGTTAAGGGGGATATGATGACTATATATAAATATATAAGGGGCATATGGACACTATATATAAAGGGATATGATCACTATATATAAATATATAAGGGGGATATGATGACTATATATAAATATATAAGGGGGATATGATCACTATATATAAATATATAAGGGGATATGATCACTATATATAAATATATAAGGGGGATATGATCACTATATATAAATATATAAGGGGATATGATCACTATATATAAATATTTAAGGGGATATGATCACTATATATAAATATATAAGGGGGATATGATCACTATATATAAGGGGATATGATCACTATATATAAATATATAATGGGGATATGATCACTATATATAAATATATAAGGGGATATGATCACTATATATAAATATATAAGGGGATATGATCACTATATATAAATATATAAGGGGGATATGATCACTATATATAAAGGGGATATGATCACTATATATAAATATATAAGGGGATATGATCACTATATATAAATATATAAGGGGGATATGATCACTATATATAAATATATATAAGGGGGATATGATCACTATATATAAATATATATAAGGGGGATATGATCACTATATATAAATATATATATAAGGGGGATATGATCACTATATATAAAGGGGATATGATCACTATATATAAATATATAAGGGGATATGATCACTATATATAAATATATAAGGGGGATATGATCACTATATATAAATATATATAAGGGGGATATGATCACTATATATAAATATATATAAGGGGGATATGATCACTATATATATATATATATATATATATATATATATATATATATATATATATATGGGGGATATGATCACTATATATAAATATATATAAGGGGGATATGATCACTATATATAAATATATATATAAGGGGGATATGATCACTATATATAAAGGGATATGATCACTATAAAGGGATTTTCTTACCAGTACCCTTTTTTCCTGGGCCCGCACTGTCAGTGCAGACATCTGGGGTAAAGCTGGTCACCTCTGGAGTAGAGATGGCGCGAACTGTTCGCCGGCGAACTTGTTCGCACGAACATCGGGTGTTCGCGCTCGCCGGAAGTTCGCGAACGTCGCGCGACGTTCGCCATTTTGGGTTCGCCATTGTTGGCGCTTTTTTTTGCCCTCTCACCCCAGACCAGCAGGTACATGGCAGCCAATCAGGAAGCTCTCCCCTGGACCACTCCCCTTCCCTATAAAAACCGAAGCCCTGCAGCGTTTTTTTCACTCTGCCTGTGTGTGCTGAAGAGATAGTGTAGGGAGAGAGCTGCTGCCTGTTAGTGATTTCAGGGACAGTTGAAAGTTTGCTGGCTAGTAATCGTTTTGATACTGCTCTGTTATTGGAGGGACAGAAGTCTGCAGGGGTTTGAGGGACATTTAAGCTTAGGTAGCTTTGCTGGCTAGTAATCTACCTTCTACTGCAGTGCTCTGTATGTAGCTGCAGTGGGCAGCTGTCCTGCTTCTGATCTCATCTGCTGACTGCTGCAATAACAGTAGTCCTTGTAAGGACTGCTTTTATTTATTTTTTTGTTGTTTTACTACTACTACTACTACTACTACTACTACTACTATAAGAGCCCAGTGCTATTAGTCTAGCAGTGTTGGGGAGTGGGACTGGTGTGCTAATCTGCTGCTCCTAGTAGTTCAGCAGCGCCAACTGTAATTTTTTTTTTTTAATATTCATTTTTTTTTTATTTTACTACCGCTGTAGTAGTGTATAAGTTGACCTTTTAGGCATTATTTGCCCTGTAGGCATTTTTTGCCCAGTGTGTTATTCAACCAACTGCTATCTAGCTGTGTGACCTTGTTCACATTCTGTCTAAATATCCATAATATTACCGTCTCCAGAAAAAACACCGGAGTGACTTTTTTCAAGCAGCCATAATAAATTTTACGTAATCCGTATCCATCGCTGTAGTAGTGTATAAGTTGACCTTTTAGGCATTATTTGCCCTGTAGGCATTTTTTGCCCAGTGTGTTATTCAACCAACAGCCATCTAGCTGTGTGACCTTGTTCACATTCTGTCTAAATATCCATAATATTACCGTCTCCAGAAAAAACACCGGAGTGACTTTTTTCAAGCAGCCATAATATATTTTACGTAATCCGTATCCATCGCTGTAGTAGTGTATAAATTGACCTTTTAGGCATTTTTATTATCCAAAAAAACTGGGCAAACAATGCCTACAAGGTCAACGTATGGCAGTTGTTTAAAGAGAACAGTAGATTACTAGCCAGCAAAGCTACCTAAGCTAAAATGTCCCTCAAATCCCTGCAGACTTCTGTCCCTCCAATACAGAGCAGTATCAAGCAGATTACCAGCCAGCAAACTTACTGTCATCTGTCCCTGAAATCACTAACAGCTCTCCCCCTACACTATCTCTTCCAAGCACACACAGGCAGATTTTTCAGATACATTTTTGCCCTTGATCCCCCTCTGGCATGCCACTGTCCAGGTCGTTGCACCCTTTAAACAACTTTAAAATCATTTTTCTGGCCAGAAATGTCTTTTTTAGATGTTAAAGTTCGCCTTCCCATTGAAGTCTATGGGGTTCGCGAACCGCTCGCATTTTTGCGCAAGTTCGCGAACTTTTTTTCCAACGTTCGCTACATCCCTACTCTGGAGGCAGGACAAAAGAATTGAAGTGTGTAGCTCCTCCCTTCCCTAAGTATCACAGGATCTCTCTCCTCCAATAATCAGTTTTTCGTAACATAGACAGGAATAGAGAGAGATAGAGAGGAGCGTAGAGAGGTAGCAAAACATTTTCACATAACAGTGAGCAGTATAGAGTAACTGATAGAACATCAATAACCATAATAACAATAATAACAGTACCGGTAATGGGACCAAAAAACAAAAAAGGGGAGGGACTTACTGCACTGACAGTACGGGCCCAGGAGAAAAGAATTTACCGGTAAGAAAATGCACTTTTCCAGGGGAGGCCCATCTGTCAGTACAGACGTCTGGGGACTGTAACGTTCACAATGGGGAACCGCTGTAACCGAGGATAGCCACTCCAAGGGGAGTGGATATGGTGGGAGCCCAGGGGTGTAGCCATAGGTAATTGTAGCCAAAGACATGATGATGATGATGAAGTAATAGTAGGTTTATTGCAGTCGGAACACAAACACAAAAGGCAGGAACAGGCAAAAAGGCTAATCGAGGAATCCAGATGGTGAGGGAAAAATGGGGAACACAGGTACTCACTCAGGAAACAAGGTTTTCAGGAACAAGACATACAAGGTTTTCAAGGTTCAGGTTCAGATTGATTCCGATTCCGATTCCGATTCCGATTCCGATTCAGATTCAGATTCAGATTCAGATTCAGATTCAGATTCAGATTCAGATTCGCAGGTCAGGAACAAACAGAATACAATCAATGACTCAGCCCTGAGCAAAGCTCAGGGCGGGGTTTATAAAGGGAAGGTGATTAGGAAATGGGACACACCTGAGGGTAAACGAGGTGGGTGTAAAACAGACTGTGAATGGGCAGATAACAGAAACAATAAACACAAGAGTTCAGGACCAGTCCTGAGAGCCCCCAGTGGCTCATGAGGCAAGTGCTGCAACTCGCCAGAACAGCACCACCAGAGTTCAAGTCCCGGACTGATCCTGACAGAGACGTTCAAAAGCAGTTTGTGCCCAGACCGGGAGGGTAGTAACTCAGTTACAACTGCTTGGAGCACTTTTCTCCCAAAAGCTGCTTCAGAAGAAGCGAAGTATTGAGCTTTTAGAACTTGGTAAATGTATGGACTGAGGACCAGGTTGCTGCCTTGCAAATCTGAGCTACTTGCAACGGTACTGGTCTTTGTGCCTGTCTGTAGGCATAGGAAATAGTGTCCACGGGCCATCTTGCGATTGTTCATTTTGAGGCTCCTAGGCCCTTTTTCAGTGGTCCATACGTGACTAGTAAGGAATAGGTGCATTGAAAAGCAGATTTTTTTAAAGTAAATTCGAAGTGCTCTAACTACATCTAGGTAGTGAAGGCAGAGAGAAGGAACTATAATCACTTGATTGATGTGGAATTGAGATACCACCTTCGGAAGGAATGTTTGCAGTGTTCTAAGGACCGCCTTGTCTTGTCTCTATGAAAAACTAACCAAGGTTCCTTGAATAACAAAGACTGAAGTTCTGAAACTCTTCTCGCCGAGCAAATCGCCAGAAGGAATGTCACTTTCCAGGTAAGATATTTAATGTTGCAGGTTCTTAATGGTTCAAATGGCTCATGCTGTAATGCCTTTAGGACCAAATTTAGGTCCCAAGGTGGCGTGGTTTGATGTGTAGTACCGCTTGGAAGACTTGCTTGACTTCTGGTGCCAGGGCCCACTGGAAGTGAAATAGAACTGATAAGGCCAAAGTTTAGGTCTTTAGGGCCGCCAGGCTAAGGCCTTTCTCTAGCCCCCTTTGAAGGAAGGTAAGGAACTGCGGAGTAGAGCAATCTTGCCACCGTACACCATTTTCTTTACACCATGTGTGGAAAATCTTCCAGATTCTGTGGTAAGATCTTGATGTGGTCTGCTTTCTTGCCTTGAGCAGTGTATCAATCACATGATCTGGAAATCCTAGAGTTGGGCCTCACGTTCCATGCCGAAAGCTTCAGCATTTCCAAGTTGTCGTGAAATACTGGCCCCTGGGTCAGAAGGTCCTTCCTCATTAGTAGGCACCACGGTGAGGATGCTGACATGGCCACCAGGTCTGCGTACCAGGTTTGTCTCGGCCAGTCTGGAGCTACTAGAATCACAGGCACCCTGTCGTTCTTTTTTTCCCCTGATCATCCGCGGTAGCAGTGGGAACGGTGGAAAGATGTACACCAACCGGAATGACCATGGAATGACTAGGGCGTCTATGGCCTCTGCCCCTGGACTTTGCACAATATCTTTGCAATTTCTTGTTCCTGTGAGATACCATGAGGTCTATCTCCGGTTTGCCCCATCTGTGGATCAGTTTTTGTAACACCTTTGGATGGAGTGACCATTCTGCCTGGTCTAAGGTGTTTCTGCTGAGGTAGTCCGCCTCCCAGTTTTCCACTCCTGGGATGTATATCGCGGAAATGGCTGGGACTTTGCCTTCCACCCACTCGAAGATCTTGGACACCTCTTGCATGGCTGTCCTGCTGCGTGGTTGAGGTATGCTACTATTGACGGCCCTGGGTCAAGTTGTGAGTGTCTAGCCACCATGTCAACTGTTGTCTTACTTCCGTGCTGAGATGTATAAGTTGGGAGCGATCCTTGTGGTTTTTGTCCCAAACCTGAAGAAATACTGTCTGAAGTGGTCTCATGTGAAAATGTGAGTATGGAATTGCCTCCAGTGATGAGACCATGAGGTCTAGCAATCTTAGGCAATCCTCTGCTGAGATTGTCTGTTTGTCCAAAGATCTTCTGGTTGCGAATTGCAGATTGGTCCTCTTGTCGTACAGAAGCGATACAGTCTGGGCTGCCGAATTGAACAACATTCCCAGACACCGAATTTGTTGGGATGGATACAAGTTGCTTTTTTTTCTGTTGATGACCCACCCGAACTGGTATGGTAGTGCCATAATGCATCTTCTTCATAGAATGGCTATAATTGGTGCCAGGACCTTGGAAAAACCCAAGGTGCATAAGTTAGTCTGAATGGCAGAGTGCAAAATTGGAAGTGCTCTTGTGCTACTGCAAATCAAAGGAATCTCTGACTTTGATGAATAGGTACGTGTAGGTACGCATCTTTGAGATCTATGCTACTCATGAAATGATTTGGTTCCATTGCGTTGATGCGTTGATGACTGAGCGCAAAGTTTCCATCTTGAAGCGCTGTTTCTTTACGAATTTGTTCTCAAGGGTTTTAAATCGAGGACTGGTCTGTATTGACCTCCTTGCTTGCTGACTAGAAAGATATTGGTCAGTAACGTAATAAGAGGGGACGGGCCCTGGTGCGGGACCCATAGAATATCTATAGATGGTACATTTAGTTTCTGATCCCAGAGTTCAGCTTTGTACCCTTGGCTCATTTCCATAAGGCTCCAGCTCCCCATGTCATGTGACCAGTATTCAGGCCAGCAGATGATTTCTAGTTACTGGGAGTAGCCTACAAATTGCTCCCTCCCAAGTGTAACTATGTCACATGTAGTATGTGTGGCACATATATTTATATATATTGCCCGTTTAACTGTGTCATGAGGGGTCACTCTGTGTTATATATTATTGGGGCCACTGTGTTATAAAATGCTGAGTTTATATAAAATATATTGCTGTGACCACAGGGTATTTCTGCTGGGGACACTGAGAGATAAATGGCTGGTCTACAGCAGGGATCCCCAACCTCTTTTTTACCCTTGAGCCACATTCATATGTAAATAAAAAGTTGGAGAGCAATACAAATGTGAGCGCCGTGAGGATGGGTCGGGTGGCAACGGAAGGCCGTCTCAGCCGGCATAAAGGCACAGATCAGCACATCATCATACTACCTACATACCTCACCTAACTTGAGCATATTACCAGCTGCACTCATTCTGAAGCCTTCAACTGTTAACCCCTTGCTGCAGCTTCACAGAAGGTGGAACAGGTACTGGTCTATCTGAACAAAAATAAAAAAATGTTTAAAAAATTCTATAAATGTTATTTATTTTACTAGGGTGGGGGATGAGCAGACAAAAAGTCGCAAGGGGTAGTACACCTTAAATTGCTTAAATATATTGCAATATATGGACAAACAATCCTGTTTTGTTTAAAGGGTAAGGCATTTTTCAGTAGCAGTAGCACACAATGTCTCTGTCTTAAATATATTGATAATGGGTTGAGTGCAGAGGACCTCTTGTATTTGTCTATATATATATATATATATATATATATATATATATATATATATATATATATAGGCATAAAAGCTATGTATATGTCATTTAATTTCTACAGTTTGATCCTTGTAAGCAGCACTTCCTATGTAGTCATACAATTAGCTAACAAAATACATGTCCATAGGCTGGATTGTGACAGCCCAGTTATAATAAATACATTTTATTTATAATTTGCCAACAAAAAAATAGAGCAGATATTCTTGTAATTAAAGTGTTTATTGAGGCAATCATTACACTGGCCTCTTATAAACAGGAATCCCGGTGTCCCATACTTAAATATATACATTAATTTGTCTAGTAATTAGCACCTTCTATCAATTTATTTATGGGAGGACTTATAATGTTAAGGAATGAGCAAAGTGACTTCGTTCCTCCAGATTGGCATCATTCATCTTTAGGCCCTTCGTCTTTCCTGGGGCTCCTGGGGGGCCTTTATATAATGGACCCATAACCACCAATGTGAATGTCAGCTTCTTCCGACAGCCCCCATTGCTGCGCTCTACTGAGTTAGTCCACCAGATGGAGCCTGGAAACGCCCAAATGTCCTCTTCGTACTGGAGAAGTTGAAACCACTTTACATTTTGTATTGATTCCAGAACTGAATTGGTCATACTGAGATAATTCAGAGCTATTAGTATTTTTAGCACAAAGTGGTAACACAGGAGGGAACCATTATGGTTACAGATGGAAGAGACTAGCACCTACAACTACCTCACTCAGACACTCCAGTGCTCTAGTGTATGAGCTGTACGTGATGATGTTCACAACGATATAACAATGCTGGGTGAACTGTTCTCACCTTGGATATTTTAGATTCTAATACAGGTTTGGGGCCTGTTATCCAGAATGCTTGGGACCTGGGTTTTTCCGCTCAACGGATCTTTCAATAATTTGGATCTTCATACATTAGTTCTACTAGAAAATCATGTAAATATTAAATACACCCAATAGGCTGGTTTTGCCTCCAATAAGGATTAATTATATCTTAGTTGGGATCAAATACAAGGGACTGTTTTATTATTACACAGAAAAAGGAAATCAGTTTTAAACATTTAAATTATTTGGATAAAAGGGAGTCTATGAGACACATCCTTAACATAATTTAGAGCTTTCTGGATAACAGGTTTCCAGATAACAGACCCCATACCTATATTATTTAATGCTAAAGGAGATACAGTGTGTGACTTTAAAGGGGCATTATACAAACCAGTTACATCCCAACTGATGGGCAGATTGACATCAGCATCAGCACATGGAATAAACTGGTGGATTAACTTCCACACCCAAGGATCAGGTCACATGGGAGACCCTTTTGGACCCATCTGATGACAACACAATACAGAAACCCTACACTTTTTAAACAATACTCTGACCAAACCAGAGGAGACACGTGCACATGGACAGGTGTAGCTAGCCAAATCATTTGACCAACACATTTATCACTACAGTGTCCACCTGTTTGGCAGGCTGATTGATTGGATAGAGTAGAGTCTTCGCCAATGAATGACCATGTTAATGGTGGTCATATATACACAGCGTTTGTCCACATGTTGGTCTATCACCTCCTTAATGTCAAACTGATGAGCCTATTTTTGGAAAGTGATGTCGAGCAGCCTGAACATCTACCTCCACCTCTAATTCAACTTCAATTTGTCCCATAGGGCATCCAAATTCTAGCGCTGGCCAAAACCATTGTTTTGGTGGGACAACAATGATGAGTGGTTGGACTAAAGAACCAACCGTGTTTTGACTGCCTCCCACACATGAGCACTGCTACCCATCTGAGAAGTTCTGCACCCTGTACTTGGAACTTTAAGGCTTAAAGGGTCAAACAATCCTTTAAGGAGACAGATCACTGTAAAGTCATTCTGCTTTGGGGTCTCTGGAGAAACCCAAAGCAAAAACAGACTCAAACAGAGTAGACAGGACCGGTGGATTATGCCTAAGTCCAATACAAGTCCCACTTGGGTTTACGATTGAGAAACTGAGCATGTTGCTATTATCCTGCACCTAATCTTAATGTACTTTATTTATGCCTCTTATGGATCCCGTCCTGTGATGCTCTCCGTCTCACATGTTTGCAATGTGTCTGCGGAAATTCCACAATCTGGATTCATTTAGACTGGAGTGTATATGGAGGCTCAGAGGATGCCATTGGCATTGGGCTTGATTGATGGCGTATTGTTACTATCTGTTCCATCTGCCATTCTGCAAGCGTGGATCCTGTTATAAGCTTTATTTTCTTAAAGTTACAGGTTCTACTTTAATTTACGTAAATGATCCCAGTGACATCTGCACAGCAACTTTCTGAACTAGTGCCCCACACTGATGTATTGTATTATTTCTCCTTTGTAATGGGAATATTCAGCCTGATGGAAGCTAAACAGATTCTCAAGCAGCGTGTTCATAAATGATCATAAACAATACAATTTTTGTAAGAGAGGTGAGGCCCAATGTTGTGGACACTGTTAAGGCGAGTAGCTCACCATACACAGTATGGTATAAGCTGGCAACTCAGTGCCTTTAAAAAGACAGTAGCATGTTGGCCTTTATATAGGGGTAAACTGATGGCCTCCCTGGCTGTTGCCAAGCCCTATGATTGTTGGAGAAGCTGCAGTGACTACACAGACCTGTCGAGTGCATGGGACCACTTGTCATAGGCAGACATGGTGCCCTCCTGCTGCCACTCCCTACATGGCACACAAGCTAGAGGGTGCCCAGGGGAAGTCCAGGCATCCACCACCTCCTCTGGATGCAACACTTCCTTAAATGTCTTAAAAGGATATTATTGTAACATATTAACTGAAAGTGAAGCATTAACCCTTTATGGGCTTCAAGATGGGCCTTCCATCCACTGCTTTGGGTCCTCTTTATGAGCCCAGTCCCTCAGTATAGGAAACCTCGGCATAAAGGGGAAACAAGAAGCCTGTATATAAAAGGAGACAAAGTGAAAAACAGCAGCAAACAGTGGTATAACTACAATACAGCAGACCCCGCAGTTGCTGACAAGTTATCACCACTGACAATGAATATGATAATAATAAAAGCAGCATTATGGTGTTTCAACTCCCAAGCCAAGCACAACACCAGCAATAAGATATGGCAATGAAACTTGGAAAACCAGTTAAAGGACACAAAGTGGCAGGATCCATTGTATCATGGACCCCCAACTTGGAGCACATAGATGAACCTCTGCAATGAGAATCACAACCTCTCTACAGGAATACATTTCTATATTGGCCCCATATAGTAGATTGTTGATAGTGCTAAACCCAGAACCCTATTTGTCAACATTTCAACGTGTGTCCTATGTAATCACCTGGAAATGTGTAAAAGGAGCATAATCACAGCAGTGTGCAAGGAATTGTGGGAATTCAAATCTTGGCTGGAGGAGAGCTGGCTGTACTAAATTTGTGTATCTAGTCGGAACCAGCAGTTCAGGAAATAGCAATGGGCAGATTAACACTGCTGTCAATGGCAATTCCATGATCACATTTAAAATATGTAAGGATCACTAAAGCCTTTATAAAAAAAACAAACCAAAAACATGGCAAAAAATCTTGCAATTTACTGATTGTACTGTACCAGCCCAAGGGTTCAGCAACACTATAACAATAAAGATCCAGGCTTTTCTGTTTGAGCTCCCCATCTTGGATCTTGTTAGACCATCGCTTGAGTGTCCGTGGCACTGCACATGCTCAGTGTTGGTTTCTGTACTGCCATGTAATGTAAATCTGGATGAATTACTAATCAGCCTTCTATCATGAACAGGGCTTCCATCAGGGGTGCACAGGGGGTACAGTTGTACAGGGCATAACGGGGGGCCAGGCTGTGCTGCACTTTCCGAATTAGCCAGGCCCCCATTGACAGAGCAGAAGACTCAATGATCTGAAGTCCAGAAGATCCGAAGTCCCAAAACCCCGAAGCCCAGAAGCGTTAACAACCTGAAGCCAACAAGACCCAAAGCCACAAAAGGAGCCGAAGGAAACAGATGAAGCCAAGGACAAGGAAGAAGAAATTAAGGTAATTCCCTCTGAACACCAATGTGTTATTTAATTTTATTAAACCCCTGGTCACCAATGTATTATTTTAATACTCTATAGGCACCTGACCACCAATGTTTTTTTTTTAACTTGTAAGGGGGGACTGGCCACCAATGGGTTTTTAGCACCCATGTTTGTGTGGCTTTTTGATTTGTTTGGTCTCTATGGAGAGGTTTGTGGTGATGGGCGGGGCCCATAAATTTTTGTTGTATGGGGCCTGTGATTTCCGTGATACTGGCCCTGATCATGAATGCTATATTCTATATATACAGTATATTGTGAGTTGGTCCCTACGCTGTGACACCAGCCCAGGGCTTGTGCTGAGAATCAGCAGAAAAGAAGATGGGGAGCTACTGGGGCATCTGCATTGGAACATATCTTCCCTGCTGAAGGGCTGCAGTCATCCTGACCTAGTACAGATTCCCAAAATATAAGAGGTAGCATTTGTAGCCTACTTTTATGTGGAGCTCTAGTTCTCCTTTAAGGGGGAAATTGCCGTCTGAGGCTATTATCACCACTTTTCACGTTATTTCATCAAATGCATTTTTTCTATGCAAAATCAGGACTTTATTCACCTTTGAATTCCACGCAACTAAAGCCACAATGAATAAATTATTCATCAAGTAGCAAAATCATTAACTGGAGACCAATGTTCCTCAACTCAAGCAGGTGTAATGTTGATTTATATGGGCTGTGCCTCATTTACCAAAAGGTAAAGACATAGGCTGATTTTAAACAATGCTAAAAAATAAAAATACAGAGGGGCAAATTCACTAAGATGCGAAGTTGCGCCAGGCGCAACTTCGCCGCACTTCGCCACACTTCGCCAGGCGTATTTTCGCCAGCGCTCCGCAAATTCACTAAAATCCGAAGTTGCACACAGGGGTAGCGTAAGTTTTCGAAGTTGCGCTAGCGTTAATTCGCCAAGCGAAGTGAAGTTTCACTAGCGATGGTTCATTTGCATATGGCACGAAATTCAAATTTCAATGGAGGAACACGAATCACCACTTCAAATGCCTAGAAAACCTTCAAATCGGCAAATAAAAATGTTATTTTGCCCTACACATGTGCCCACTGTCTAGGTAAGTTGCCATGAGTCAGGAAATGTAGGGGGGAAGGAGGGGAGCCCCAAAAAATTTTTTGATCTTTTTCAGCCTATCACCCATCATGTAGAAAACACGCCAGCGTTTTTTGGGACTTAGAAAAAATTTGGACTTTTTTTGAAACAATCCCTATCTACTCTATTGCGCTTCGCCAGGTCTGAGGTGGCGAAGGAAGTCTAGCGTAAAAGGTAGCGTTCAGTACACTGCGCAAGTTAGTGAATTTGCGTAGTTACATCGCTAGCGAAAATTCGCCTGGCGTAAGTGTGCGAAGTAACACTAGCGAATTTATGCCAGCGTTCGTTGAATTTGCGAAGTACCGAAAATGCCAAATGATAGCGAATTGACGCTAGCGTTCGGCGCTTAGTGAATTTGCGTCAGAATCTCAACCCAATTGAGAATGGAGGAGGAGGCAGAGCTTCATCCAACAGAGAAGTAACAATATTTACAGATGGAATTTTCATAACCATAAAATGTAAGCAATGCTTTCAGTGTGGAGATTCCATGCCAGCACCAATGCAGCTCTTTAACATAAGTCTGATACCTGTGAGAGGATCAGACAAAAAAAATAAGAAATCAATATAAAAATTTTGTAGAAATCTGCCAACACAAAATGTAACTTCTGGACAAATTATGGAAAGTCTTAAGCACACCAGGGATGTATGAAGAAAATAAAGGGGGGGGGGTGCTTTTTATTTTCCAGAAGGCGTGTTCCCTTATGTTGATATCATTCTGCTGATAGACACATGGAAACATGCACATTCCTTTCTTGTGGGAGCATACGAAAAGAATAGAATGTCTGGGATGATTGTCCTAGTTGGGCAGAGACCTACAAAAAACTGGAAAGGTCAAATAACATTGAAACCGCGATATAAAGCACCAACAGACAAATCCAAGATAAAAAGAAAACAAATATTAAATCACTGCTTTCCAAAAAAAAATCAGCGTTTCCACAGAAAGATCTACAATAAACAGAAGGCATTCGGCGTTAGGTGGGGTTTGAAAAATAGAATGAGATACGCCGGGTTTTTGGCTTGATTTCTGGTTTCTTTAGTGATAAACAGGTCTAACATCTCGCGGCACAAGAGATCAGCGGAAAGCCAAAGAAATCTCTGTTGTTTTCATTTATGGCTTTAACAGATGCTGAGATTTTCAGACTTTTTGGGTTCAGGCTCTTCTTTGTGACCCAACAATAAATCAACTTTACAGACACATTAAAAACATCACTAAGTTACTCAAGGAAAGGATATAACCCCCAAGTTTCACCATAACTGGTAGTGATGCGCAGGTCATCGAAAAGTCAACCCGCTCCCAACCCAAACCTAACACAAACCCAACCTGGCAAATCCTCTCTATTTATAGACCTGTGCTCAACGCACCCCAATATGAAAGGGGGTGTGGCATGCACACTCCTATAAATAGAGGCGTCGGAGAAGGAAGCCGGCAGAGTAAGATCATGAGTGGGGAGAAGGAAGGAAGAGCTCAACCCAAACACACCCAGATATCTGGTGCACAAGTTGGGCCAAACCCACCTGACACACAGGTAAATCCACAGGGTTTGGGATGGCTTTCATGTCACTAATAACCCGCCTTTTGGGAATTAGCGATTTGGGCGTGTCAAAAAGTCCAAAATGGATTGATAAGCAGCATTGACACCACATTTTTCGAAAGATAAACAGTTCAAGATTGCCTTGTATTCTGTAGACCTCAGGCTGAACTAACTTCTTCTGCTTGGACCTTCGTAAATGGGCAACACACAAGAACCTCATCATTTGGAAATCTATGTTTTAATATGCACAGATTTATTAATTTTTTTTCAATTATTGTATTTTTTTTAACCACAATGTAACTTCAAACCATGAAAAAGATATGAAAAGCTGTGCAATAAAAGTCCTTTTCAAACTAAACACAAAACCCATTCTTTTATATAAGACAATTAAAATCTCATCTGTCAATTAAATATTACCTGCCCCACCTCTATTGCCATTTTTCTTTTGGAAGTAATTTATATATAAAATTTCCCCAAATCATTTGTGCATACCTCCCAACTGTCCCTTTTTCGGAGGGACAGTCCCTCTTTTGACTGCTCAACCCGCAGTCCCTCATTTGTACTGGAAAGTCCCTCTTTTCTCTGCACTGAACAGCCAAAAAAAGAAACAAAGTTTCTCACTTAATTGGCTTTTAGCAGAGAGCCCAGAACAGCTAACAGGTGCAAATAAGATACTTTGTAACAATTTTGAGACACAAAAACACAGTTTAGATAAGGAGAAATATTTTCAAACTTTCATAACCTGCCAAATTTTGTAAAACAAACATGGTAATTAGGGGGTGTGGCCACAGAAAGGGGTGTGGTAAAAAAAATTGCTGCGCTACGTGGGGAAAAAAAAATATTGTCCCTCTTTTTACTTCCAAAATGTTGGGAGGTATGATTTGTGGACAAATTTATCAAAAATCTAATACAGCACCATTTCTTTTCCCGATTTATCTCATATTCATTTTCCCAGTGGTAAAATATTTGTTTTTCACTTATTTTATATTTTTTTCCCATTTTTAAACAGTTGTGAAAAAAATCTTTATTTCCAAGCACAAATTTTCCATTGTGAAAATGTATCACGCAAATCTTCAAATATTAGTAACTGGGAACATTTATTAGTCATCCTTTTTTTTTGCCTTCATAGACCTGGTGAAATATTTTGGTGAAAAAAAAAACATTAAAAAATACTTTACTAAAATTTTAAATTTGAAAAATCTCCATTTTAAAAATGATCACTACAGGTATGGGATCCCTTATTCATAAACTAATTATTCAGGAAGCTCTGAATTACGGAAAGGCCATCTTTCATAGACTCCGTTTTAATGAAATAATCAAAATTTGTAATAATGATTTCCTTTTTCTCTGTAATAATAAAACTACTTTGCACTGCATCCAAACTAAGATATAATTAATCCTTATTAGATTCAGTACCTGGGACTAAAAAGCAAATTCTGCACATCAGACATCTGTCCTGTGATTCAAGGCTGGAAAATGATATTTAATAGGACATTCTGTTTAACAAGACAAGCCTGTGCATATCAAATTTTCTCTTTTAATCACCCAGAGAGCTCTTTAATAAGGAACAGACATTGGGTTTAGAAGAATATAGACAAGTGGCTTATTTATGATTCTCTTGAAAAATAAATCCGTTTTTTAAATTTTTTTTCATAATAGCATTATTTTACTAACAATTAAAGTTATACCAACAACATTGTGCTTTGTCCTCAGGACACAATGTTTTTTTTAAAAAAAAAAATGTTTTTATTTTACTTGTGGGTTGACAGCTTTCCAAACTTCTCAGCCCTGGTCACTATGGAGCACCAGAAGTTGGGTTGTCTATGGGACTGTGCAAAGTTCTCCATCTTAAGTGGGATTAGAAAGGGGACTCCTGTAGCCCCAAAAATGTGGTGATTTGAAACAACAAATGGTCATCTATAAAATATTAGGACACACCTGAAATTCCAAGCCTTTTAAGTGATCATGTCACCAAACAAGGGGCTTTCCCCAGGGGTGCCAGGAGTAATGGCAGAGAAACCCATTCTGAATGTTTGTTTGGGGGGAGATTTTAGGAGGATGCTTATTTGCACCTGAAAATGGTCAATTGGGGTGAGATTTGGGGCAAACACTTATTATCTTTCCTGGACATTCTTGGAACATTTGCCAAAAACCCAACCAAGTTCTAGACCTCCAATGCGTCATTAAGACCAAAAATGTCTGACAACCACTGATTCAAATCTTAGCAATTCCCAATAGCCCCCCCTAAACAATAGAATTCTATGTTGAATCCCTCATGCAGTAGCATGTATGTCTATAACCAATACTGTAATGTTGTACCGGAAAAAGTAAAATTTTCCCCTTTTGTATTTGTTTATATTATTAAATCTGAATGTACCCTTTTCCCCCATTATTTTGTTTTCAGTAACTGATGGTTTCAGTCTACAGTTTCAGCCCATTTGAAGAACAAAGCCTAAATAATAAAGAGAACATTGCTTCCTTACCATCAGTTTCTCTACTAGCCTTTCTTTCTTCAAGCCTCTCCTCACCATCCCAACCTTTGAACTTCATTTCTGTTCGCTCCTCAACACTTTAATAACAACAAGCTTCTCCCTTGCCCTTTGGGAGGCTTATCCACTTTCTTACAAACTTAGAGGAGCTCACAAATCTTTCAACAACAACGTCTTCATGAAATCTCAGTCACCACCCCCAGACCCGGGTGCATTTTCCTGTGGTGGCCTAACAGCTGGGGTGGACATCATGTTCTTTACTAAACACTTCACTCCTTTTTGTCTCATTTTCATCTTTTGAAGTTAACGTGATTCTTATCTTTTTCACCCATCCCAATTCTTTCTCCACTTTCATGTGGATTCCATGTTGTAGTCATTTTCCGACCCTTTGGTTTTCCACCTTTCAGTTGCCGAATAACATCTGTGCTTGGTTTGCTTGTTTCCTTGCATTGACTGCTCTGTGTGACCCTGACATATTATTCACATGCCCTGAAATCTCGCATTATTTAATTTCTCCCTCCCCTCTCATTGATAAATTTCCAATTTGCCTCTTAACAACCCATTTACATAAACCCAAAAAACCCAAAGACCCATGAAGACCTTTTTCAAAGCTCCCACCTAAGGATCTGTGTAAATCAGCTCATTTGATCAATTGTTCTGCAGAATCTCTTACAACATTTTGACCACAGTAATTGGATTTATTGACTACTTATGGCAAAGTTGAGGGAGGAATTGTGTGCTCTGTTCTCTTCTGCTATCAGATAAAGCACATATCATAACAACTTATTCACTTTCTCCTACTCACATCCATCCATCTGCCTGACACTTCTTGCTCTATCTGTCAACTAGGAAGTGTTGGAAGGGTTACTGCCTGCTCTGCTCTCATTTCCCTACAGAAATAGGGATTGGTAACACTAGATAGGTACCTAATATATAGAGACAAGAGGAAAGTGTTGGAAGGGTTACTGTCTGCTCTCTCATTTCCCTACAGAAATAGGGATTGGTAGCACTAGATAGGTACCTAATATATAGAGACAAGAGGAAAGTGTTGGAAGGGTTACTGTCTGCTCTCTCATTTCCCTACAGAAATAGGGATTGGTAGCACTAGATAGGTACCTAATATATAGAGACAAGAGGAAAGTGTTGGAAGGGTTACTGTCTGCTCTCTCTCATTTCCCTACAGAAATAGGGATTGGTAACACTAGATAGGTACCTAATATATAGAGACAAGAGGAAAGTGTTGGAAGGGTTACTGTCTGCTCTCTCTCATTTCCCTACAGAAATAGGGATTGGTAACACTAGATAGGTACCTAATATATAGAGACAAGAGGAAAGTGTTGGACGGGTTACTGTCTGCTCTCTCTCATTTCCCTACAGAAATAGGGATTGGTAGCACTAGATAGGTACCTAATATATAGAGACAAGAGGAAAGTGTTGGAAGGGTTACTGTCTGCTCTCTCTCATTTCCCTACAGAAATAGGGATTGGTAACACTAGATAGGTACCTAATATATAGAGACGAGGAAAGTGTTGGAAGGGTTACTGTCTGCTCTCTCTCATTTCCCTACAGAAATAGGGATTGGTAACACTAGATAGGTACCTAATATATAGAGACGAGGAAAGTGTTGGAAGGGTTACTGTCTGCTCTCTCTCATTTCCCTACAGAATTAGGGATTGGTAACACTAGATAGGTACCTAATATACAGAGACAAGAGGAAAGTGTTGGAAGGGTTACTGTCTGCTCTCTCTCATTTCCCTACAGAAATAGGGATAGGTAACACTAGATAGGTACCTAATATATAGAGACAGAGACAAGAGGAAAGTGTTGGAAGGGTTACTGGTAGCACTAAATAGGTACCTAAAAGGTATTGGCATTTACTGCTTGTGAATTGACAGTTGACTTATTTGTTCCCCTGGGTAACACAGGAACCATAGGTGGGTGTATAGGCAGAGGGGTGATTTTATTTTTGGGGAAGCTAATTAAAGGCATTTTGTACATAGATTTCTAGTGCCAACTTCATGTATAATACAGCAAAACACATGGCAGGGAAAATACAGGGCCAATTTCAAGGTTCCAAAACAAGTGACAGGATAAATGTAGTGCCAATTTAATGCATAATACTACAGAAAACACGAGAATATAAATATAGTATCCATTAATTGTATGATATACTCCAGAAAACACAAAAGGATACATGTAGTGCCTTTTCCAAATATAAGCCCCCCCAAACATATGGCAAATACAGTGCCCATTCATGTTTAATCCTCCAAGCACTCCTGCAAAGATACAGTGACTGGCCCACCGTGAAACCAGGAAAAGTCCTGGTGGGCCCAGTTATCAGTGGCCCTCATGCTGCTAAACATTTGGCCTATTTCATGGCCATTCCTTATTTCTATGAGAACAAAAGGCTAAATAGATGGAATAATAGATTATAGTATGTAAAGAAAAGAGACTAGGAGAATAGAGGTTGAGTGAGGAAAGGAAGAATAATAGTACTGAGAGTGGGCCCCTGGTCTAAGGTTTTTGGGTGGGCCCATGGTGTCCCTGTCCGACACTGCAAAGATAAATGCACTGCAAGTTCCATGTATAATACCCCAGAACACATGGCATGATAAATACATTCCCAGTTTTAAAAGAGAAGGAAACCCAGTCGGCGCAAAAACCCTCCCCCTCCCATGTGTAGCGATCTTCTTCCTGCTTTGACCGGCATTTTGGCGCATGCGCAGTAGGAGCATTTCTCCGGTACGGATCTACTGCGCATGCGCCAAAAGTCATTAAGTTTTCCGATTTCACTTAGTGACTTTTGGCGCATGCGCAGTAGATCTGTAACGGAGAAATGCTCCTACTGCGCATGCGCCATAATGCCGGTCAAAGCAGGAAGAAGATCGCTTGGAAGAAGATGGCGTCGGTGAACTCCGTAGACTGGACCTGCGCAGAAGGGTAAGTAACAAGTTAGGGGCATTTGCCCAGTGAGACAGGTAGGCCAGGGGGGAGGAGGGAGGGGAAGCAACACAGGGGAGGGGGGGAGGGTTTTGCGCCGACTGGGTTTCCTTCTCCTTTAAGTGTAATACATTCCAGGCTTCAAGCTCTTTGGGGCAGAGGACCCCTTCCTCTTGTCTCTTAGCACTTAAACTTGAATATAAATAAGTCATTTATACTGACTTGTTTGTATTGATTTCTATCTATTAAATTATTGTATTATATATCTGTAATCTTTTTATGAGCTGATAGAGCCTAGCGTGAAGGCCAGTTAGGGGGAGATTTGGGTGAGTGCTTATTTGTACCCTGGGTTCCCCTGGAACTATAGCAGGGTGACACCCCAATGTTTCTATATATCTGTAACCTTGTTATGAGCTAAGGGGGCCCAGTCTGAAGGTCAGTTAGGGGGAGATTTGGGGTGAGTGCTTATTTGTACCCTGGGTACCCCTGGAACTATAGCAGGGTGACACCCCAATGTTTCTATATATCTGTAACCTTGTTATGAGCTAAGGGGGCCCAGTCTGAAGGTCAGTTAGGGGGAGATTTGGGGTGAGTGATTATTTGTACCCTGGGTACCCCTGGAACTATAGCAGGGTGACTGTTACCCCAATGTTTCTATATATCTGTAACCTTGTTATGAGCTAAGGGGGCCCAGTCTGAAGGTCAGTTAGGGGGAGATTTGGGGTGAGTGCTTATTTGTGCCCTGGGTACCCCTGGAACTATAGCAGGGTGACACCCCAATGTTTCTATATATCTGTAACCTTGTTATGAGCTAAGGGGGCCCAGTCTGAAGGCCAGTTAGGGGGAGATTTGGGGTGAGTGATTATTTGTACCCTGGGTACCCCTGGAACTATAGCAGGGTGACACCCCAATGTTTCTATATATCTGTAACCTTGTTATGAGCTAAGGGGGCCCAGTCTGAAGGTCAGTTAGGGGGAGATTCGGGGTGAGTGCTTATTTGTGCCCTGGGTACCCCTGGAACTATAGCAGGGTGACACCCCAATGTTTCTATATATCTGTAACCTTGTTATGAGCTAAGGGGGCCCAGCCTGAATATTATATAACAACCCTTAAGAAAGGAGGAGAGGGAGATTGTAGCACTATGGCACATCTGGTTACAATGTGATAGTTGCTACAAATAAGACAGGACGGGAAACTCTACTTTTAACCTGTTTTATAATCCATTCTGCTGCCATGGGGCCCCTTCCCTAACCGCACACAGGAGAATAGAAATATATATATATGATCACTTAGATTCATTGCATTTCTCTCTGTGTTTCTCGCCTGCCAGAAGATTAGACCAAGTTCAATAGTCCTGAGGGCATAGAAGGGAACAGACCCTCCGACACCTGTGAATAACGGAGCGTTTCGCTGTCCCTTGAAGCTTTTTAATTGTTCTCTGAGTTGAGAGTTAAATATGGAATCTGTGATTTAGCACCTGGTCCAGGAATTCAAATCTAGAGAAGGACTTCATAGACTTTATACATACCTGCACTGCCCACAATATTCCTTCTGTCTAGCTGTCCATATGTACTTAACCAACAGCCCCCAAACCTGCCATCGGGGGGCGACAGGTGGGAATTCTTTCAAGTTCCCTATGGCAATAGAGAGTCAGGAGAAATACAATGGTCTAGGTTGGGGATCCCCAACCTTTTTTATCCACATTCAGATGTAAAAAGAATTGGGGCACAATACAAGCATGAAAGATTTTTCTGGGGGTACAAAATAGGGGCTGTGATTGGCTATTTTGTAGCCCCTATGTGGACTGGCAGGCTACAGGAGAGTCTGTTTGGCAGTACACCTGGTTTTTATGCAACCAAAACTTGCCTCCAAGTCTGGAATTCAAAAATAAGTTCCTGCTTTGAGGCCACTGGGAGCAACATCCAAGGGGTTGGTGACATGTTGCTCATGAGCCACCGGTTGGGGGTCACTAGTTTAGGTAGTCTGACTGCTGCTTGCTTGGGGGCTGTGATAAATAAGTAGTATGAGTGCCCTATGATTTCTCATGGTGGCCTTTACAGCTGCACATGGTTGGACTGGTGGGTGCAGGGCCCACTGTGGCTGCCATCCCAGGGGTTCACGCACCCCTCATGTGCCCCTGCTGCACCGGCCGCACTCCCATCTGCCCCACTGCACCGCCCACACTCCCATTGGCCCCCTGCTGCACTACCTGCACTCCCATGGGGCCCCACTGTACCAACCGCACCCCCATGGGGCCCCCGTTGTGCTCCCCGAACCCCCTACAGGGCCGCCACCACACACCCTAACCCCTCCCCTGAGCACACGTAAATTTAAAGTACCATCAGCAGAGGGAGATCAACGGCCTAGGGGAGCAGTGGAGACAATCAGGTCTGGGCCGGCGGGGCCCACCTCGTTTTTCCCGGTTGCAGCCCTACATGCCGGGCCAGTTGGGTGGGAGAGTTCAATGAGCACCTTTAAAAAACTACTCAGACCCCATCCAATGGTTCATTCTACTTATATGTGTCACACGCTGAATGCCAAATCCATCCATACATTGTTATCCTTCATTTGCAAATGCAACTGAGAAATATTATTGGATATAATGACCATCCCAAAAAAAATTCACCTTCCAGTTCAAAGCTGGGATTTGCTTTGGCCGGGTAAACTAAATAAAAAACAAAACCGGGATTTAACACCTGTAACTTAACTTTTAGTATGTTAGAGAATGGCCAATTCTAAGCAACTTTTCAATTGACCTTTATTTTTTTATAGTTATAGCCTTCCTCTTCTGGCTCTTTTCAGCTTTCACGTGGGGGTCACTGACCCCATCTAAAAAGAAAATGCTCTGTAAGGCTACAAATGTATTGTTATTGCTACTTTTTATTACTCCTCTTTCTATTCAGGCCTCTCCTATTCATATTCCAGTCTCTTATTCATATTTGAAAGGGTAATTTGGACCCTAGCAATTGCACCCTAGTAATTTGGAACTTAAACTAGAGAGCTTCTTAACAAAAAGCTAAATAACTCAAAGACCAGACTCTCTGTATCATACTAAAAGTTAACTCGAAAAGTGAACAACCCCTTGAACTACGTGTTACAGGCCCCACCCACTTTCCCATCATTTTGGGTGTGGCCAAACCAGAAATGGCGCAAAGCAATTGCACAAAATATAGCTGCCATATAGACTGGTGAGCGCACGGAGCAATTAAACAAAGACAGTGGTACAGACTTTAATTAAAGCTGATTTGGGCAGAGTGTTTGGTATTGGAAATGGAACATAACTGAAAGTATCTCGGGGGGGGGGTAGTGTTGGAGAACCAGACCCTTCTTCTATCATTCCACTTATTCTCTCTAGGAGAGGTAATTCCTAACTGAGAAGCCCATTGGGTGGTCTGATTTTGGCAGGGGTCCATCCAGTACAGTATGGTAATAAAACATTGGGGTCTTTTGGCCTCTATAAGTGTTTTACTATTGACTAATGGCAGCTCGGGGGCCCCTGATGAGGCGGCTGATGCATCGCGATGGAAATCGGAAATTCTTCTCTATTTAGTTTTTAGTGCGCAAAACCTGAATTTCCGTGAATAAAAGAACATCGATCTCACCTTTTCTCACTGTAATTCAAAAGAAGTAAAAATAATCAAATTAAAGAAAATATAAACTGACTAATGGATGATGTACAATTCCCTCTATGATTCTGGTCTGTTAATTCAACGTTAACGAGCAAATCCAAAACACAAATAATCAGCCTGATTGCTCCATTTTTAATTATCGCTAAATGACAGCACACTGCTGCTTATCCCATTTGTTCAAGAAATAAATAAAAAATAATAAAATATATAATGAGTGACTTATTCACTTTTATTTTTAGGTCTCTGCGGGGAATCACCATTAATGGGGACATTAAAGGAATTTTTTACTCAAATTTTACTTTTTATTATACTTAACGTTAACAGCTATTTTCCCAATGTGTTTAAACTGGATCTTTCAACACAGTTCTCAGTTATACAGATAGCTAGAATCTCAGCTGCCATAAAGCAGGACAGGACTGCTGCTTACAATGGGGATCAGATAGGATCTGTGCAGCCACTGGGACAGAATGTTCTGTTATACAGATAGCTAGAATCTCAGCTGCCATAAAGCAGGACAGGACTGCTGCTTACAATGTGGATCAGATAGGATCTGTGCAGCCACTGGGACAGAATGTTCTGTTATACAGATAGCTAGAATCTCAGCTGCCATAAAGCAGGACAGGACTGCTGCTTACAATGTGGATCAGATAGGATCTGTGCAGCCACTGGGACAGAATGTTCTGTTATACAGATAGCTAGAATCTCAGCTGCCATAAAGCAGGACAGGACTGCTGCTTACAATGTGGATCAGATAGGATCTGTGCAGCCACTGGGACAGAATGTTCTGTTATACAGATAGCTAGAATCTCAGCTGCCATAAAGCAGGACAGGACTGCTGCTTACAATGTGGATCAGATAGGATCTGTGCAGCCACTGGGACAGAATGTTCTGTTATACAGATAGCTAGAATCTCAGCTGCCATAAAGCAGGACAGGACTGCTGCTTACAATGGGGATCAGATAGGATCTGTGCAGCCACTGGGACAGAATGTTCTGTTATACAGATAGCTAGAATCTCAGCTGCCATAAAGCAGGACAGGACTGCTGCTTACAATGGGGATCAAATAGGATCTGTGCAGCCACTGGGACAGAATGTTCTGTTATACAGATAGCTAGAATCTCAGCTGCCATAAAGCAGGACAGGGCTTTTCTCCCCCAATTTGTCTACAACTGCTGCTCCTCTGAGCTGTGCCTGGGGTGCAGGATAATTGCCCAATTTGCACTTCTCTAAATCCCCCAAGTTCCACTGCTGGTTCCTGGCTGTATTTCCAGTAAACACACAGAAATCTCAGCAAAGTATAAGTGGATGTGTGTCAGTAGGACGGGTTATTGATTGTGTCTGTGCGTGCGGAGACCCCCGAGCAACAGGACAGGGTGGGTTTAACTACCATCTCACTACCATGTGACCTTATGGCTTCTCTATGTTCTCAGGTGCCAAAAATCCAACTTAGATACAAGGCAATAGTAATGATAATGCAACTGGATTTTCCTTCTAAACCTCAAGGATATTTATGGGCCAATACATAGATGTATGGGACCTGTTATCCAGAATGCTCGGGAACTAGGTTTTTCCGGATAATGGATCCCATACATGTTGAAACATAGTTATATCATATTGAATATTTACTAAATTACTAAATACACAAATATCTGACAAGAAATATTTATTATTATATGAAAAAGGCCACACTACAATATTATTATATTATTATTATTATTATATTATATTTCATCTTCATCATTTATTTCTATAGAGCCAGCAAGTTACATCTGTGCTTTACATTCATTTGTAACAAACAGGGGTCTTACAATTATTTAACAAACAAGGGTTACAGAGGAATCATTTTAGGACCACAAGAGCTTACAGTCTCATTTAAATTTTTTCATTTTTAATTAGTTGTTAAATTGAAGTTTTCTGTTGGACAATTTATTACCATTAGGAATAACATTTAAAAAATCATGTTTAGTGGGTTCACAAGAGATTGTGAGGGTGATATTTTTTTCTACCAGCAGGGGGCAGTGCAGACTTTATGACCAGCTGTGTGAAATGCGTTTCGTGTTACCGAAACGAGCGTCCTGCTTCCCAAATCTCATCTGTATTCATTTGTATTCATTATATGTACTTTCCGTTAGTTGATTTATTCCAAGGGACGTGTTAATTCCCTATAGAATTTAAAATATTTTACAAACTTTTTTAAAAATAAAAATTAAATTTTTTTAAATCATTTCAGTTTCTTCGTAAAATGGAAATCTAATGGTTTTTGTTTTCAAGTGCAAAAACCCGGTTTGCAACTCTATAGCTGGGACTGTATTACAACTCCCGGCAGGCCTCAGAGGTCACTACATTTTGGATTTACCAGTGAAAGTACTTCAGGCATGAGATTGGTTATCCAGAAAGCTATCTTTGCTTAAAATAGACTCCAATTTAAAAAAATTATCCAAATTTTTAAAAATGATTTCCTTTTTCACTGTAATAATAAAACAGAGGCTTCTTCAGGTATGGCACCTGTTATCAGATATGCTGGGGACCTGGGGTTTTCTAGATAAGGGATAATTTGGATCTTCATACCTTAATTCTACTAATAAAATCATATAAACATTAAATAAACCCAATAGGCTGATTTTGCTTCCAATAAGGATTAATTAAATCTTAGTTGGGATCAAGTACATGGTACAGGTATGGGACCTGTTATCCAGAATGCTCTGGATATGGGGGTTTTCAGATAAGGGATCTTTGCGTAATTTGGATCTTCACAAATCTAGAATCTGCTAGAAAATCATATAAACATTAAATAAACCCAATAGGCTGGTTTTGCTTCTAATAAGGATTAATTATATCTTAGTTGGGATCAAGTACAAGCGACTGTTTTATTATTACAGAGAAAAAAAGAAATCATTTTTAAAAACTCTATGGGAGACGGCCTTCCCAGAATTCTTAGCTTTCCAGATAAGGGGTTTCCAGATAATGGATCCTATACTTGTGTTGCTAATAGGGAGTTATAGTGAAACGTGGGTCAATAATTTCGTTAGGGGCCTATCAGCTCCTAGTGGAGAAGTCCGGAACAAGGAGGAAGCTTTAGGGCAAAGTTTGCGGTAACCAATCAGGGATAAGGAGATTTCAGGCAGTATTTCAATTGGCAGGCAGCAAAGGATTGTGGAAACAGGTTCAGGCAAGAAATAAAGTCTAGAAATACAATTAGGAACAATCAGGAATAAAGATAGAAATTCCTATTAACGGGCATTGAACCCGTGACCTGAAAGGTCTTTTAGTTTCAAATTTCCTGCCGCTATGGCATCAGTGAGCAGTTACATCACAAGACTTGAATAAACACGCAGGGGTCCGCCCCGCTTCACTTGCTGTTGAGTGTCTGGTGAATTTTTCCCTTCTATGTATATTGGAGAGGTGCCGACCTCTTTTCCGGACACCACGCTAATTGATTGGAGAGGCTGGGGACTCAGGAATCCTTTTTGTCAGTGCTGGGCGCCGCCATCTTGGTTGGGGAGCTCCTGACAGTACCCTCTCCCCCAGGGGGGCCACTGGACCACCGCATCTTGTTTCCGTGGAAATTGTTTGTAAAATTCCTGTACCAATTGAGGAGCATGGACATCAGCCTGTTTTATCCAAGTGCACTCCTCGGGACCAAAACCTTTCCATTGGATCAGGAATTGTAGAGACCCTCTAGAGATCCTTGAGTCCTAAATATTCTCTACCTCGTATTCCATCCACGGTGACAGAAGAAGGAGGAGATTGTTCTGAAGAGAAGCGATTTCCGGTTTTACCCCAGAACTCCTCAACACCTACTAACCTGCAAGCTGGACCTGGCCCAAGCCACTATGCTGCCATTTCTTATATACCCCTATGGACCTCCCCATCTCTGACATCACCAGAAGAGGCGGGGCAGTAAAGGAGCGAGTATTTCACGCCTTCATTATAGTATTGACACATTGCCAATTTCACTTGATGGTGGAAATCGTCATTTTTTAACAATGGGAAAATGAATTGAAAATATACAGGTATGGGATCCGTTATGTGCAAACCCATTATCCAGAAAGTTACAAAGGCTATGTCTCAGACTCCATTTTATCCAGGTTTTTAAAAAGTATTTCCTTTTTCTGTGTAATAATAAAACAGTAGCTTGTACTTGATCCCAACTAAGATATAATTAATCCTTATTGCAAGCAAAACCAGACTATTGGCTTTATTTAATGTTTACGTGATTTTCTAGTAGACTTAATGTATGAAGATCCAAATTAGAGAAAGATCCCTTATCCGGAAAAACCTCATGTTTCGAGCACTCTGGATAACAGGTCCCATAGTTGTACTTTGCACTTGATCCCAACTAAGATATAATTAATCCTTATTGGAAGCAAAACCAGCCTATTGGGTTTATTTAATGTTTATGTGATTTTCTAGTAGACTTAGGGTATGAAGATCCAAATTAGAGAAAGATCCCTTATCCGGAAAACCTCATGTTTCGAGCACTCTGGATAACAGATCCCATAGTTGTACTTTGTACTTGATCCCAACTAAGATATAATCCTTATTGGAAGCAAAACCAGCCTATTGGGTTTATTTAATGTTTACGTGATTTTCTAGTAGACTTAATGTATGAAGATCCAAATTAGAGAAAGATCCCTTATCCGGAAAACCTCATGTTTCAAGCACTCTGGATAACAGGTCCCATAGTTGTACTTTGTACTTGATCCCAACTAAGATATAATTAATCCTTATTGGAAGCAAAACCAGCCTATTGGGTTTATTTAATGTTTATGTGATTTTCTAGTAGACTTAATATATCAAGATCCAAATTACGGAAAAATAACCCCAGGTCCCAAGCATTCTGGATAACAGGTCCCATACATGTACCAAAATCCCATTATTTTGATCAAATGTAGCAAATAGTGAGATTATGCTTTCACTTCACAATCCTCAGGATTGAAATGGGTTTAAACGTTCTTTATAATTACAGTAATGTCTTAAAGCAAAGTCATAGTGAAATGAAACGCTTCCAGTTTCCCTGCTTTATAAATGATCCGCTTTGATCCCAATGATTTTGGGCTTCAAGTCGTGGCTCTGAGCACAAGGACTGACTTCATAATGTAGAGCTTGGTTGGATTTTCTTTTCACGCTTTAAACATCTTCATTCAATAAATTTCAATTAATATCAAGGGGAAACTGCTTCTAGCTAAGCTTTAATTTGCATATTTTCTTACCAGCGTAATTGATGTGTTGGCCCCCGGTGTTGCCGTATGGAGAACAGGCAATAGGTGTCAGCACTTCTGTGGTTTTCTCCAGTTTATTTAGGGAAAACCCATCATAACCGCTCCCTTTTATGCTGCTATAACCACACACAACGCATTTTGTACATTCCAAAGGGCGGCTTTCATTATTCTCCTTTTTTTAAATAAAAAACCATAAATGTGGTCTGTTAATTAAATCTCTTTAATGTTGCGTTCTTGGTGCAAGCAAAGACAATGTGGCTGCTTTCTCCTGGAAAATGTGGCAAATGGTGCTGTTAAAGGGGTAGTTCACCCTTGTATGTTATACAATGCCTTATTCCTACCAACTATGCAATTGGTTCTCATTATTTATTTTTATAAATACTTTCATATCGGGGTCACTGACCCCGACAGCCAATAACTCTTGATCTGCTAGGCTATGATTTAATTATTATTGTTACATTTAATTTTTTATCTTTCTATTCAGCCCTTTACTATCCTTATTCCTGTCTCCTGCTCAAACCACTGCCTGGTTACTAGGGCAAATAAGACCCTAGCAACCTGAGCTGCTGCTAAAATACCAAACTGGAGAGTTGTTTAATAAATGAAAAACCTCATGACCAATTGCAAATTGTCTCAGAATTTCAGTGTCTGCAGCATACTAAAAGGTAATTTAAAGGTGAACTATTTCTTTGACATCGTATTTCAAATGGGCCAAGCAATTAGCTGGAATGCTCTGTGAAAGGCCCAAAAGTGACTTTGTTTTTATTGACATGTGTAAACTTAGCAGGAATTCCTATTTTTCATATTTGTTTTATGATCTGCACTTGGATCATGGGTTTGCAGATCCAGTTGGTACTTTTATTTTAGATAGGGAGCATTTACTATGTCCTTCACATAGGGATGGAGTTAAAAAATGTCAAGGAACCATGTTTTTGTGCTAGCCACTATCAATCTAATTCCCACCAGCATCGAACTGGTGGTCCCCCACACCACCCTGCTCCATGCACAGATGTGTGGGGGAAGGGGGGAAGGACACAACGGCCGAGTCCAACCTTGATTCCCACTGTAGGAGCCAATCATCACCCTCAACCTGGGGGCAGGGCCGGATTCACATAGAGGGCGCCCCTAGGCCCATGTTGTTTGTCGCCCCTGGACCCTCCCTTATTTGCTCAAATTTTCATCATCCGAACCTGGAGCAATGGGGATTGGCGCACGGGAAATTAAAAAAAAATCTTATCTCCTGTGAATCCCCAGTGTTTCTGAAGCAATGTGGATGTGGTTGGGCAGCATGCCGCCCCCTTAATTCCTGCAGCCCTAGGCCTTGGTGGCCTCTCCGCCTGCCTGGGGGTGGTCATTGTGAAATATATTCCCCACCTAAAGATTTAATTCTGCAAACATATAGTTTTATATCCATTTTTAAAATGGTTTCTTTACCTACCACATCCTGAAATGTGCTTTTAGTGGCTCCATACACTTGCACACAAGAAGAACTCAATAATGGAAAGGAACATTAAAAGATAAAAAAAACACAGGACCCCAAATCCCAACAGATCAACCGCCATAAATGCGTTGTTGTGTTTCCTAAATATAGCAATCTTTGATGAGCGATGCAAAAATGGTGGGAAATGATGTGACAGACTCATATCTCAAAAATCCCCAAGAACGTCCTGAAGAAGTGAGCCACAGGCAGAATGCACTGAACCGGGACATCTGTGGTTAGGTTTGTGGGTGCCGATATATTTTTAGAGCTAAGTTATGTTACTACTTAAACCTTATTCCTTCTTCAGCCAGCAGTATAGAATAGCAACATGAATGAGTAATGCATTGACTTTGATGATGGAGACATGATTAAAAGGTAATGTCCATGTGCAGTAGAGCAGGGCTAGGAGAAAGTGAAAATATTTGTTGTGTTTTCTGCTTCCGTGTAAAGGTTTGACTTCCTCACTTCCTTCCTTTGCTTGATATCAGGAGGCAAAGCTTTGGCTGTTGTTTTATTGGAAAAGTATCCACAGATTTACCCACCAGACCCTGGTGGTATAATGAAGAGTGGAATGGTCTTTGAGGAGACCTCCTTCAGAAGATTTCTCCACTCATATATATTGTTGCATTGTCAGGGTGCAGAGGCAGCTGTTTAAGTTGAACACCGGAAATGATTTATAGTGCCATTATGGTGGGGTGGATATACATAGTATGAAAGCTTGAGTCAAACTTCTAGGCCTCTAAATTATAAATTATCATGCATGTTTGTTACTCTAAAGTGGGAGGTCCTCGACCTTTTTTTACCCGTGAGCCACATTCAATTCTAAAAAGAGTTGGAGAGCAACACAAGCATGAAAAAAGTTCCTGAGGTGCCAAGTAAGGGCTGTGATTGGTTATTTGGTATTTGTGGACTGGCAGCCTACACTATTCACTGTTTGGCAGGACACCTGGTTTATGTAACCAAAACTTGCCTCCAAGTAAGGAATTCAAAAAATAAGCAGCTGCTTTGAGGCCACTGAGAGCAACAGCCAAAGGGTTGGTGAGAAACATGTTGCTCATGAGCCAATGCTTAGGGATCAATGCTCTAAAACATTCGATTAAATACATGGCTGAGGATGAACAGCTTGAGGGCCACCATAACATATCATATATTCCCCTAAACATCCTAAGTAATGCAGAGATAGCCGCACACAGTTTAGTCTTCATGACATGGTAATTTGACCATAGGGCACTGTACCAGATCACAACTTTGCTATAAACAAATGTGAAGAGCTAAACTGCACAGGTCCCACCGCCCCAGCTTTTGGGCCAGTAGCTAAACTGGTTATTAGAAATGCACCAGATTGGCTTCACACGTGGACATGGAGCAATTGTTCTGCTCTGAATGATCTAATCCATCTGCATTCCATTTGGAACAAGTGTTTAGAAGTTTGGGTAGAATTCATGTGGTCATTTTTGTCGCATTTCCATCAGTAATTAGGGTTGGGCGAATTTCTTCACCTTATTTCGCCGCGGAAATGACGCCCATAGACTTGTATGGTGTCGTACATCAAAATAAAAATGACTTTGAGGGGCGTCAGCACCATTTTGCTGCCGGTGAATTTTTGATGAAACAGGTCAAATTCGCCTAAGCCTGTCAGTAATCACAGATACTGGTACAACAGCTAGCATCCGGGTCAGGGGTCATCAACCTTTTTTACAGTATATGAACCACAGTCAAATGTAAAAAGAGTTGGGGAGCAACACAAGCGTGTGACAAATAAGGGCTGTGATTGGATATTTAGTAGTCCCTGTGTGGTCTGGCAGCCTACAGGAGGCCGTTTGGCAATATACCTGTTTTTTATTCAACATAACTTGCCTCCAAGCCTGGAATTCAATAATAAGCACCTGCTTTGAGGCCACTGGGAGCAACATCTACGTGGTTGGGGAGCAACATGTTACTCGTGACTCGTACTGGTTGGGGATCACTGTATAGTATAGATACTGGTTTTGATGCAGGAAAACATTACTTAATTGCTTAAATGTAAAGTGGCATGGCATGGTGACATCACTTAACTTAGTTGATGGCCTGGCCAGTGACATCATCAATGCGGACATATTTATTGTGTTTTTGTTCCTTGGACTATCCTGTTCTACATAAACTCCCCTGGTAAAGTTCATCCAGGTTCACCAGATGTTGCAGCTTCAGCAATGAATAATAATATCTTGCAAAACCATCGTTGATGTATTTACTGAGTTAATGTTTACAGTAACTTACCTCCAGCTCCCATGATCAACGTACAGGTTGAGAATGTATTGAAATTTGGACAGAACAAGAAAGAATTACTGCAAACCCCTTGAACTCCTAAAACTTTCTTTGGGTTAAATATAACCTTATGTTCAGCATTATCTACATAAATGGGGGTTGAATCTGGCCCATGGCAGGCAGATTTCTGATTCGATAGCAATAATATATCACTCACAGATATAATCAGCCCCACTAATGTTAACAATAACTCCCAGGATCCCCTGTTGGGTTCACTGCGAGACAAGAACGAAAGTCTTGCACATCGTCTCTTTCATGAGCTTCACCCTGATTGTTCCCCTTGCGGTTTGGTCTTTTTTTGTCATGCACTAGACTCGGCTGCATGTCGTTTTTTTAGGAACACAATGTAGATCTTTGTGCTGCGCCTTTGGTATTTTAATGTGCAATATGGCTATGGGGTTGAGGCAGGCTCTCACTTCAAAGAGGCATATTATACAATCAGTTTTATGTGCGATAGCACATAGTTAGGAAGTAACATAAGATTTATGAGCATGACTGGTTATGTACTTTCTGAGGCAGGGTTTCTTCCTTACTTCCCCAGCTTTATTATTATTATTATTGCAGCGCAGAAGTGTGTTAACTGTTTTAGGGCTTTCAGCTTTATAAAGATGGAGAGAATCGGCACTAAATGAAGGACTCTGTTCCAACAAGGCAACGGGTTCCATTGCTCAATCTATACGGTCTTCCCACAAAGTGGTTGCCCTTTTTACACCCAAATCCATCAAGCAACAAGTGAAAGGCATAAACCTTGGATTTTGGTTATCAAATGTATACAATTTGACAGTAACAGAGAAAAAAAAAAAAAGAGGTCCAAACCCAACATTCACCCACTGTCTTTGACTTCTTGCTTTGGGGGCATTGAACATCAAAGGATTTTGTCTAAAATTAAAACTAGTCAATTTTTTTTAAAATATTGTTTTGAATGGAACTTTTCGATGGAGATTTATTAAATTCAAAAAGAACGCGTTTTTTTCAGCTTATTTTCCAATAAGTACTCTACAGTATGTCAAGGATTAGGTAGGGGGAGCTGTGGAGACTGAAGGGAAAGGGCAAGTCCTTGAGGCAGGAGCTGTATGTGCCTAGGGAACACTTGAAGGGAAAGCAGGAACAGGTTGATGAGGGCGAAGAGTCAGTCTGGATCAGGAGCAGAACATTACGGAGAGGGCAAAGATCAGGACTGGACTGGATTAGGCAGGAAGAAGAGGGCGACGACTCAACAGGAACAGACTGGACGGGGCAGGAGTGGAACAGGAACAGCCTGGATGGGACAGGACGGTGCGGGAGTAGATCAGATCAAACTGGGGATAGAGTGCAGAAGGAGACTAGAGCGGATAGCAAGACAGGACTGGAGCGGATAGCAAGACAGGAGCAGAAGGAGATTAGAGTGGATAGCAAGAGAGGACTGGAGCAGGATAGCAAGAGAGGACTGGAGGCGGATAGCAAGAGAGGACTGGAGCAGGATAGCAAGAGAGGACTGGAGGCGGATAGCAAGAGAGGACTGGAGGCGGATAGCAAGAGAGGACTGGAGGCGGATAGCAAGAGAGGACTGGAGGCGTATAGCAAGACAGGAGCAGAAGGAGATTAGAGTGGATAGCAAGAGAGGACTGTAGCAGGATAGCAAGAGAGGACTGGAGCAGGATAGCAAGAGAGGACTGGAGCAGGATAGCAAGAGAGGACTGGAGCAGGATAGCAAGAGAGGACTGGAGCAAGATAGCAAGAGAGGAATGGAGCAAGATAGCAAGAGAGGAACAAGGTACAAGGCAGGGTCAGAAAGCAAGAATAAGGAACAGGCGAGACAAGGTCGGTACAGGGTGAAGTCAGGGCAAGGTACAAGGTGGAACAGGAAGCAGAAATCAGGAACAAGCAAGGCAGGATCAAGGTCAAGGTACAAGATAGGGAAAGCAAGACAAGGACAGACAGACAAGGTGGAATAATAAGGGAAAAGGGGCAAGAGCTAGAACTACCTAGTTAGGGGCGCTGACGCAGTACTAGGAAAACCATGCAATGCTCTGGCAAGAAGTGGTCTAAGTGCTGCCCTTAAATAGGGAAGAGTCAGCCCTGATTGGCTGATGAAACTAGGTAGCAGCTGGGTTGGGGCTGTAGATGCCAAACATGCTGCAGCTGAGCTGGGGCTGGAGAGGCCAATCAGGCGGCAGCTGGGCTGGGACTGCAGAGGCCAGGTTACACATAGTGAGCAACCCTACAGGCTGCTCACCTGGCCAAATGGTTAAGGTATTGAGCCAGAAACCCAACGGTCCCCGGCTCAAATCCCAGCAATACCTGACACTCTATCACCCAAACAAACCTGTATGCGCAGTGTCTATCCAAAAACCTTTAATCTATTAATTGTCCCATCACAATAGGAACAGTGTTCCGGGAAAACCAGAAACAGTACAAAAATCAAATTCAATTTAAATCCCTTATTTGTGACAGAAAGAGGCAGATTTGCTAAAATTCTAATTTTCTTCTTGATTGCTAACTTATATACAGAGAAAGTTAATTGACCAAAAACATGATCACTTTAAATCATTTGCAAAAACACGCACTAAAATCCCATTCTGAATCCACAAAATCTTGATATACTACAATTCAAAGTTTTTTTAATTTCTGAAAAAAAATTAATTTGATCTGTTTCTTCTTGATTGCCAGCATATTTACAGAAAAACTTAAGTGACCAAAAACATTAAAATAATAAAAAATATAGCTTTAAATGTGAAAACAAACCTTCTGTTGGCAGACATTTTTTCATTTCTGTTTTTGAGGTTTTTTTTTCACTTTGCTAAATACGAAAATTAGAGTTTGACACAATTGTATTTGAAAAATCAAAATCAAAGAAGAAGAAAAACTTCATCACGGGCAAAAATAGTTTCCATGAAAAGTAAATAATTCACAGTGATGCAATTGAGTATAATTTCATGCAATTTGTGTCAATTTTCCAAACTCATATATTTATCATCCATAGCAATGTTCCCTTCTTCTCCCTGAATAAATCAAGATGAGATTCATTTCTGCATTTTGGTAACAAATACTTGGAAGGAATCGAAACCTTTTTCTGGTTTGCTGATGTTGAATCATTTGTTTAAACCAGAGAGAAGTTCTTCTGAGATGATTCTTTATACCACAAATATCCTTGGGTTTTATTTGCAAGGCCAGCACAGCCAGCCAATCACAGATGTTATCCTCATCTTTCAATGTAGCACACATTGCATTATTTATATTTTTTGAGTTTTAGTGGTTGGGTACTGAACTCCATGGAAATTCGATGGCTCAGGTGTATGGATGTATCTTTGCATCTTTGAGACAGTCATCTAAAGCTCTTCTTCTCTCCTACCTTTTGGCATGGGGTTTCCTATACTCAACCACTAAAAATGCACAATTGAAATACGTGAAAATGAAGGTGCAATATTATGAAGGATTTAGCCCATGGTCTTCTTTTCTGAGTAGTAAATTTGTTTTACCTTCTTCTTCATAGTTTCTGTTCTTTTTACAGGTGTTCATAGTCTACTATTGACCCTCGGCTGGTTGTTGTATAGATGACCTAGACATTGTGGTGACCCTAACATCACGGCAAGAAGATGCAATAAGGTGTTATTCAGTGTGAGTTACACTGACACTCAACTATAAGTTACACAATAGAAAGTTTGGGAGCCTCCTTTCACAGGTTGAGGACATGGTTACACCCTTTTTAGGAGGGACAGAGGGATTCAAAAGGGTGGAGGAGTGTGTTTGTATGTAAAGCCTGAATTAAAGCCATGCGCTAAAGAAATAACAATAGGAGGGTGTAGAATCACTCTGGGTAGAGATTTTGACTGGGCAAAAGGTAACAAAAAGAATTATCATTGGTGTATGCTATAAACCACCTGGTATAAATGTCGAGTATGAAGCCCAGCTACTCTTGCAGATACAAGCGGCTTCACAGCTGGGTCAAGTTGTTGCTATGGGTGACTTCAATTATCCAGACATTGACTGGGGTAATGGGGTTGCCAAGACAGAAAAAGCTAGTAGGTTTGTAAATATGCTGAATGACAACTTTTTATTCCAGCTCGTTCAAGAACCTACTAGGAATAACTCTCTTTTGGACCTTGTAATAACTAACAATACTGAACTCATCTCTAACATTTGTGTGGGTGAGGGGCATTTAGGGAATAGTGATCATAACATGGTCTCCTTTGAGATTCTGTTGCAGAAGCAATTCTATAAGGGAGTAACTAAAACACTAAATTTCAGACGTGCAAACTTTGACAGTATAAGGGCATCTCTGCAAGATATTAAGTGGGAAATGCTTTTCACAGGGTTAAACACAGAACAAAAATGGGAAGTCTTTAAAATGCTGCTTAATAAATATACTTGTCAGTATATTCCACTTGTAAGCAAGGAACGTCGTTGCAAAGCAAAACCTTTTTGGTTCAATAGAAGCGTTGGTGTTGAGGTGGGTAAGAAAAGATGTGCTTTTAAGGCTTTCAAGTTAGCTGGTACAGCCGAAACATTTATAAGGTACAAGGAGGCCAATAAATCATGCAAAGAAGCTATAAGGCAAGCTAAAATTGATATAGAAAAGGATATTGCAGCATTCAGTAAAAAAAATCCAAAATTATTTTTTAAATATGTTAATAGCAAAAAAATTAAGCAGGAAGGGGTGGGACCCTTACTATCAGAGGGGGGTCAGCTGGTTGATGAAAACAAAATAAAAGCGCAGATTCTGAACTCATATTTTTCATCTGTCTACACAAATGAGGAACCAGTAAGTGAAGGTTTCCTTCTTAACAGTCCCAATTCTAGTAATACAACTAATTATGCATGGTTCACACATGATGAAATTCAAAAGAGACTAGAACATGTTAAGATTAACAAAGGTCCAGGGCCAGATGGAATTCATCCCAGGGTAATTAGCGAGCTTAGCTCTGTGATTGCCAAACCTCTTTACTTAATTTTTCAGGATTCATTGAGATCTGGCATAGTGCCGAGAGACTGGTGAATTGCTAATGTGGTGCCTCTATTCAAAAAAGGATCCCGTTCTCAGCCTCAAAACTATAGGCCAGTTAGTCTGACGTCAGTGGTAGGAAAGCTTTTCGAAGGGTTAATAAAGGATAAGATACTGGACTTCATAGCAAATCATAATACTATGAGTTTGTGCCAGCATGGTTTTATGCGTAATAGATGTTGCCAGACTAACTTAATTTCTTTTTATGAGAATGTAAGTAGAGACCTCGATTCTGGGATGGCAGTGGATGTGATTTACTTAGACTTTGCTAAAGCATTTGATACAGTGCCACACAAAAGGTTACTGGTTAAATGAAGGAATGTTGGCCTGGAACATAGTATTTGTACCTGGATAGAGAACTGGCTAAAAGATAGACTACAAAGAGTGGTGGTAAATGGAACATTTTCTAATTGGATCAGTGTTGTTAGTGGAGTACCGCAGGGCTCTGTACTAGGTCCCTTGCTTTTCAACTTGTTTATTAATGACCTGGAGGTGGCCATTGAAAGTACTGGTTCTATTTTTGCAGATGATACTAAATTGTGCAGAACTATAGGTTCCATGCAGGATGCTGCCACTTTGCACAGTGATTTGTCTAAACTGGAATACTGGGCAGCAAACTGGGAAATGAGGTTCAATGTTGATAAATGCAGGTTATGCACTTTGGCAAAAATAATATAAATGCAAGTTATACACTAAATGGCAGTGTGTTGGGAGTTTCCTTAACTGAGAAGGATCTAGGGGTCTTTGTAGATAACACGTTGTCTAATTCTGGGCAGTGTCATTCTGTGGCTACTAAAGCAAATAAAGTTCTGTCTTGTATAAAAAAGGGCATTAACTCAAGGGATGAAAACATAATTCTGTCTCTTTATAGGTCCCTGGTGAGGCCTCATCTGGAGTATGGGGGCAGTTTTGGACTCCAGTCCTTAAGAGGGATATAAATGAGCTGGAGAGAGTGCAGAGACTAAGTGCAACTAAACTGGTTAGAGGGAGGGAAGAGTTAAATTATGAGGGGAGACTGACAAGGTTGGGGTTGTTTTCTCTGGGGGAAAAAAGGCGCTTGTGAGGGGACATGATTAGACTTTACAAGTACATTAGAGGACATTATAGACAAATAGCAGGGGACCTTTTTACCCATAAAGAGAATCACGTACCAGAGGCCTCCCCTTCAGACTAGAGGAAAAGAAGTTTCATTTAAAGGAACAGAGTAGGGGGTTCATCACAGTCAGGACAGTGAGGTTGGGGAATGCACTGCCGGGTGATGATTCAGTTAATGACTATAAGAGGGACTTGGATGATTTTTTGGACAGACATAATATCAAAGGCTATTGTGATACTAAACTCTATAGTTAGTATAGATATGGGTATATAGAATGTAATTAAAAGTAGGGAGGGGTGTGTGTATGGGACTGGGTTTTCATTTGGAGGGGTTGAACTTGATGGACTTTGTCTTTTTTCAACCCAATTTAACTATGTAACTATGTAACTATGTATCTTTGGCCATACGGTTGGGTGTTGTTTTTGAACACTGTGTCAAAACAAAGTCCCATTTTGTAAACCGTTATAAACGACACAACTTTCTGAAACTGTTATGCTATGAATATATTATTTATCATGTAATGCGAAATTGAACAGCACCATCAACTCTTGAAGTATTTAAAAAGCCTTTATTTATGCTTTTGTGGGCATCACCGCAACGTTTCAGGCCACGCGGCCTTTTATCAAGCTCGCCAATGGGAAGTGGCCATTGCAGAACGTGCACCATCCCCAAAGAATATTGAGAATCCATGTGCTGACTACTCTTTCTTCACATATATTATTTACCATGTGACACCATTTGACAGTGTTTTGGGGCATCTTCTACTTGTGAAGCCATGGAACCCAGTTGAAAGGCAGTTTCTTATTTTTCATCCATTTCTGTAGCAATAAAGTCAAAAGATAGAATACAAACTGCTTTGGTAGAACCTATTTGTGGTTGCTGGGGTCTTGAGTTCCGACCTGGACAGTATCTGCTAGAAGCTTGTATGTTCCTCCTGTGTCTGTATGGCTTTCCTCTGGATCCTCCAGTTTCCTCCCACACCCCAAAAACTTATATGCAATAGCATGGATGCTCAGGGGTTGGATATGGTGAAATCTAGGACCTACAGGCTGATCAAGGGCCCCATTAATCTCTTTTCATATCATTGTCATCCAGCCCTATGTGGTGTGGGCTACAATAACAAGTCATGTACAAACAGAAAAATACTCGTAAGCTCTGTTATTCATTCCACTGAGCCTCGTTATCACCGTATCTAAAGGGCCTCTCTGCTTGACATCTCCAATCCCTAGAATAATACAAGAATTCTAGACATTGCTCTCACAGCATGACAAATCTATGCATATGGGTTTAAATAAGAGAAAGGTGTATAGAGTTCCAGCCAAATCCACTTTTGAAGAGTTTTACAGTGTATCTTAGGGTTTGTAGAAAGATAAACACCTCCATAGAGTTGCCCTTTTGCTTTGGGATGCAGATTTGGTGTAAAAACAGCATTTTTTTCACATTCTAATTCCAACACACTATGGGGTCCAATGCATGGACCCATGAGTTTTATGGGTTGTCTAGCAGAGCAAAGATGAATTTCCACATGCTAATTAGCACATCAAGGCAAAGCAAAGAGTAAAAACCAACAAACACATTTTATGAGCAACGGAACCAATTCACACAGTGATGTAAGACTTCTTAGCTAATTGGAACCAATGAATGAACAGATGATACAGTAAGGGGGGCATGTGATACATGGGTACCAGAAATATAAACAGGGTTCTCTGCAGTCTCCACAACAATTCCCCCCCCCAATAAAATTTCCACTAGAAAAATTCCATTATGAATTCTGTGGTCTTTGGTGTTTTTGGCTTTATGGGACAGATTTTTCAAAATAAGAGATTAAAACTCACCATGGAAAAACTCACCCATTCCTATGGGATTTTTAGAATTTTTAGAATTTTTTAGAATTGTATTTATCAACAGAGTAAACCATTTGATAAATATGTTTTTAAAAATCCCATAGGATTGAATAGAAAGCGAGTGAGTTTTTCTGTGGTGCGTTCTAATCTCACATTTTGATAAATCTGTCCCCTAGATGTATTAAAATTTGAGAGTATTTTTTTCTGCAATTCCAGAAAATCCCAGCAAGAAAATCCAAAAATTTAAAATTTTTACTTTAAATGAAAAATTTTACATTCAGGCTTTCTGAACTAAAATTTTCCACATTTATGGAGAAAATCTTGAAAATTCAAATGAAAAAATTAAGGGGCACATTTACTTAGGGTCGAATATCGAGGGTTAATCAACCCTCGATATTCGACTGTCGAAGTTAAATCCTTCGACTTCGAATATCGAAGTCGAAGGATTTAGCGATATTCGTTCGATTGAACGATCGAAGGAATAATCGTTCGAACGATCGAAGGAATAATGGTTTAACGATTAAATCCTTTGAATCGAACGATTCTAAGGATTTTAATCCATCGATCGAACGATTTTCCTTTGATCACAAATTTGTTAGAAAGCCTATGGGGACCTTGAGCTAACATTGTGGTTCGGTAGGTTTTAGGTGGCGAAGTAGGGGGTCGAAGTTTTTTTGAAGAGACAGTACTTCGACTATCGAATGGTCAAATAGTCGAACGATTTTTAGTTCGAATCCTTCGATTGGAAGTCGTAGTCGAAGGTTGAAGTAGCCAATTCGATGGTCGAAGTAGCCCAAAAAAACATTCGAAATTCGAAGTATTTTTTATTCTATTCCTTCACTCGAGCTAAGTAAATGTGCCCCTAAGAGTTCTTTTAAACAGTTGAAAATGAATGCACTTGTGTAGGTAATTATGTGATCATGTTTTTTCTGTGACCTAATGTGATCAAGAAAAAAGCTCAAAATGTGAAAATTATTTCTCCTAGCTCAGAATCATAGTGATATACATAATTAAAAGGACACTTTCCCCCCTTTTTGACATGGGCTTATTTAATTGAGTTACGTTAAAAAGGTGCATAAACATTATAAGAAATATTAGAATATTTTTTTTCACGCAGACATATCTGATTCCACAGATTGAAACTGTCATAGTCTGATGAACAATTTGCCACCCCTCTTAGGCTCACAGTGTAATGCAACCCCTCAATTGTGAAGTGATGGATTCTGGGAAGTCCCACTGCTTTCCAGGAAATCTGTGCATCACCTACTATGGAAATCAGAGGGGCTTCAAGTCCAAGAATCTATCACTTCATAATGAAAAAGGTGAAGGTGGGGTTGCATCACCCTGTGAGCCTAATGGAGGTAGGGAAATGGTTTGTAAGAGTCAGAGACAGACTCTGGTTCCTTTCCAATCTTTTGAATCAGTTATGTCTGTGTAGTAAAAAATATACATTGATTCTGAAGTTGGACGTTCAAATCTCACCCTAATTGTCCCAGACTGCCCCCACTCTTTACACAGTTTTTGGGCTTCCCTTGATGAGCAAACCCCACAGTTTGGGACAGTGTTGTAACAAAGTCGCACTCGGCCCCCCTCCAAAAAAACTTTGGAGACACCGCAGCTATAGCCCTGCACTCCCACCCTCCACCCACACACCCCTCAGTTGCTTCCCTGGTTGCTCACATCAGCAAAGTAAAGAAAGTGGCTGAGGAGCGAGGATTTTCTTAACTATAGACAAAGCAGACCAACAGTGGGGGCCCCCCTGTGTAGCGTTGGACTGTAGGATCTAAGGGCCACCAGTAGTGATGGGCGAATTAATTTGATAGGTACGAATTAGTGGCGAATTCCTATGCTTTGCCTCCGGCGAATACATTTGTAAAACTGTGGCAAAAAATTTGCTGTAAAAAAATCCGCAGCAACAAAAAAGAAATTGTCGCGCATCAGAGTAATCTCGCGCATAAAATTGTTTCGCATCAAAAATGATTCAGACACCCGTTGACTTCAATGCATTTTGTGAATTTTTGGCTGTTTCACAAATTTTTGTGGGCCCGTTTTGACTCGGTGTCTCAAAGCTCAGTCCTACCCTGCCTCTGTTCTAGGGTTGCCACCTGTCCGGTTTTGACCCAGACTGTCTGGTTTTTTGAAGGACTGCCCGGGTCAGGATTCTGATCGCCACATCATAGCCCCACCCCCTGATTACCCACCCATATGATGTAACAGTCCTGGCCCGAAGTTTAACCCGAAGAAAGGTGGCAACCCTTCTCTACGTCCTCAATAGTTACACCAGTGATTTCGGAACCTCTGCCTGAGAGAATGACTCATTATTACCTTTCATCCAGTTCTCTGTCCAAATATTGAATGTCTTTCAAAGGTTCAACTGTTCAACTGTCTATACTGGAACAAAAAGGATTTAGAGCAAAGTCTCAGAATGGAAGAGGGCAACATCCAACTGTAGCAACATCCAACTGTAGCACCACTCTGCAACTCTCTACTCGTTCCTCTTATGTGATCAGTAAGGATACGATACCTAAACTAACACTTTCACTGGTACCATTTATATCCCACAGCCAATTTCTTTTAGAAAGTTACGTTCTGAGCCCACCAAAAATGTCAATATTGGCAAGACCTTCAAATGAATCCACGTCCAAGACCAAATGTGCTTTGCCACTGACCCATAACCACCCAAATGAGGAAATTAAAAAGGAATTCGCCGTTACAAGGTTTTTTTTGTCATTATGGCTTTGATAGCGCCAATGTTTACAATTGAAAACAAGGTGCGACTTATGAAACGAAAAAAGCAACATCAATCACAATTCAGTGTTTTGCTTTTAATTCCAGGTGACAAGTCGGAGCTTTATGACCTGGAAACGGCAGCCAAAAGCAACAGAAAACTATTTGTTCCGCACCAGTCAGGGTTTCGCTTGGTAGCGATCTCACACCTAATCAATTACCTTAGCACCATGTTATGGCCCCGGGCTACAAAGGAAGTGATAATAGAACTCAATTAAATGAAATCATATTTTGTTTTTTCTGGGGCTCAAAATTAGTCTTGCCAAGAAAAATCCTACAACCCCCAAACTTCATAGTCCTGACAGAAACTTATAGGGATTGGGTTTCTCTTCTACGTTCTTCAACCTTCATTTAGCTACAAACATTACTCAGACAGACATATATACAGTGTATATATATATATACACACACACACATACAGTTAGGTCCATAAATATTTGGACAGACAACTTTTTTTTTCTAATTTTGGTTCTGTACATCACCACAATGAATGTTAAATGAAACAACTCAGATGCAGCTGAACTGCAGACTTTCAGCTTTAATTCAGTGGGTGGAACAAAACGATTGGATAAAAAATGTGAGGAACGAAAGCCTTTTTTTTAACACAATCGCTTAATTTCAGGGGCTCAAAAGTAATTGGACAATTGACTCAAAGGCTATTTCATGGGCAGCTGGGGGCAATTTCTTTGTTATGTCATTATTAATGAAGCAGATAAAAGACCTGGAGTTGATTTGAGGGGGGCGCTTGTATGTGGAACTGACAACATGCGGTCAAAGGATCTCTCCATGCAGGAGAAACAAGCCATCCTTAAGCTGCAAAAAACAGAAAAAAAGCCATCTGAGAAATTGCTACAATATTAGGAGAGGCAAAATCTACAGTTTGGTACATCGTGAGAAAGAAGGAAAACTCTGGTGAACTCAGCAACACAAAAAGACCTGGACGTCCACGGAAGACAAAAGTGGTGGATGATCTCAGAATCATTTCCATGGTGAAGAGAAAGCCCTTCACAAGATCCAAACATGTGGACAACAGTCTCCAGGAGGTCCAAGTCTACCATAAAGAGAAGACTACATGAAAGTAAATACAGAGGCTGCACTGCAAGGTACAAGCCACTCATAAGCATCAACAATACAAAGGCTACATTGGACTTTGCTAAAAAAAAATCTAAAAAAGCCAACACAGTTCTGGAAAAACATTCTTTGGACAGATGAACCAAGATGAAGCTCTAGCAGAATGATGGCAAGTAAAAAGTGTGGAGAAGGTGTGGAAGAGCTGATGATCCAAAGCATAGCACAGTTGTGTATAAAACATTTGGGAGGCAGTGTGATACTTGGGCGTGCATGGCTGCCATGGGACACTAGTGTTTATCCATCATGTGACACAGGACAGAAGCACAAGAATGAATTGTGAGCTCTTCAGAGACACTGTCTGCTCAAATCCAGCTAAATGCCCTCACATTGATTGGGAGGCGTCTCATAATGAGCCAAAACATAGAGCCAAAGCAACCCAGGAGTTTATTAAAGCAAAGAAGTGGAATATTGTTGAATGGCCAAGTCAGTCACCTGATCTGAAGCCAATTGAGCTGCATTTCACTTGTTGAAACTTGGGACAGAAAGGCCACAAACAAACAGCAAGTGAAAGAAGCCGCTGCAGTAAAGGCCTGGCAGAGCATTAAACAGGAGCAAACCCAGAATCTGCTGATGTCTATCATGAGTTCAACACTTCAGCCTGTCATTGCCAGGGCCGGATTTACATAGTGGGCGCCCCTAGGCCCACTGTCGTTCGTCGCCCTGTCCCCTTTCTTTGTGCAAATTTTCATTACCTGGACTGGAGCAATGGGGATTTTAAAAATTATTGTATCTCCTGCGCATCCCCAGTGTTTTTCAATCAATGTGGGTGTAGTTGGGCAGCATGCCGCCCCCCTAAAATCCTGCCGCCCTAGGCCCGGGCCTAGGTGGCCTTTCCACAAATCCGGGCCTGGTCATTGCCAGCAAAGGGGTTTCTAAACAAGTATTAGAAATGAACATTGTTTTTTAATTTGTCCAATTACTTTTGACCTACTGTAACTGTGTGTGTGTGTGTGTGTGTGTATATATATATATATATATATATACACAAATAGATTATTGATTTATACTAGATAGATAGATGATAGATAATAGATACATAGTAAGTTAGGTTGAAAAGACACACGTCCATCAAATTCAACCTTTTAGCTCTATTTTAGTCTGCCTAACTGCCAGTTGATCCAGAGGAAGACAAAAAACCCATCTGAAGCCTCTCCAATTTGCCTCAGAGGGGGAAAAATTCCTTCTTGACTCCAAAATGGCAATGGGACCAGTCCCTGGATCAACTTGTACTATGAGCTATCTCCCATATCCCTGTATTCCCTCACTTGCTAAACACCATCCAACCCCTTCTTATACCTATCTAATGTATCAGCCTGTACCCCTGATTCACTTCCCAGGTCTCCCTGTAACACCCCTTTCCCTCCTCTAATCTCATTGGCTCCCTCCTGTCTGCTGGGAGGAGCTACTGGTGAATAAAGCATCCGACCCTTCCTTGTACCTATCTAATGTATCAGCCTGTACCACTGATTCACTTCCCAGCTCTCCCTGTAACACCCCTTTCCTTCCTCTAATCTCATTGGCTCCCTCCTGTCTGCTGGGAGGAGCTACTGGTGAATAAAGCATCCGACCCTTCCTTGTACCTATCTAATGTATCAGCCTGTACCACTGATTCAGGGAGACAATTCCACATCTTCACAGCTCTCACTGTAACAAACCCCTTCCCAATATTTAGCTGGAACCTCTTTTCTTCTAATCGGAATGGGTGACCTTGTATCAGCTGGAAAGACCTACTGGTAAATAAAGCATTAGAGATTATCAATCTAAAGATAGACAGACAGATGATTTATTGATAGATGACACATAGACAGACATACAGACAGATAGACAGACAGACAGAGACACAGACAGAGACACAGACAGACAGAGGATAGATAAATAGATAGATTATAAATAGATGATAGATGATGATAATGATAGATTATAGATGGATGATAGAAAGATAAATAGATATATAGATGATAAATAAATAGATAGATAGATAATAGACAGATAGATAGACAGACAGACAGATAGATGGAGAGACAGACAGATGGAGAGACAGACAGATGAGATAGATAAATGATATATAAAGCAAAGATTAAGAGATAACTGTATCTCAGGAGAACCCCACTTTTACATTTTCCAGAGAACTGCATCTAATCAACATAAATTCCTGGGAAAATATAAAATCCAGGAAAGACAGGGAAAAAATATGTCAGTTCTGGGAAACCATATGAAACCATTTGCTTTGCTGGAACTGTAAAAGTGTTGAGTTGTTTCACATTTTCTAGACATATTGAGCTCAGAGGCCTTTCCTAGTTCATTTAGACTTAAACACCCGTCTCTACCAGAGGTCTCTGAAAGTCAATGCTGTGCCCAATAAACTGACAGAGACACACGAGTAGAGACAGCTCATTCCTACAGGGTAATGTGGCCTTGTGTGTGTGGGTGGAATA